>CM055878.1:9619877-10094877 GCA_029582165.1 Portulaca oleracea | reverse complement strand
TATATATATATATATATGTATGTAGGGAGCGGATCCAGTAGGAAGAAAGATACGGTAGGAAGAAGCAATTTGGGGCGTACAAAATGGATCTGATGGCTAATAATAAAACTACCTTCCTTCCCATAAATCAGTAATTTCGGAAAAAAAAAATCACATAAATTGATATGATTAGCTAGAATTATGCATGAGATTATAGAGAGATAGATTTACTTTCCTAAATTATACTGATTGAGTTATCTAAATTTAACTCAATTATTATCAAAAACTATAAAAAAATAGAAGTCAACATTCGATAAGGATTTTGTCATGGGTCTGTTTCATCCAACATCATCGTTGCTTCTCACACTTGATGATCACAGTCCCATAAATCAAAATTACATCAAGGACCACACTCCCCTATATACATGACCACATCTCCTTAAATCAAATTATATTTTTATTGCCGCATTATATCGAAGAACACAGTCCTTAATATCCATGAACACACACTGCATGAATTTCTCCCATAAGTTTGTCCACACATTGAACACACTGTGGTCATATTCAATAGATATACCCAACACATTGCATAAATTTGTCCACATTTTATATATATTTGTTCACATTTTGAACACACTGTGGTCATATTTTACAGCTAGTGTGGTCATGGTGTATGGTTATCGATATTAGTGATTATGGATATTAGAAAATTTATACTTTTCCAAGGCCTACAAAAGTTAACTACTTGTCCACAAATACACATATCATATCTATATAATGGAGTATTTTTTTTTTATAATTAGCGGCTAACAAAGCCCTTTTATTTAAGCACACAACTGCGCCAAAGAGCTCTTAAAAAAGAGCTTTTAAAAAAGAGCATACAGATGTTAACCAATATCAAACAGCAACAAGAAGCCAAAACTCCAATAAGGGAAGCAATAGAAATAGCACCCTAGATTACATCTACTCTAGAAAGTAACTAAGTTGCATTGAGAGAGTAGAGACACACAAGCAAAACTGTAGTATACTATTGAGGCATAACTTGCATTTTCCACCATTTGAAAGGTCCAATTGCTGACCCCCTTTGACATCTTGTAGCATCACCTCATCACACCATCCCAGATGATTAAAGAATTATTAGGGAGTGTCGTCACAAATATATCTTGATAACATTGATATAATTTTGACTTATGAGAGTGTGGCCATAGATATTAGGGAGTGTGGTCATGGAGAGTAAGAAACAACAATTATATTGGATTAAATATAATCTCTACAATTTGATAACTTCTGTTTTTTCTTTAGTTTTTAAAAATAATGGAGTTAAATTTGATAATTTAATCCCTACAATTTAGGGAAGGAAATCTCTCTCTCTCTCTCTCTCTCTCTCTCTCTCTCTCTCTCTCTAATTCCATGTATGTTTCTTGCCAATTATATCTACCTAACTGATTTTATTTATTTTTTTTGAAAACTACTAGTTGATTTATGAGCAAGGAAAGTGATTTTATTAGCAACCATTGGATTAGATTTGTACGCTCCAGATCGCTTCTTCCTACCTTCCTACTATATCTTTCTTCCTACTGGATCCATTCCCATATATATATATATATATATATATATATATATATATATATATATATATATATATATATATATATATATATATATATATATATATATATATATATATATATATATATATATATATATATATATATATATATATATATATATATATATAACACTCTGGATATATGGTTAAATGTAGCTTAAAGGGATTGAAATGACTACTTATATCATCAAGGTGCGCCTTCTTTTAAGGTAGCTCATCCATTGAAAACTTCTTAGTTAAGCGTGCTTAGCCTTCCCGACCATTGGCGCTCCTCTAACCTTCTCATTTCTTTCCGCTGCTGTTGACATTGGGTCTACTCGGTCAAGTTCCCATTATTGTTGTAATTGTCGATGGCCAGTCACCATCTCCCTATGCCGGTCGCTCCGCATCGTCGGTGGCTGCGCTTTGTTTCGCTTCTCGGGTGGTTTCTTCTCCTTAGTATGGTTGCTGTGGTGTTTCTTGACGGTCCTTTCTACTCCTTGTTGATCCCGATCACCTCAGTCTTTTCTCGCTCCTTGGTTGCGTTTTCCGGCGCCCCTCATTACGCCCACAGTACTCACCACCATCCTCATGGTTGACGGTTCTGCTTCTTCTCATGACACATCATCGCCCCACAATATATCGGTCCTCGACCCTGTATCTGATGTTACGCCATCGATGGTACTTCCCCCATCTTCCTTTCGCCGCCTCCATCACCGTTGACAATGCATATATCGTCTGTTCCTTTATCTCGATGTCTTTCACATACTAGTATTGTGTTGCTTGAAGTTCCTTTTTCCGACATGGGCCTAACACCTTCCCTTCTTCCTACTTAACCTTTCCATCTCCGATAGTTGCATGATCAACAACAACCTCCTCCTTCTTGGCAAGCTACTACAACAGCTCCTAGCTCTTTTGGAGTTCCTTCTTCCACTCATGTTGGTAATCCTTCATTTTACCAACATAATGTCACTTCTAATTCCATAAATTGTGGAGATTATGCTTGGGTATAACCTTGTATAGCTTTTGCTGGTCATTCCCCCACCAATCATAATTGTGGACAATAAATGTTAACTATTTTGGAAAAAAATTGATGATTATCTCTCTTGGAAAACCTGGTTTATTTCATTTCTTGTAATGCATCAATTGCATGGGTTTTTAGATGGAAGTGTTGTTCAACATCTGCCATTTGTTCTTGACTCTATCGTGTCCACAATCATAATCCTGCCTATACTCTTTGGGTTCGTCTAGATAAACTTATTTGTGCATGGTTAGTTGCCACTAACTTGATTAGGTTCATGACTTATCCAATGCTCTCCCTATCTAGAAATGTCTTGAATCTAGTTTTAATATTGTTGGTCTTGCTTGCGCCATGGATCTTGAGCATATGTTATTGAATCTTTCTAAGTTTAGAACTCAATCTATGAATGATTATCTTAGGGGCACTAAAACCATTATTGTCTCTCTAGCCTCATTTAGTGCACTCTTGATTGCCTTGACACTGTCTATGACAATTTTGTCGATATCTTCACTTATCTTCGTAGGATCTTAAGTTTTGATGACATTTGTGCTAAACTTTTGGTTTATGAGCAACGGGTGCAATTCTTCAAAAGGCATAATAGTGGTACATTGACCCAATCTGCCTGTACCACTGCTACTACTATAGACTCCAGTTTTGGTGTTGGAAGAGGACGGGGACGAAACGCTCGTCAGAATTCTGGACGAAAACACAACAATAATCAAGACAAGACTATCACCAATATCATTTGTTTGTCTTACACCAACTTCGGCAGGGGTGTGCCAGCCTATAGGTTTTACATTCTGTTATTCAGTTGTTCTATTGTCTTCAGGTAATACACCTTTTGAGGGGGGGCGTTGGGGTATGTTCCTAATATTCGTTGTCAGATTTATCATTCCACTGGTCACTATACATCTGTTTGTTTAATTCGGTATAAACAATTCCCCACCACTTTTCTTCCTCGTCTAGCTTCATTGACACTTGTTAAGCCAAGCGAGAGCCTTTAGTACCAAACTCAGCAGCTACGTCCCACATGACCCTTGACGGATGTATACACTCCACTAAATCCCCTTATCTTGGTCCTGTAAAGGTTCGTATTGGTGATGGTAGCCTTTTACCTATAGCTAACGTTGGTAAATTAAGTATTCAAACTTCTAGCAAGCCGTTGGCACTAGATTATGTTTTGGATGTCCCTGCCATTAAACAAATTTCCTGTCTATTGGTTGTGTATGTTAGGATAACAATTTTCATATTCAATTTAATGTTTCCTCTTTCTGTGACAAGGAAAACACCACTAGTGACAGGGCCCTAATCATGGTGATTTCTGTCCTTTACATGTGCGTCATCTTCCCCAACATGTCCCTGCTTCTTCTATTTCGAATGATTCTGCTGAAGTGTGGCATCGACGTTTAGGGCACTGTGGCCCATGTGCTTTTGATACTCTTAGGAAGTCTAGTGTAGTTAAAACTTCGAGTTTTCATGATACTTGTGTAACTTGCCGACTGTTAAAATCTCAATGTTTGCCTTTTGAGTTGGTTGATCATTCTTCTCCATGTCCCCTTGACCTTATACATTCTGGTGTCTGGGAAGCACCCTGTGATTCTATTAAGCATTTTACACCATTATTTGATTTTGAGGATAACTTCTCTCTCTTATGCCCTATGAAGCACAAATGTGAAGTTTTTGATAATTTCATAAAATTTCAAACATTAGTTGAAAATCTGTTTGCATGATAGGAAAATTAGAACTTTCTAGAGGAATGATGGATTGAAATATGATAATCATCGTTTTCACAAACATTTTCCCTTATTGGTAAAGCTCAAAATGGTGTGGCAGAATTCAAAACCATATTCTAGAAAAGGTTTGTGGATTTCTTATTCAATCCTTCTGACCATCTTCAAATTGGGTTGAAGCTACCTTACTGCAACTTTTACTATCAATTGTTTGCCTACACCCTTGTTGTTTGATGTTAGTGCCTTGAAAAAAGTGTTTGGCTGTGCTCCTAATTACACTTTGCTTCATACCTTGGGTTGTGCTTGTTTTCCCAATTTTCCTACAAATTCAACAAACAAGTTCTAACCTCGATCAATTCTTTGTGTTTTTTTTGTATGCTCATGGTTATAAGGGTTTTTGATATTTTGATTCCAAATCTACTCTTGTTTACATCAGTAAGAATGTTTGTTTTCATGAAAAAGTTTTTCCTTATCCCTTGTTGGATTCTCATATTACCTTTCCTCCAACTACTCAATCAGTCATTCAACTGTCACGCCGACTACTACTCTTTCAATGTCTAACCCTCCTACTTGTCACTCCATCCCCCAGTGTCAGAGTCTGTTATCTGTCTCGACAGTGTGTCCGTTTCCTAGCGTAATTCCTTCTGTTACATCTGCCCTTTCTATGTCTCCCGTCTCCTCCCATGTCTATCTAGCCTCTAAATCGCCGTCCCCTGCTACCTCCCCTCTTGTGTCATCCCCTCCTAAGACTCTTGTATTTTTCCTTCCCCTAGTTATGTCTTACCTACTAGTGTTCCTATTGTTTAAGCCTCCGTTTATCCTATGCAAACTATAGATCCAAAGCAGTTATTTTCAAGCCCAAACATATCTCGTCCCTGATAATTGGCTGTTTTGACTTTGAGCCTTCCTTTTCTAAGGAAGAAATATATAATCCTAAGTGGAAAGTGACCATGTTTGATAAATTTGGCTCTATTTTCTAATGATATATGAGAACTAGTTCCTCCTTCATCAGGGCATAATCTAGTAGCCTGTAAATGAGTTTTTTTTTTGAGAACCGTAAATGGGTTTATAAGATTAAGTATAAATTGGATGGGTCAACTAAACGTTCCAAGGCTAGACTAGTGGCTGCAGGAAATCATCAGCAAGCAAGTATTGACTTTCATGAAATCTTTTCTCATGGTGGTCGTCCTGCCACTATCGACCTTATTGTTTCTATGTATAGCTATCTCTTGTAAATGGTATGTTTGTCAACTTGATGTCAAGAATGCTATTCTTCATGGCATACTTACTAAACAAGTTTTCCCAGCTTTGTTGACACATCTTGTCCTAATCATATTTGTTGTCTTAAGAAGGTCATCTATAGGTTGAAGCAAGCACCTCGTGCTTAGTTTCATTGTTTTAGCAACTTCTTACTTACTTATCATTTTCTTTATACCCTGCCCGAACCGTACATGTTTACTTATCGCTCCTACTCTCATAATATTATATTGCTCCTTCATGTTGATGATATTATCCTCACATGAAACTTTGATTCCATATTGACCTTCTTTCTCGTCAGCCATGAAGGATCCCAGGGATCATTATTCTTTTGTAAGGGTCCAGGCTTTCCGTTCTTCATCTGGCTTGTTACTTCTCAACACGAATGCACCTTTGATCTTATTCGTAAATTTCACATGCATACTTGTAAATACGTACATCTTGTTGCTCGAATCGCTCACACTCTCTTAGATGATGAATTACTTGTTGATCCTATTAAGTACAGGTGTATGGTACGTGCTTTGCAATATTTGACTATCACTAGGCCTGATATTGCATATGCAGTTCATGTAGTTCCCCAATTTATGCATGCTCCCTGCACTTCTCATTATCTGTTCTAAAGGGTATTTTCAGATATTTGTAGGGTACCGTTGATCATGAGATATTTCTCCATCCTGCCATTGCTCTGTCTATTATCGTCGCATGCTTTGACACTGGTTAGGTCGGTTGTAAAGACTCACGTCGTTCCACTACTTGTCATGTGGTGTTCTTTCACATCAACCTCATTGCTTGGCAATCGAAGAAGCAACCCACAATATCTAAATCTTTGACAAATGTTGAATATAGGGTCATTGCTTACATCGTTGGGGGAGAAAATTTTGTTATGCAAGGTGTTATGTGATTTGGGAATATCTCTCTCCACTCCCGCAGGTGTTGTGTGACAACATTAGTGTCACATACCTTATTTTTAATCTCAGTCACCATAAGCACAACAAGAATATTGTTGTTGACTATCATTTTGTTCTTGAGCGTGCTGCTAACGACAATCTCATTGTTCATTATGTTCTCACTAAGCTTCAGTTGGATGATATGTTTACGAAAGGGTTGCCCACTAGTCAACTTCTATTTTTGAAGTTCAATCTGTTTGTTCGCTCCACTCCCGTATAGATTGAAGAGGTGTAATGGAGGAGAGATTCTTATTGTTAATAGACTTCTCTTAGTTGAATATATATATATACATCACCTAGTCTCCCAGTTGGGGTGAGTCATTCCAATTATTCTCACAATAATAATAGCCGTCTGCAAATTTTTTATAAGGCTTACATAGTTACATGAATGTGCAATTGGAACCCAAATTATGAACACAATGTTACAAATGATCTGTTTCAAAGTATTCATTATTATCAAGTCCAATTCATTAATAAATGGATTTTTAAAATGGTGGTGTGTTTTTAGTTTTCATAAAATATTTTAGAATCAATAAGAATCAGTCTCTTAATACCCTTTTTTGTATGGACAAAGATTACATATATTTTATACTCCATACCTCATATTAGCGGGAACTATTCTCAAAATTGTTTTTGTTTAATTCAAAAAAGACTGACTTAAGAACAAACATATTAACAAATATGATTTTTCGAGCGTAAAGTTTTAAAGGAAAAATACTCACAAAGTGAGATATCAGAGCAACAATCACACAAGGGGGATGAAAATTCTTCGACAGCCACTTGATATTGCGATTGAACTGGAGGACAATATGGCTGAGCCACCGGAATGCCGGTCACGGGTTGATTCATTTTATCATAAATTGAAAAAGGGAAATTAAATTTGCAAATTTTTATAAGTTAGCATACGAAGATTTTCATAAATGTTTGTAAGTTTGTGGAGTAATTTTTATTTATCATGCCTGAGGTATGTAGTAATAATTTCACATTTCATCTTTGAAAAACATCAAGGGTATTTAACTTCAAACGTTATTTATCAATATAAGACGCTATTTCACTGAACATCAAAATTTTGATAAAAGGATGTTTTGATAGATTAAAACGCTAAACGCTAGCACAAACACTTGATGTTATTATCTAGATTTGTGTCTCCCTTAGACACTTATTTTTTAATATAATTATAAATTTCATATTTGGGTCGTATTGTTTTGTGCGACTGGTAGAGTGCAGATAAGGGTATAGTATGGAAGTATTTTGAAACGTATGATAAGGTATGGTATGATATATTATGGTACGGTATAGTAAAATTTGCGAAAAGTGTGATTGATATAGTATGGGAGGAAAAAGAATGTGAAAAGTGGAGGAAAAAAGTGAAGAGAGAGAAAATTATAATTGCTGCAGTCAAGGGTGGTACAATATGATACGGTCTAATATGATACTTATTAATTAGTGTGATTAATTATGATAAGATGCAGTATGGAACCATGAAGAAGAACATGGTCTTAAACAAGTACTAGTATTTGTTAAATTGAAGAACTCTATGTTTACACTAAGTGTAAACTTGATTCCTTACACCACAACTAATGTGGTGAAATCTTTTTAGCCGTTAATAAATATAAAGCTTTCAAGTTAACAATATTTTGTGGGTCCGTAGGAATCAGTCTGTCCATGAACTCTAATTTATGGGAGAAATGTTGCCTACATCCGGATCCCACAAACCGTATTTAAATGTGTTTATCCTAAAAATTTGTTGTTATTGTTTTAAGTTAACCATAAATATGACCTACATTATTAGAACTAAGTCTCATAATCTTCCTTAGTGTTCATCTTTTGGCCATCATCCTCTTTCATCACTCTTCCATGATAATATAATTGTTGTCTAAAAGAAATGTCACCTAACTGATTTAAAATTATTTTATAACATTTTTAATAGTGACAAAAAATATTTAAAGAAAAATATACCATGTATTTGGTCAGAATCACATTGAATATAAATTAAGGAGATGTATACATAATGCAATTCTAATATCATAATTTCTAATAAGAATTAAATGAAATTTCATTATCCTATTTTTTTTAAAGATTGGAATTGAAAATTTTGAATTTTTTTAATATCTTTGCTAACCAATGCATTAGTTAAATTGATTGGTTAATTGAGTTTAATTGTAATGATGTAGCCCGATATCCCAAATAAAATGTCCAAATAATTCAAACCAACCTACTGTATTTATTTTTTATTGTAATTAATTAACACTAGGCCTCAACTTGTGCGTTGCACAGAATATATTAAAATAGTTATTTTAAAAAATCAAAAATTTAATAGAAATTATAATTATAATTTAGAAAGATTATTCCAAAATAATTATAATTACTGATAGTTGCACCAAAATAATTTAATTCAACATTTATCTACTTTTTGTTTAGTCGTAATCCCTAAAATTAATATCTTTTCTCCATTAAGCGGGACCTACAAACTTTACTATTAATATTATATAGATTATTATTATTATTATTATTATTATTATTATTATCATTATCATTATTATTATTATTATGATTATTATTATTATTATTATTATTATTATTATTATTTCAAACTAACTATAATTACTGATAGTTGTATCGAAATAATTTAATTCAGCATTTATCTACTTTTTGATTGGTCGAAATCCCTACAAATAATCTCATTTCTCCATTCAGCGGGACCCACAAACTTTACTATTAATATAGATTATATCAAAAATGCAATTCTAATAAGTATTATTTCTAAAAGTTTAAGTGTAAATATTTTTACTTTATTGTCCCGGGAACGTAATGAAATATTTGGTACAAATATTAATTAAATTGAAGTGTTTAGAGCAATTTTATCTTTCTAGAAAAAATAAAAAATCGCGGCAATGACCCCAGAACTTGACTCAAACAGTCCAAAATAAAAATATAGTCAATATGTAATTACACTGACCCGAAATAAGTCGGACCTGTATTTATCAAATTAAAATACACCTAAACTGTGTTTCATGCAACAAACCGTATCGACATGTCTATATATAGTTATATTACTAACCAAAGCCAAACTTTGAAATCCTGACCTAGCGGGGTATGGAGGCCCGGTCAAATGTAGTAGTTTTACTCCCTAGGTTTAGCAATTTAGAGAAACTAGTTTCAATTGACCTAAGATTTAGAAACCGTTCGTTACCTACTACTCTTTGAAAATGAAGTAGGGGTAGTTTAATGAGACATTTTATGTTAGTTTATTACAATGTAAGTTAGAATTATTTTTTTTTTTCAACTATTCAGATTGCAGACATAATATACCACATAGAAACTATTACTTGTTATTTCAATTCGATGCCTGATTTATAGGCACCTAGATAGATAAATCCTATTGCTAGGTTTTTCAACCAACGTTTAGTTGAGTATTGGGTACAGTAAAAGCTTTCTTTTTTCTATGTCACTATACGATTTCAATAATACAACTAGCGTTGTATATCCCATGCGATGCACAAAATTTTTTTTGGTATTTATATGTGATTTTTTTCGATTATTTAAATTATCAATTTAAAAAATATTTGGAAATTAACAAAAAAAATTATACAACAATTGTATTATCATTATTTTGTAGCTCTTTGTACAAATTGTCTTCAAAATTAATTTTGATAATATATTAGTGAAGGATACTAGCTAAAATCTATATTTATTTTCAATAATGTCTTCAATACATACGATGAAGAACAATAGTAATTTTTTGAATTAGTCAATTTGAATAAATGTAAGCAGCTCTATAATTCCCTTCAAATATTTCTCAATAACATTCAAAAAGCATTTAACCTTAAAAATTAGAATAAATGACTAAAATAATAGAAATTATGTGTATATATCATAAACTTAATGTTTTTGGAAACGTATTTTCATTAAATAAAAGTAAAATTGTTAAAATAAAAAATAGTTAAAATTGTTAAATAAAAGTAAAATTGTTAAAAAAATAGTTAAAATAAAAAAATCTAAAAAAATTATAAAGCATTAGTATTTAGTAGTAAATAACTAATAATCACAAACTTAAAAATAATTATTAATTCTAAAAGTTAAGTACATATCAACAATCATAACATCAATCAAAAACATTTGCAATTACCATTGTTATTAACAAACAAATATTAATTTACATTTTTTTTATCATAACGTTAATATATTTTTTTTTACAACTACTAAAGAAAATAGAGGACAATATATAGGTTTTATTTTATGGGAGTTAATATTTTAATATCTCGTAGATTTTACTTTAATCTATTTTTTTTACATTGAGATTGATATATAATAATAGTAAATTTGGTTTTGAAGAAAGACTAAATAATTAATGTTGTTTTTTCTATAAAAGCTGATAAATATTATTTTAATTGTGTATTAACAATATATTAATATTTGTGTATTAATAATTTTGTATGATTAACTTAGGAAAATAAATCAAGAATTTTAGGGTCTATCCATATTATGAACTTGCAATTTATTTATTTGGTGGTAATTATATTTGAAATTTATTCACCGTTTTTTCTAATAAGAAATAATATTTTAATATTAAGATTAATATATTATAATAGTAAATTTGGTGGAAGAAAGCTAACTGATGAATATTTGTTATAAAAAGCTAATATTATTTTAATTGTATATTTATATTTGCAGCCTGTATGTATGAGTTTGTTATTTTTTAAATTGACTTTTATGTTGTTAAAGAAGTGGTAGTTAAATGGTAATCACCATTTATAAAATCCTGAGTTTTTGTTAGGACCATAGTTAGTTCCGTCTGGCAGACCGTTGGTGTTGAATTTAAGTTTCGAGGACGAAACTTCTTTAAGGAGGTAAAGATGTAAAACCCCGAAAAATTTAAATGTGTTGACTGTGACATCGTTAATAATTTAGGTTGACTCCATTAATTTTTGAGAAGTTATGGGCGATTATTTCTTCTAACACTTGAGCTCGTAGGACCGTTGAGGGACTAACAAGGGTATTTTAGTAATCTTCTATGTGCATTGGGGTTGCACGAGAGTAGGGGTATGTTGGTAATTTCATGTATGTTATTGGATGAGTTATGTGTTTACTTTTAATTTAATTATGTGTCTATTATTATTCATGTGAGTATTTTTTTTTAGTTAATTATAAGGTATTTTGGAGATTTTGAAAAATCTAGTACTCCTTCCTTCCCAATTTAAGTGTCACTTGGGACACAATTTAAAATACCAAAAAAACTTCCCATTACATTAATTTAGTGCATTGGAAATGTGAAAATGTTGAATAAAATGGTGAATAAAAAAAGAAAAATGTGAATAAAAAAGAAAAATGAATGAAAAAGATGTAATTAATAAGATTAATTTGATAAATTAGTAATTAATGTGTTATTGAAAATATAAAGTGACAGATATTATGGAAAAAAAGAAAGTTGGTTAAAGTGACAGATAATATGAGAAGGAGGGAGTATTATAAATAATTACTCCCTCCTTCCCATTTTATTTTTCACTTAGGACATAATTGAAAAAACCAAAAAAACTTCCATTTCCCATTAATTTACATCATTGGAAATGTAAAAATGTTGAATAAAACTTTAAATAAAAAGGAAAAATGTGAATAAAAAGGAAAAATTGAAGAAAAAGATGTAAGTAATATGGTTAATTTGATAAATTAGTAATTAATGTGTTATTGGAATTATAAAGTGACAGATATTATGGGAAAAAGAAAGTTAGTTAAAGTGACAGATAATATGGGAAGGAAGGAGTAAATAATTTCAACTGTATTAATTTTCTATTTTTCTTAATTTTTCTTGTAATTAATTATGGGTATAAATACCCCTTTTAGCCGAACCCTAGGTTTTATTAAACCCCCGCCCCTCCTTTGTTTTCCCTGCTGCGCGAGTCATTCCACCCCGAGCCCCCATCTCTCTCTTTCTATCCACCCTCTCCCCCACCTCTGAGCATCGGCTATCAGTCCCGCCGACCACCGCCGACCGCCTCCTTGCACTACCCTCGGCAACCTCCAACTGTCCTCCGCAACCACCGGCCACCGGAGCAACGACGAAAAGGCTCTCGAAGTAGGGCTGCCAGCCTGCGACTATTGTCCTGCTGTGTTGCTGGCCTTGTTCGGCTACCTCCTAACGCCTCTCCGGACATCGTCAACAACCACCAACACCACCAGGAGACATCCTGCAGTCCTACCTTCGACCGCCGCCCACCACCTGGGCCACCGGAACCGCCATCATGGCTCGAGGAACTCCTGAAATAGGCTCGTTGCCCTGACGGTATTGCCGGTGCCACTGCTGCTACTGTTAGTTTCGTACGTGATTATTATTAGGGAAACTGGATTCTAACAATACCAACTTTTCGCCATATAAGACTTAATAATACGAACTTTCGATTAGGTTCTGAATAATATGAACTTTGACCCTCTGTTGCCCCCAGTAACACGCCACCGAGTTACCCTTTTCTTGACTCGTCGGGGAAATGAGCTGACGGTGGCGACACGTTTTTTTTTTATGTTTGACCATGTCATGTCACCCATTGACTTAAAAAATTGCCACGTCAGCACCCTCTCTCTTTCTCTCTCCTCTCTCTCTCTCTCTTTTTCTTTCTCCTCTCTTCGTCGTTCCCATTCTTTTTCCAGCTCTTCTTCCCCTTCTTCTTCTTCTTCTTCTTCTTCTTCTTCTTCTTCTTCTTCTTCTTCTTAATCACATCCCCATCCATCCAACACAACCACTGAGCCTCCCATCTCCAAACTACTATTATCTCTCTAAAACAAAACTCATTATCTCTCTCTCTCTATCTTTGTACACAAAAAGAATGGGAATGCGAATGGCTTTGCTATGTTGCTGTTCACCCGCTCTTCGTCGTCGGGCGCAGCGGCGTCGCCAAGTTCTTCTCTGCCCTCGGAATTCGATTCTCCGGCGGGCGGCGGTTCTCCTTCCTCGTTGCCGACGAGAAGTCCGACACCGAATGGCCCAGAACGGAGGACCTCCGCCTCTTCGCCGGCTCCACGGGGCTCTCCTGAAACCTGACTGATTTCTTCTCCGGCACGAATTCCGACGCAAGCGGGTCGAAATTCCTGTCAAAATTCCGCCGGTGTTTCAATTCTCGGAGTCCGGCGTAAGCGTAGTAGCGAGGGCCTCGTTCTATGAAGTAGGAATCGATGGTGAATTCGAGATTTAGTTGTTGCAGAGATCCGAATGTCTCAGCCATTGATGAAGAATTGAAGATCTCTGAGTTTTTGTGAAGTGTGGTTTTTGTTTCGAGTCGACGATTTTGATGTTGGGGTTTCTATTGCAACGTCTGATTTCTATATAGAGAGAAAGAGAGAGAGAGAGAGAGAGAGAGAGAGAGAGAGAGGAGGAGGAGGAGGAGGAGGAGGAGGATTATGGGTTTTGTTGTGGGGGAGTTTCTTTATTATTGCTATGTTGCTGTTCAGAAATGTCATGGAAATTGGAGATGGGAAGCTCAATGGTTGTGTTGGATGGATGGGATGTGATGTGATTAAGAAGAAGAAGAAGAAGAAGAAGAAGAAGGGGAAAAAGAGCTGGAAAAGGAATGGGAATGACGAAGAGAGGAGAAAGGAGAGAGAGGGAGAGAGAGAGAGAGAGAGAGAGGGTGCTGACGTGGCAATTTTTTAAGTCAATGGGTGACATGGCATGGGCAAATATAAAAAAATAAATAAAAAACGTACTGCCACCGCCAGCTCATTTCCCCGACGAGTCAAGAAAAGGGTAACTCGATGGCGTGTTACTGGGGGCAACAGGGGGTCAAAGTTCATATTAATCAGAACCAAATCGAAAATTCGTATTATTAAGTCTTATATGGCCAAAAGTTGGTATTATTAGAATCCAATTTCCCATAGTTAAATAGTAGTATTTAATTGCATGTTATAGGAAAATAGAAAATAAGAAATAACTAAATGAAACAAAAAAAAATTAAAGAGAACGTGATTAAATAAATTTTTGTTAGGATATACTCCCTCCGTTCCATATTAATTGTCGTCTTTAGAAATTATGCAGTCAAATTTTAAAAATTTTGACCATAAATTTCTCAACGTATACAATGAGTTGCTATATAAAATTACCACCATTAGATTCGTAACGAGAAATACTATCATAAAAGTATAATATTGCAATTGTTACAAGAGAGTTCCCTATAGATATTGGGATGCATCAAAGGTCTGCTCTTAGGTCGTTGCTTTTTACACTGGTTATGGATAAATTGACCAAAGAGGTTCATGATGAAGTACCATGGTGTATGCTTTTTGCAGATGATATTGTTCTTATTGATGAGTTGAGGGTAAAACATAAAGATGAGATGGAGTCCTGGAGAGAAACCTTAGAGTCTAGGGATTTTCGATTGAGTAGGTCAAAGACAAAGTATATGTTGTGTCCAATTAGTAGTCTTGACAATGAGACTCACATTCCAGAAGTAACCATTGGCGGGGTAGGAATCCCTCGGGTTGAGAAGTTCAGGTACTTTGGCTCTATTTTACAATGTGATGGGAAAATCAACAGTGGTATTACGCATCGAGTGAAGGTTGGATGGCAAAAGTAGAAGCGACATCGTGAGTATTTTGACAAGAGAATTCCACTTAAGCTTAAAGGTAAGGTGTACCGTAGCGTAATTAGACCGACAATGTTGTATGATGTAGAGTGTTGCGTGACTAGTAAGATGCACTGCCAGAGGTTTGAATGGCGGAGATGAGGATGCTTCGATGGATCTGCGGTTATTCTAGGTTAGACAAGATTAGGAACATTTTGTGTAAAATTAAACTAGGGGTAGAAAAGTTGAGATAGAGTAGACTAAGATAGTTTGGGCATTTCTCAAGGAGAAGTGCAGATGAATCGGTTAGGAGGTATGAAGAGATAAGGATTACCCTTCGCCATCAGGGGGCATGGAAAACCTAAAAAATCTATAAGAGAAGTGGCTGTAGCAGATAAGAAACTTTTAGGCCTAGGAGAGGACATGACACAAGATAGGGGACTTTGACGAGCTAGGATTAAGGTAGTAGGATGAGATTGGCTAGTGACATACTGTGATCAATTTTGGTTTGTTGTCATCTATTGTCTATTTATTATGTGACCTAAGTATTTGCAACTCCCACTCACCTACATGAAGCCCACAATATGTACTCCCTTTTCTATTCCTGCAAGTTTCCTATGCTCTAAGTTTGCCTTCCTTCCTTTTAAAAGGGTTTTTCCGCAAAGTCGTTTGCCGGAAGGTTTTCTCTGGATACGCAGGAATCAGCCTCTGCATGAACAGTAGTTAATGGGGGGAAGACTGCATATATCTGGATCCCTTAAAGAATGCGCATTCAGGTTGCCCCTAAAATTTGTTGTTGTTGTTTACTACTAATACTTGCTATAGCAGGTTAACTCGAACAAAATAAATTGTATGTCATATTGAAATGACGTCTGTCAAAATTTGAAAGGTCTGACCATCATACCATAATTGTTAATCTGTCATACAATAGTACAATCATTATATTGCGTAATGAAAAATAATACGGAGTATTCAAAAAGTATGATAATGCAATTGATAATAAAATATTACTAATTTCGTTCTAAAATATTTGTCATTTGACTAAATTTTGACTGTTGATAATTTACAAATTAGAATGGGTTACAATATAAAATTACTGTTTATTCTAATTTTTAGTAAGTTATCTTTCTAATAACAGTAATTTTATATTGTAACTCATTATAATTTGTGAGTAATCAACGGTCAAAATTTAGTAAAAGGACAAATATTTTGGGACGGAGGTAGTATATGAGAAATTATTAGTCAAAGTATGATATTGACGACCGCAAAAGTCAACTATGTGACAATTAATATGAAACAAATATAATAAAATGGGTTTTAGGCTCAAAATAATCGGAAGTCGGATGTCATTGGCTGAAAATAATGCAAACTTACTTTTTGGTTGAAAATAATCCAAACTTTAAACATATTTACTCGGACTAATTAAACCGAAATCGATTTCCGGCATCAGAATAGTCTGAGCACGTGTTTCTTTAATTGATTTTGGTTTTGAATTTTTTTTAAGCTTGTGTAGATCCCAACTCACTTAAATTTATAATGACATGGTAATAGATTAAAAATAAAAACACTTTAACATAATAAATTCAGTCTTTCAACCCCAAAAATTTTGATGAGAGAAGAAACACGTGCTAAAAAAATATAAGTTTAAGTGAATTGGGGTCTACATAGGCTTTAAAAAAATTCAAAACCAAAATTAATTAAAGAAAAACGTGTTTAGGCTACCCAGTCAGCATTCTGACCCTGGAAATCGATTTTGGTTTAGTCTGAGTAAATATGTTAAAAGCTTGGATTATTTTCAGTCAAAAAGTGAGTTTGGATTATTTTTAACCAATAATCATCGACTTCGGATTATTTTAAGCCAAAAACCCTAATAAAATAGAAGTTATTTTGTGAATTAAATATTTGTCTCTCTTTATTTTATTTGTTTCTTATTAAATTTCTTTATAAGACTTAGGTTGTTGTAAAATTACTCTATATAATTCATAACCACCGAGACAGATTGGCAAAAAGGAAATAATTATTTGTTAGAGTACCTTACAATGATTTAACGTAAGATTATGTCATACAAAAAAAGTTTGAACTTTTTTCATGGTTCTTAATGTCTTTTTCTAATTACTTTTCAAATAATATTTATAAGAAAATCATAACATTCAGGCACCGTACTTCTATGCGGTGGAATTGCGGTGCGGTAAGTTGCGGCGGGTTGCGGTAAGTTGCGGTGCGGTAATTGGAAATCTTTGGGATTTTAATAGAAAGGTAAATAGTAGATTGCGGTGAGTTACGGTAGGTTGCGATAGGTTGCGGTAAATTGCAGTGCGGTAACTTACGGTACCGTATAAAAGAACGTTGTCAATATGATACTGTTTTTTGGTACAAATATGATGATGATAACTTTACATAAATTATTGTAAAAATGTTGTAGCAGTATTACTAAAATTAAAAAAAAATAACAGAAATAAATATTGTTACATTTTTAATCGCTTGATAGTACAATAGTATTTTGACTACTTTAAGTTGAATTCAATTTATACAAACAAGGTGCGGAGGAGCTCCCCATCTTGTTGGGAGGAGCTCCGGTGATCAAGGTGCGGAGGGTCATCCGGTGGTTACAAACGGTAGCCTGTCACTGTGAAGATGGATTCTCCCCTCGTGAACAAATGGAAGGACTTGAAACTCACTGAAAAAGAGGAAAAGGTCATTGATTGTGTCAATTCGATTTCACAAACGTTTGAAGAAAGGGCAGCCCTTGCCTTGGTAGGCAAGGTTCTTACCAGTAAACCCTATAGAGTAACGGGTCTTTTTGCTTTCCTCCGGCAGGCATGGAAGGTACGCAAAGGATTCGGTATTAGGGAGATGGGCGATAATCTTTATGTTTTTCAATTTTACTCTAAGGAAGACAAGGACAAAGTGAAACAAGGAGGGCCTTGGATATTCGATAAACAACTTATCTTGCTGGAAGACATTAAGGAGAACACGGTAGCCTCGGAAATCAAATTTACAACGGCTTTGTTCTGGGTGAGGGGCTATGAAATTCCTTTTGGTAAAATATCAAAAGATACGGCAAGTGCCTTGGCTGAAGGTTTTGGTGGCTTGGTGGACTACAGAGAAGATGACGATCTAGGATGGAGTCGATACGTAGTTTTCAGAGCTTGTGTTCAAATCTCAGAACCTCTTCTAAGGGGAGCAGTGGTCAACTTTGGTGCAGCTGGAACCAAGTGGATCCCTTTTAGGTACGAAAAGCTTCCGACCTTCTGCTATCGGTGTGGTTGTTTGGGTCATACTGAGGAAGACTGTGATACACAAGAGGATGAGATCAGTATGGGGCAGTATGGAGATTGGATGCGTGCTTCTCCACAAAAAATATACAGAAATCTAAGGAATGGGGGCGGGCATGCGAAAGGTGGAAAGGGAAGAGAGTTGAACATGGTGGAAGGGGGGCCGGATGAAGGGGGAAAAATCACGAATGGGAGTAAGGAGATAGGGGTGAGGAGATCCCTTAAGGAGGTGTTGGAAAAGGCATATTCAGCCTCAAAGGGAAATTCTACTGAGTCCCCTACACCAAGGGGGGAGATAGGAAGAGAAGTCGTGTCAAAAGAGAAAAGTATAGAACAGGAGAAAGGAGAGGAGGATCGTGCGAATAATAAGGGAAGCCTGAGTGTGGGGGATATGCATGGGAACAGTACCATGCAGAGAGAAGTCGTAGCTGGTAAAAACAAAGGCAAGGAAGTGATAGAAGAAAGTGGCCTCGATGGGACCTTGAAAGGGAAAAACAATGAAAAGAGAAGCACATGGAAAAGGTTGAAAAGTGCAGGAGAGCCAAAAAATACGAATCAAGGTGGTGATAAAGAAGACTATAGAGCGAAGAGAAAGGCTGATGATCTGGAGATTCTTAACTCAACACATCTGATGGAAGTTGAAGTCAAAGAAAAGCGAGGACGTACTGACGATGTGATCATGGTGGACGTTATACGAGCGGCGGGGGTGTGCGACAGCCACCCTTGCCGGGAACAATGAAAATCATCAGTTACAACTGCCGAGGGCTGGGGAGTCCCGAGGCAGTTGCTTCAATCCGACACTTGGTTCGGAAATACTCTCCGGATGTGTTGTTTCTTATGGAGACGAAACGTTCCTCAAAAAAAAAATTTATACAAACAAACTTAAAGTATGATTAAGAAATTTTACATTTATAATAGTTATAGTTGGATTTTGTTTTTCAAGTAGGTCGGTTGTAATTTCATTTTAGAATTTTACATTTTCTTAATGAAATTTCCACATTTATTAAACATATTATAGTGAATTATTGATGAAACAAGAATATGCCTTCCAACATAATTTTAATTCAAATGGTTAATTAAGATTTAAGATTACACTTGAGCAAATTAAAATACTTTTAATTATTTATTATTATCATTTAGAAATTACATAAATAATAATTACTGTACAAAATTTCTACTTTTGTATTTTAATTTTTTAACTAAAGATAACAATACAGTAATACAATATATTTAATTTTGGTAAGTAGGATCAATATCCACTGGTTAATCAAACCTAACCTAATTAAAATTTTTACTAAGAATGCTTTTGGTTGGTCAATAACCCCGGGGAAATGGTCAATTTTCCCGGGTTGACTTATTTTTCCCATGTTTAGGTGGGGGTTGACCTTGAGAAATATTTCATGGTGGTCCCATCACTTTCTCTATTTTCCTACGGAAATTTTTCCTTAAGGGGGGTTAAGGAAATTTTCCCAGGGAAATCTTTCCTATGGAAAACTTACCATGGGAATTTTTCTCGGGGAAAAATATTCCTAGGGTTCCTACCAAATGTTCCCTAAAAAAATTGAGTCCAACTCGTCCCTAACCTATCCCATAAAACCCTATACATGAACATCCCCCTCCTTACCATTTGCATTATGTCATTTCTATACCCATTACCGATCGACATCCTGTTTTAATGAAGGGAATGACTGAATTAGTGAAGTTTTAAACCCAAACCCATTTTCCTTCCTTCTCTCTGCTCCTCTCTTCCTCGAAAATTCTATCAGAATTCCTCCATTCTCATGTTAAACGTTGATTTCGTGTTTTATATTGTAGTATTCTACTCATTAGCTTTTTCGGTGCTAATATCAATTATGAGTTCCAATTCGACACAATTGATGAAGGTTGACGCTTTAGAATGAGTTTTGCTAGTGATGGCGACATTTTTGTACCTTTGGCATCAACAGGTTTCGCGATTTGATGGCAGTAGCTTGTGTGTGAAGAAGAAGTAGAGTTTGTGAAGAGAGCTACACCGGGGAAAGTCAGTAACAAAAGAAACACGAGGTAGCCTTCAAATAGTCTCGGTTCTAGATTTAGATTTTAGTGTTAGTTTTCATATTTCAATTTGCATTTTTAATTTCATGCAATCAGATTTTAGAGAGTTTGTCTGTTTATGATTGTGATTTTCGAGTAAGAGTTCAATTTTTGGGTTGTTGATTTGTGTAGTTCCAGTTTGGATTATTTAATTGGTATTAAAAGTTTTAATTCATGTTGTTGATTCAATTCCATTTCTTATGGTTTTCTTTGGTTGTTATCTTCAATTCAATGTGTAATTCAAAACAAGAGGAAGCAATGGAAAATGGCAGTGGTAGTCATAGATTGACGGTTTTGTAGAACAAAAAAAGTAAAAGAGAGATTTAAGTTTTAACACAATCATAGAAGCAGATAATAGTTGATACAAAAGTAATTTAATATGTCTACACCTGACAAACAAACGCAACAAAGTAATTTTCAATGTGAACACAAACAAGTATATAAGCTAGTAGCCTAGTAGGAGAACACACAACGAGCTTTAGACAAAAGGGCCAAAACATGTTTCACTCCACATTCCATTTCAATCCTATTTTCACAACATAATGCGCATTCTTATTTGTTTATTTTAGCTATTGTTTTCATGTTTCACTCCTCATTCCATTTCAATCCTATTTTTACAACATAATGCACATTATTTCCTCCAAAAAAAAAAACATAATGCACATTATATTCTTATTTGTTTATTTAGCTATTTTTACGATGTACATATTTATAGTGGTTATAAAGCATACCACCATCATAAAATTAATTTCCTAATTAAAATTTATTTACAAAAATTTAAATCAATTTTTTTTGCTAGATATTTGTTCTTAGGCTAAAACCAAGTTAGGATGTTTAATTTTATAGATCTTTGTAAATAAATTTTTAATTTAAAAAATATCTTAGAATTCTATGATAAATAAAAATAAAAATGCAAGATATAATTGAACACATATATATAACAATAAATTTTTATTGCAATGATTATTATAATTGACAACCCCCCAATAAATATTTCCGTTATTTTTAAGTTTTGCAAATGGTAAAATATAAATATACAAAATTGTGTGTGTCATCTTTGATAACCGTAGCATTCTTGTTAGTTTTGATATAATTGTTCTCATTTCCTGAGAAGCATAGGAAGTATGTCGGTGTTATCAAATATGAAAATCTCTTACAGTTGTTATTCTCGTTGGAATGATATTAAAAACCATTGTCAAAATAACCAAAATTGAAATAGAAGAGAAATCAAACCTGAAATTGAAATGTTGTGAAAAGGAGGTATATATGGGCACTACTACTCAAATATCAATCTATCATCCATGCATGTAGTAGCAAATAAATAAGATAGTAAAGATGATGATATTTTGCATATGATATATATATATATATATGGCGTCCAGGACCACCTTCTGAGGTGTCCCTGGGACCAATATATTTTTGTGTAGTATGCAAGCACCAAATTCTAGATTGGATGTCTTTTTAGAACAGAGGTTTTAATAAAATAAAATAAAAAATAATCAAGAAAATTGCTATCACTTGGAAAAACAGAATTCTTTTTCTTTTGGCGTGAGGAAAGTTTTGTTATATATATGGTGTTAGGCGAGAAATTAGGCAAATCATAGACAATTTGTTTTCTTTTAGACAAAAATGAGGTGAAAGGACTCGGTCAATCCCATAACTATTTTTAAGAAAATGTTTGGGTTATGATTAGTTTCAATTTAGGGCCTGTAAATTTGGACAGTAAATAGAGCGCAATAAAAAAATGGCCGAAAATAACCCGAATTTGTCGAAACATTTTGAAAGTTATCAAAATTTACAAACATTAAAGAAATCTACCGAAACTAACCACACTTACCAAAATTTACCAAATTTCAAAATACAAAAATTTAAATATTTTAAGTTGTGAATTTTCTAACTTATAAATTTTTATTAATAAGTTCTTTAATTTTTATTTTTGATTTTTTACATAATAATAATTTCATTATTTTTGTATATTTATCTATAAAAAATAAAGTTTAAATTTAAAACATTAAATCAAATAATAAAATTTAAATTAAAAAACAATTTAAAATATAAAATATCAAGATAAAATTAAAAAAATTGAAAATTCTAAACATTTATACCATAAATTTAGAAAAAATAAATGATAAAAATAAATTCAAAGACCAAAAAATTATAAAAATTTTTGTAACACCCCAAGTATATGGTTAAAAGTGTGGCTTAAAGGGTTTGTGGGGCCAGTCAGCGATCCTAGAAACAGTTATCGGTAATGTCCGCGGCCCGGGAGAGGGCTGGGGCATTACACATTTCTGAGTTGGAAAAGTCAATTGAGATTTCTGGAACGTTGTGTTTTTCAGAGTTGAAACCTTATCGTTGGTTCTAAGTTCTGTTACTTATGAACTCTGGTTATTTTTGGGTTGGGATTCAAATGAGTTGCGAAAAGGTTTGACTTGTTCCACTCCCCTAAATGAATTGAAATGAACTCTAAACTGTTTTGACGGTTATGGGTAGACATTATTGAGGTTTCCCCCTCATGTTTGTAAATGTTTTGTTTTCAGGTGAAAGTCAGTTATGTGGAGGGGACGGGCTCTAGAAGTGAGGACGTTGGAGTTAGACGTTTTGAGAATAAAGTTTAGTTTATGTCAGTCTTGAAGTTTAGTTAATGTTGAGTTTATGTTGTTCTAGAATTCGAAGTTCTTTCCGTTTGATTAAATTGAAGTTCGTAGTTTGTTTTGTTAATCTCTGTTCTCGCCTTGTATCTCTTCGGAGGTACGGCAGTAACGCCCAAGTTAATAAAAAGAAAAAAAATTGAGTCTTGCGCTGTTAACGTTAGTTTGACTTTGACGTTTTCATAATTGAATTTCCGGGGCGTTACAGAATGATACAATTCTGTAATGCCCCGAAAATTCAATTATGAAATTGTCAAAGTCAAACTAACGTTAACAGCGTAAGACTCAAATTTTTTTTTTCCTTATTGTAACACCCCGGGTATATGGTTAAAAGTGTGGCTTAAAGGGTTTGAAATGACTACTTATATCACCAAGGTGCACCTTTTTTTTTTATGGTAGCTCATCCGTTGGGAACTCCTCAATTAAGCGTGCTTAGGCTGCTTGGCTGGGAGTAGTCTCGGGATGGGTGACCTCCTGGGAAGTTTTCCAAAGCAGCGTGGGAGCGAGGACGAAGCACGCAGGAAAGACTCGTGGTGATTTGTGGGGCCGATCCTCAAGCAAGAATCGCATCCGCGTCCCGTAAGCCGGCATTACTATTTCAAAAACCAAAAAATAAAAATTTAAAAATTCCAAATTATAAAAGTATAAAATTTAAATAATTAAAGTAGAAAAATATAAAATCTAAATTTTAGCACTTTAAAAAAATAATTATATTAAAGAAAAAATCAAAATCAAAATCAAAAATAAAAAATCTTTACAGTAGACGGCCTTCACCGTCGCCGCGTCATAGACATCGGGAGCACAAATCTTCCACTCTTTGAACTTTTTGTACC
This sequence comes from Portulaca oleracea, assembly GCA_029582165.1. Classification (NCBI taxonomy): domain Eukaryota; kingdom Viridiplantae; phylum Streptophyta; class Magnoliopsida; order Caryophyllales; family Portulacaceae; genus Portulaca; species Portulaca oleracea. The sequence continues at coordinate 10,070,974 of CM055878.1, read as the reverse complement.
GTTGTTTATGCGCCTCACTCCAGAATGTAATTTTCACCTTCGGGTCACACTGAATCTGTGTGGCCTGTTGTGCCCTATAACGCTCTTTCCCGGGTGAGGATGGCTCCGAGGGTGGTGAAGGAGTCTCTTCAATGCAAGATCGCTTACTCCTGCCCATACTTTTGAGCAATGTGTGCATAGCAACAAAGAACCAACGAAGAACTTGACAAATGTAGTGCCTAAATCTCAAAGGAGACCAAAAATTCGAACACAAGCAACAAACCAAGTAAGTTGGAAAGAATTTGTGCAACAATTTACTCGAAGGTTACCTCAATTCGAGACTCTAGGACGCAAATTGTAGTTGGGGTTGGAACTCTTGTGTATTGTGACATAATGGAGAGCAAGTGTGCGTGTGTTGACAAGATATGTGCTAATCTCAACAGAAAATCCACGCCAACACAAACACAATGCAAGTAAGCAATAAGTGAAATGCACACAACAACAAAAAGAAATACCTCAAAGTTGATGATGAAGGATGAAGGCCGTTGAAAATCGCACACTTGAGCCTGTTCCTTGCAAAATTAGGGTTCAGCAGGTGTGAAGAAACGAATGCAGAGGAATTTGCAACAGTGAGGGAGAAATTGGAGGTGGGTGAGGTTGAGTTTGAGTGAGAATGGTGAGATTAGGTAGCGGGTGCTAGGGTTTAGAGGGAGAAAGTGTCGAAGAGTAGAAAGAGATGAGAAAGAAATGAAAGAGGATGAGGATTATCGGGGTTTTAAGAGCCGAAATAATTCGCAGAACAGTACCGTCGCAGGCACGACATGCGGAATGGAACATTTGCTTGCTTGCTCGTCGCGATTGCTACGCCTTTCGTCACGGCTGTCACAAGCTTCTGGAGCATAATGGAGACCAGACTTTCGCTGGCACTACAAGGATGTCACGGGCGCTACGGAGCTGGAAATCTAGCTTTTGCTTTGTTGCACTAGGTAGCAGGCACTACGACATTTGTGGCGCCTGCTACGCTCTACTGGCCCTCCTTATGACTTCTAATGCCCAAAAATAATCTAAGTCCTACCTCTTCAAATTTCTTTCATTGTCCCTTACACCAACATTCACTAACCCTTCAAACCTTCACTAACACACTTTTTCAACTCATTTCTTTTCTCTTCCAAACTTCCACTCCTACCTTGAATCCTTTTATTTCCACTCTTCTACTCTCCTTTCTCACTTCATTTCTTTTTTTCACTCCTAACTTCTACTATTCTTCTTTCTTTTGTCTTTTTCCACTTCCTTTATTCCTCTTTTCTTTTCTTTTCTTTTTCTCTTTTCATCCTTCTTAGAACTAGTACATCAAAAGAAAACAAAGAAAATAAAACTAAGAAAAATAAAGAGAGAATGGAAAAATCTAAAAACAAAGAAGAAAAAGTAAAAAGAAGCATAATGAAAAATATGGGGTGCCTCCCATAGAGCACTTGTTTTAGTTCCCTAGCTTGACCTAGTTACCTACTTGATTCTTGAAAGTTGTGAGGCACATGAAAGAAGCATGGTCAGCTTTTACCACTAACTTTTTTTCCTCTTTTTACCTCGCTTCTCGATGAAGTTCATGAATCGATCGGGGTACTCCTCCGGTGGTCTAGTCAACCATAATGGAAATAAGGGTAATGACTTCCTTACTTTCTTCCATCAACGCTTTCTTTTCCTTTTCCATCGCCTTTTAACTTTAAGTAAGGAGCTGCCTCCTTGGAAACTTGATAGGTCTGAGGAAGGTAGAAGATAACTTTGGCTCGATATTGGGTGGTTTACCGGATCTCGGGCCTTTGAAAATCACCCCCTTCACTTTCGTACTCTCAATGTAGGTTTCACCTAACTCAATCTCCTTCCTCATAGGAACAATGTTGAGGAAGTTATTACAGGAGGTGTCTCCATCTTCATCTAGCTCGGATTGAATAAATTTAGGGTGATTTTCTCCATCCCAATCATCCGGTTCTACATCAAGTAAGTATGGCTCCTCTTGGTGCTCATCCATGATCCCAACCACAGCATTGACCTTGAAATGTGAATCCTTGTGAGGTTTCCTCCTCGAAGGATCGAGCTCAAAATCAATATGCTCTCTCCCCATATGAAGAGAGAAATGGCCTCTTTTTACATCTATCATAGCACCTGCAGTGGCCAAGAAAGGTGGACCTAGAATGATGGGTATGTTCAAATCTTCATCCATCTCGAGAATAACAAAATCCCAAGGGATAAGGAAGCTTCCCACTTGTACCGGGACGTCCTCTAATATCCCCAATGGCCTCCTAATAGTTCTGTCAGCAAGTTGCAAGTTTATAGTCGTGGGGGTCAAATCATTGTAGGACCTTGGGAAAAAGGTGACCCTTTTCTCCGTGATGCGCTACTTAAACGATCGAGAGCCGACTAAGGTAGCTTAATCCTTAAATAAGGATATTTTTATTTTATGAAATTCATTTTCGGGGTGGTGAAATTTTTTTTATTTTACAAATCCGTTTTTATTATTTAAATACTTGAAATTACACCGAAATATATTAACAATGACTTAAAATCGGCCCACACCAAATTCAGGCCCAAAAAGAAGCAGGTGGACCACTAGAACTGTCAAAACCCGCGCGGGTTTTGACAATTCTTGGGTCGGGCCGCCTGTTTCCCTTGGGCCAGAGAACAAGGATTGGAAACAATAAAACCCGTGGGGCTTTTATTGATTCCAATACATTTTCTCTTGGTTTTTTACTTTGAATTGGGTGAGAGGAAGAGGTTAAATCATTTCTTAATCATTTTAGTGTAAATTTAAATATTAAATAATTAAACAGATTATAAAAAAAATAAAAGAGTCGCCAGCCGATTTAAGGAAACCGATAAACCATAAAATTAATGAAAATAACTCCGGTCTATGATAAGTGCTTCTTGTATATATGAAAACTTGGTTGTTATGATGAGAAATTTGGGGAATATTTTATTTGATTATATTATTTTATACTCGAATTTCCCATATTACGCTTGGTTTGGAGTTTGGTGAGTTTTGTAGGTAATTTGTGAAGAATCGATGTAAACCGAGCTTAAAATCAAGTGTAGATACAAGTTATGAGCTTAAAGGACCAAGATGTGAGATGTTGGATCACCCAAGGCCCAAAGAATGGCCCAAAGGACTCCTAAGCCTGAAAAAGCAGTGGCACGGGTGGTGTCTGCAGTGGCACGGGTAGTGCCTATGACCAGAACATGAAGAAATGTGTGCACTGAAGCGACATGAGTAGTGCCTAAGGGGGCACGGTCCGTGTCACTACGGAGCACGGTCCGTGTCACCCCTGGCACCGTCCGTGTCACCTGTGTCTTTTCATTTTCGGCGGTTTTGAGTTGCAATTTGCCTATATTATGTTGTTTCCGGCTGCTTTTGAGGCAATAATCATTCCACCATCTTCCATTCCATGCCCTAATCATATCATTCATCATCCATATTCCATCCACCATTGAAGATTGAGAGAAGATTGAAGATCGAAGAGCATCTTGAATACACTTTGAAGTGGAGGAGCAAAAGTTCTCCATAGTTGATTCCTAGCAAGATTGTTCTTCACTTGGGTTTATTTCTCATTCTTTCATAGATTTTCATATCCTTTCTAGAATAGATTTCAATTGCTTTGTAGTTTCAAACATGAATAGTGAGTAGTTCTTTTTAGTTTAGGGGATGAACCTTTGAAGTTGCTTGATGAATTGACTTTGTTGGATTGAATTATCATGAATTTAGTTTGTTTCAATCTATTTGTTCTTCGAATTGAATTGGTATTGCTTTGTGATCACCAATTGCAAGTTAATAGGTTGTTGAATGAAGTACCGAAAGGAGAAGTTTGATTACCCGAAAACCTAGATTAAACTAGTTAAAATTGTCTAGACATAGAAGTTTTAATTAGGGTTCTTGAGATAATTAGATCTTTAACCTTGACTAAATTGAAATAACCACGAAAGTAGGTGCTTGGTTAGTCTTGGCAATTCGCTCTAGTGGAAAAATCTCATTGCGAAGTGTTTTATGCTATTATCGAACCTTGATTGTGCAAGTTAATGAAATGAATGTTCAATCCACATCGTTGATTCGTTATTTGACTTAGGTTTCATCCCCTGAACGCCTTTTTACCTTGATTAAATCAGAAAAGTTTGTGTGAATATTAGTTTGTTTAGTTCTTGATTGTGATTAGATTTAGAATTAGTTACTTCAAACCAAAAACGGATCGACTTAGCGATCAACTAGGAGGCTAGTTCAGTGCGTTGAAAGGAAAAGTTCCTGTGGGAACGACCTTGATTTATGCTATAATTTCACCCGTGCACTTGCGGCCAATCATGTTTTTGGCGCCGTTGTCGGGGACTTTGTCCCTAGCCAGCCACTGAACGAATACCCTAAGGTTGCCTAAGTCATTTATTTTCTGTTTTGATTTTCCTTGGTGTTTTGGTTTTTGTCTTGCCAGGTTTACTCTACGTGCATGCAAAAGGCTCCACTCTTTGAGTTTGATCCTGAAATCGAAAGAACCATTCGCTCCCGACGAAAGAAGCAAAAGTTAGAGCACGCCCGGAGAAGGCAAGAAGAGAACTCCAAGTGAAAGAACGCCATGTCCAGCGGTGGCGGCAGCGGCGGTGGCGAGGAGCCTAGAATCACGCTTGGTTCTTATGTGATGCCCAATGTCACAAACCAACCCTCCGCCATTAATCCTCCAAGAGTGGCCGCTGACGATTTCGAGCTGAGGAGTTCACTCATCAATTTGGTGAAGGCCAATCCATTCCATGGCCTCCCCAATGAAGATCCCAACCGGCACCTTCGCCTATTCAACCAAGCATGTGAGACCTTTAAGGAAAATGGTGCAACGCCCGATGCAATCAAGCTGCGATTGTTTCCCTTCTCACTTGAAGGGAAGGCTTGGGAGTGGTTGGATGCTCTTCCATGAAGCTCTGCCATCACCACTTTTGACCAACTTGCTAGCTTATTCTTGGCGAAGTACTTTCCTCCTAGCAAGTTGACGAGCCTTCGGAATCAAATCTCAACATTTGTCCAAGAGCCAGATGAGTCCCTCTATGAAGCATGGGAGAGGTTCAAGGACCTCTTACGTCAATGCCCCCACCATGGTTTAGAACCATGGGTCCCGATACAAGCCTTCTACAACGGGATGGATGACAACTTGAGGGCCAACATCTTGGCGGCGGCGGGAGGCAACATAATGTCCAAAACAGTGGCAGAATTTCAAACTTTGATTGAGGAGATGGCGATCAATAGCTACCAGTGGTCAAAGCCCCCGTTCAAGAGGGAGGACGGAGGTAAGTATGAAGTTGATGCTATTTCTATGTTGAATGCTAAGTTGGATGCCATGACTAAGAAGATGGATTTGTTGAATGTGAATGCTCCCCTCCCAACCATGCGTCGTGTCAATCATATGAGCATGAGACCTTGAATTGTCCTAGTGGGTTGGTTAGCAATGAATCGACCGAAGTGGTTAACTATGTTGGTAACCCTTCTAATAGGCAAAACTTTGACCCTTTTTCCAATACTTATAATCCCGGTCTTAGGTTCCACCCGAACTTTTCTTACCGGAACAATAACCAAATGGGTCAACCCCAAGCACCTTCACCACAAGTTCCCCAAAAGCCTAACCTAGAGGTCATGATACAAGCTTTGATGTTGTCTCAACAACAACATCAACAACGGCAACTAGAGCATCAACAAAGACAAGATGAGGTGATTAAGGCCTTAGCTACTAAAGTTGACCTTATGAGCACCCACACTCAAATGCTTGAGAATCAAATTGCCATTCAAGCGAGTACCTCCACTACCTCTTCTGAATGCTTCCTGAAGCCCGAACCTAACCTAAGGAACAATGTAATGCCATTGTTTTGAGGAGTGGACAATATGAGGGACCTAGTGTGCAAAATGCTAAGCATGGGGGAGTTGTGGTTGAGAAAGAGGTTGAGAGGCCTAGTGAGAATGTTGTTGGTTTTGAAAGAGAGAAAGACCTTGAGAGTGAGCATTCAAAAGAGAACACCGAAACCCGACCTTCATCTCCACCTAGAGTTTACAAACCACCGTTACCCTTTCATCAAAGATATGCTAAGGCTAAATTTGATGCAAAATTCGACAAGTTCTTTAATATGTTAACGCAATTGAATGTGAATGTGCCGTTTTTGGATGTTTTATCTCAAATGCCTTTGTATGCAAAGTTTTTAAAAGAAATCCTCTCTAAAAAGAGGAAAATTGATGAAATTGAGGAAGTTGCTTTGACTGAAGAATGTAGTTCCGTGGTTCTTAACAAGCTTACTCCTAAGCTTAAGGACCCGGGAAGCTTTAGTATTCCATGTGGCCTAGGTAGCTTAACCGTTGACCGAGCTTTGTGTGATGTGGGTTCTAGTGTAAGCTTAATGCCCTATTCTTTGTATGAACGGTTGAACCTAGGAGAATTGAGACCAACTACCATGTCATTGCTAATGGCGGATCGTTCTATCAAGTACCCTAAGGGTATTTTGGAGGACTTTCCCCTTAAGGTGGGTGATTGCTATGTGCCGATTGATTTTGTCATCCTTGATATGCCCGAAGATTCCCGTACCCAAATCATTTTGGGGAGACCTTTTCTTGCTACCGTAGGGTGTGTCATAGATGTATAATGTGGAAAGATGAAGTTTAGGATAGGGGAGCATGAACTTGAGTTTGATTTATTCCGTGATGTTTTGCCACGTGGTGTTTCCCCTTGCTTTGGTGTTGATGTGTTTGGTGAGAAGGATAAGAATGTTGATGGTTTGATTTGTGAAAAGAAAGATGATTGTGTGCATGTAGTGGAGAGTGAAAAGCTTGAGAAATCTCGTGACCATTTTGTTGCAAATTCTTGTGGTTTATTTATTGATAAAGGCCATGAACTTGGCGATGCAAGGGTGGGAATAAAAGAAATTTTTCTCCCACCTAACATCATCAAGAACGTGCCTTATGCTATTAACAAGGGTACATTGGATGAGATTTTCAGGTTTGATGATGGAGATCCCTCCATTTTTGAAGGAGGTGATGAGTTTGACCCAAGTTGTGGGGTCAATTTGAAGATGTTTGGAACCTTGGAGGTACTATGCAATGTGAAGCTCCAAAGCCCTTGGCTATGGAGTTATGGACTATTCACCGGATTGAGAGATACCTTGTCCAACTTAGGACATTAAACAAGCGCTTCTTGGGAGGCAACCCAAGCTTTTTCGATTTTATTTTCAATTTATTTTTATTTTTTTTTTTAGGATTTTCTAAAATTTTTCCTTATTTTCCTTATTTTTATTTTTGATTTTTCTAGATTTGTGTTTTCTTCCTTTGCTTCTCGGGTGATGTTTCGCATTGCGGACAATGCTCGGTTCAAGCATGGGGGGGATTTGTGTAACTTTTTGTGGATATGTGTGTTTTGAGTCATTTTTATTTTTTATTTTTAACTTGTTTTGAGTCTTTTTCTTTTGTTTTGATTTTATTTTCTTTGTTTTCTAGATTTGCTTGTAGTTTTTTAATTTCTTCTTTTCGTAGGTTGTTTTCGTTTTCTTATTTTCTTATTTTCATTTTGAGTCTTGTAAAAGGATTTTGAAAACAAAAAAGAGAAAAAATTTAGAAAATTAAAAAAAAAAAACTGTTTGATATAGGATTTGGCGAGATAGTTTTCTTTTGACTTGATTTGATCTTGTATAGCCCGTTTTGTGAAAGACTGTGAATTGACACGAGTCGTGAAGCTAAATGTTGTGAGAATTGTGCTAGGATAGTGAGATCGATTACTTTTGTCACTATTTTAAGAGTGAGTTGTGCATATGCATATCTTTCAAACTAGGTAATGATTGTTGAGCGCTACCCGTGAGTCCACATAAGTCTAAAAGAAAAGACTAATCATTTTTATTGGTCTTATTTCCATGAGTGACTCACCATTGTGGCATCCTCCTTCATTTGCTTTGCATCTCCTTGAAATCGCCATGCATTGTACATTGACAAGATGACAGAGGCATTAGGAATTGAACCCGCAAGCCTTGGCCACCCGTTTACATCAGAATATCCATAGTTAGCCCCTTCTTGCCTTGACTATTTCTTTTCTTGAACCCACATTATAAGCCCTGGCCAATTATATAATTCCTACCCTTAAGTCATAGCTTGAAATGTTTTGAGTATGAAGTTGGGTTGATTGTGGTTACTTTTGTGGTTTGGTTTGTGATGGGGATTGGTTTGAGTTGTAAATATTAATTTGATTCCCCAAATTATGTATATTGAGGTTGTTGGGTAGAATTGGAACTTGCCTAGTGAGTTGTATACAAATGTGATGTTGTTTGTTTGTGTGTGTGTTTGAATCAAAGGTGAAAAAAAAAGAAGAAAAAATTAGAAAGAAAGAAAAAAACAGAAAAAAGTGGAAAAGAGAAAAAAATCGGAGAATTCCGGAAGAAGAAAAAAAAAGAAAAAGAGAATAAAGTGTTTGACTTTTGGTTTTTTTTTGTTTTGTTTTGAGGCGAGTTTCCAATTGATTGTGGGGTTGATTTGGATTGATTATAAGTGGTGAGAGTGAATATATGTTGAATTGGTGTGGAATAATTTCAAGCTTTGGATTTTAGCTCCACAATTCCCAAATATTATACACTCCTTACCCTTAACCCTAGCCCCGTTAAAACCCTTGAAAGTCCTCCTGATTGTCATTGTTGCTTTGCAAATCGCGGTGGAGAGTTGAGATTCTTAGCAAGTACGTGGTTGGTTGTGGCTTTGGTTTGAGTGTTTGAGCGAACTTTCAATGATTTTTCATATTTAAACACATGAGAGGAGTGTTTCCACATTCCCAAAAAAGTGAGTTTGTTCTTCATTCTTACCTAGTTTCATGCTTAACATGTGCCTTCTTATCTCATTCGGTGATTAAGGGTGATTGGTTGAACTTGATGAGTGCCATTCCGGAATCATTTGTCTTCATTTACTTGTGTAAATTGGCTTCTTTTTCACTCTTGGGTTGTACTTTAGATTAGATTGGGTTGATTGAATTTCCTATCGATGCCATCCTTGGGAGTTGTAATTAAATAAGATTTTCGTTTTATTATTTTTACTTTTGAGTTTTCTTTTTATTTTTGCTTTGAGTTCTTTGAATCTTTTTGTCCCGGTTTCTTTCATTTTCTTTCATTTTCTTTCTTTGCCTTTTCTTTTGAGTTTGGACTTGCTTAGGGACAAGCAAGGACTAAGCATGGGGGATTTTTATAAGTGCTTCTTGTATACATGAAAACTTGGTTGTTATGATGAGAAATTTGGGGAATATTTGATTTGATTATATTATTTTATACCCGAATTTCCCATATTACGCTTGGTTTGGAGTTTGGTGAGTTTTGTAGGTAATTTGTGAAGAATCGATGTAAACCGAGCTTAAACTCAAGTGTAGATCCAAGTTATGAGCTTAAAGGACCAAGAAGTGAGATGTTGGATCACCCAAGGCCCAAACAATGGCCCAAAGGACTCCTAGGCCTGAAAAAGCAGTGGCACGGGTGGTGTCTGCAGTGGCACGGGTAGTGCCTATGACCAGAACATGAAGAAATGTGTGCAGTGAAGCGACACGGGTAGTGCCTAGGGGGGCACGGTCCGTGTCACTATGGACCACGGTCCGTGTCACTATGGAGCACGGTCCGTGTCACCTGTGTCTTTTCATTTTCGGCGGTTTTGAGTTGCAATTTGCCTATATTATGTTGTTTCCGGCTGCTTTTGAGGCAATAATCATTCCACCATCTTCCATTCCATGCCCTAATCATATCATTCATCATCCATATTCCATCCACCATTGAAGATTGAGAGAAGATTGAAGATCGAAGAGCATCTTGAATACACTTTGAAGTGGAGGAGCAAAAGTTCTCCATAGTTGATTCCTAGCAAAATTGTTCTTCACTTGGGTTTATTTCTCATTCTTTCATAGATTTTCATATCCTTTCTAGAATAGATTTCAATTGCTTTGTAGTTTCAAACATGAATAGTGAGTAGTTCTTTTTAGTTTAGGGGATGAACTTTTGAAGTTGCTTGATGAATTGACTTTGTTGGATTGAATTATCATGAATTTAGTTTGTTTCAATCTATTTGGTCTTTGAATTGAATTGGTATTGCTTTTGCTTGGTCACCAATTGCAAGTTAATAAGTTGTTGAATGAAGTACCGAAAGGAGAAGTTTGATTACCCGAAAACCTATATTAAACTAGTTAAAATTGTCTAGACATAGAAGTTTTAATTAGGGTTCTTGAGATAATTAGATCTTTAACCTTGACTAAATCGAAATAACCACGAAAGTAGGTGCTTGGTTAGTCTTGGCAATTCGCTCTAGTGGCAAAATCTCATTGCGAAGTGTTTTATGCTATTATCGAACCTTGATTGTGCAAGTTAATGAAATGAATGTTCAATCCACATCGTTGATTCGTTATTTGACTTAGGTTTCATCCCCTGAACGCCTTTTAACCTTGATTAAATCAGAAAAGTTTGTGTGAATATTAGTTTGTTTAGTTCTTGATTGTGATTAGATTTAGAATTAGTTACTTCAAACCAAAAACGGATCGACTTAGCGATCAACTAGGAGGCTTGTTCAGTGCGTTGAAAGGAAAAGTCCCTGTGGGAACGACCTTGATTTATGCTACAATTTCACCCGTGCACTTGCGGCCTATCAGTCTACGAAAACCCGATTCTAAGTCCGGGGGTAAGTTTAAGAATTCGAGAATTATAAGAATTCTTGAATTCGCCTGTTAGAAAGCAGACTCTACCAAAATCGACATTAAAATGAAAGAGAGCGGGGAGAAGTTTAATTAACTTCGCAACTTTATATTCTTAACATGCATTATAAAATGAGGTTTTTTTGTTTACACAATATGCACAAGTAATGGAAATGAAATACGAATTACATAATTATCTAATACAATGACAAGAAAATGCGAGCGAACCTCTTTGATGTAAAAGCCCGAATGTGCCGTTCGAAAACCTTGATTTTGCCTTGACTTGGTGGATGGGAAAATGAATGTGAGGATAGTAGTAGGATAATATGTGAGTGATAATTTTGTTAGAGTAAGGGGATGGTAATAAGAGAATATGATGAGAGATTAGTTGAGAATAATAAGATGGTTTGTTAGTGTAGTTGGTGGGATTATGATGATAATTAGTGAAAATGAATGGAATGGAGGGGGGTATTTATAGGTGAAGGAGGGTAGTGTTTAGGATGGAAATGGAGGAACACATCCCTTGGATCATGCCCTCCATCCCATGCAATCAGATAACCCGCGCGGGTTATGAGAAGTCAAAGGGAGAGTCAATCCACGTGGGCTAAAATCAGGGGCTTTGCATGGGATTTTGGCGCCGGATCCTTAAAGATAAAACCCCCGCGGGTTTTATAAATCCTACACACGGATTGCTGACGAAGACAAGGCAAAACGACGCGCTTCAGGTCATAGAAAACCCGCGCGGGTTTTGAAGCCTCTGGGCTGGGGCGCGCTTTGGGCTGTCTTGGTTCTGGGCCATCCTCTTCGATTCAAAACCCGTGCGGGTTTTGTTGCTAGTAGTGGGCCGGCTTGGTTTGATTTGTTTGCATTGTTTGCTATATTGGCCCAATGATGTATCCGGCCCTTTTGACAAGTCGAGATTTTATCGGTGCAAATCCCGGTGTCTACAGAGACCCCCCACTTTGATTGAGTCCGAATAGGACGAAGGTCAAAGTAGACTTGATGTCTGTCTTGATGCTGGTGGTGCTCTTTTATATGGCGGCCGGGTGACGTTGCTGATGACGATGTCGTCGGTAACCTTTTATTGACAACCGTTGGACGACTGATGCTGACGATGTCATTGGAGACCTTTAAGTGGAATCCGTTTGAACGATTGCTGCTGGTGAAGAGATCGTTGGTGACCTTTAGGTGGTAACTGTTGGACGACCGATACTGAGGGTGTCGTTGGAGACCTTTAAGTGGAATCCGTTCGAACGACTACTGTTGCTAACATCGTCAGAGTCCTTTATGTGGAACCCGTTGGACGACTGTTGCTGACGACATCGTTGGAGGCCTTTAGGTGGCACCCGTTGGATGACTGTCGCTGACGACATCGTTGGAGGCCTTTAGATGGCAACCATTGAACGACTGTCGCTGATGGTGCTCTTTTATGTGGCAACCGGATGTTGGTGCTCTTTTATGCGGCAACCTGAATGGTGGTGCTCTTTTATGCGGCGACCGGATGATGGTGCTCTTTTATGCGGAAACCTGAAAATCACAAAAAAATTAAGTATTAGTTTTTTGCAAATGCAAATGGGTTAAGATTTTTACCTGAATTTTGGGAATCCTCGGGCCACAACTTTTGGGCCGTTAGTCTTGGGCCGTTGATTTTGGCTTTTGTTGGTGTAAAACTCGTGTGGGTTTTATAAGGTCTGTTGGGCCATTGAAAGGTGTTAGGCCGCAAGAATTGGGCTCATGGCTTCGCCTAAACCCGCGCGGGTTTTGGCTTTATTTTCTCTTTTTTTTTTCTTCTCCTCGTGAAGGGAATCCAAGGGGGGCCATGCATTTATGTGGATGAGGATGTGCCACGCAACCATATTTCCTCTTTGGGTGGCAAAGTGATGACCTTTGGATTTTCAACCAATGAAGCGCATTTGGCATCTCGAGGCAGGTCCTAGAAACGAGCGATTCATGTTCACTCAACATTTCTATAAATACCAAGCTTCATTCACCTGATTCACTCACACCTTCAACTCTTCCTTATCTCTCTAGCTTCTCTTTCTCTCTCTAGAAAGCTTGTTCTTTGAAGATAATTTGAGTTCTTTGGAAGATGCATCCCCGAGGTCATAGGAATCCTCCTCTTCCACATGCGGCGGCATGGTCCCACGAGATATCTTCACGTCGCAACTTTATCCCGGGTGCGAACGCCGACCCTTCGGACCTTATTATTCAACCTTGGAACTATGCTTGGTTCTACCGCTCCCATGGCAAGGTAATTTCCAAAACCTCTCTTTTTATACTTAGTTTAATAAAAAAGAAGCAAGCACGAATTTATTTTTCATGTCTTGTCGATTTTTCATTATTTTAAGCATGCTTTAAATTGATGCATATGCATGTCTTCATGATGGCTTTTTTTTTATTTATTTACATTGATAATCCATTTTGAGAGACGGACCAAACCCGGCCTAAGAGAAATAAAACAGTGCATGCTCGGCCCAATTGACAAAGAAATAGGCCCATATGATAGAGAAAACCCACGCGGTTTTTCTGGCCCATAGGCCGCCAAAAAAAAAAAAGAACGGGATTGGATGTGCGGCCCATCAGAGAAGTAAAACCCGTGCGGGTTTTCGTTCTGCTGGGCCGGCTCATTTGGCCCGTGCTGAGTTATTTTTTTTTTTTTGCTCTTTTTTCTTTACTTTCCAATTTATTTATCTTGTAGGTCATGGCTGTGAGCCCAGTGTTGGTGTTGGGTCCAGCTAGGGCCCGAAAGAATATGCCTTGGTCCACTGTATTTAGATGAGCCCCCAACTTTAACTGGCCCCTTCTTGTTTGCCTTTAGGAGGATAACTTGAAAACCCCCGGTGTCCTAATGGATCCCCTTAAGGTAGCTGCCTCGATTCCTAGGGACTTTGTTGACCACACCTTGACCGCAGCGGGACTCATGTCGTTCTGGAAATGTTTGGTGGCTTGGAAGGGTCGTATATACCGTGTCATAGGTCGTGCCATAGCTGGAAGGTTTTGGGACACCACCAACTCCTTTCATTTACCTGTGGGTGAGATGACGGTTATCCCTACAGATTTTATCATGATCACTTGTCTTCCTTGGGGCGGGCGTGATGTAGTTTTCGACGCCGAGATTCCGCCAATGGTCTTGGATCTTCTGGGTCCAGTGTCAGCGCGCTTAGGCCAAGGACAGGGCCTTTCCAACCTTGCCTACGCACACTTCGAGGCGGCCATCCGCGATGCTAACTTCCAGAACTTGCCTGGGGATCAACGCCGCTTCATTTTCTTGGCGTACATCATTTCTTCCACCTTATTCGCCAACCGGGGAGATAACATCACTTTGACATGGCTTCAGAATCTTTTGGACTTAAATAATGTCCGGAACTTGAACTGGGGCAAGGCGGCTTATGCGAATTTCATCCTCTAGCTTCGCCGCGATGTTAGTCTTTCACAGGATAACGATCCGGTTTACCTCCACGAGTCTCATACTCGCTATCAGTATGGCCCTTCTCTATGGAAGGTGCTCGAGGTATGTCCCCGAGACTCTTCTCTTTGTAGTTTTGCTACTCTTTGGCTCCTTCTTTGACTTTATATTCATGCAGTCATGGGAATACGAGTATATTCTGTCCTTGGGCATTCGCTCCAAGAAGAATAAAACGATCCATCTTTGAGAAATTTGTCTACCGAGGTCGTCATGGAAAAATTCGATCAGACCGATCTCGTCGCATTTGTCGTATGCTGGATGACCTCTCCCCGGTATTTCTTTATACTTAACGCCTTTATTTATTTTGCTTCTATTCTTGAAGTGACTTTCTCTCCTTCACAGGACCACGTGAACTGGCGTCCATGGGCGGAGTTTAACTTGGGCGGATTGCCAACCCCTTTGCAAACGGTGGAGCATGATACTCGCCTCCGCATTCTGATGGAGGGACCCTCGGGCTTCATATGGTACTTGGGGGAGAGAGCTACGAGGCAAATCATGGGGGGATATCCCGGCCTTATACCCCAGGATCCTCCGGAGTACATGTTCGAGCCATGGCACGTTGCTCCGGGTGCCTTGGGAGATTGGGTTCGCGGCCAAGACTCCGACAACTTTGTGCATGACGTCCCTCAAGAGCAATTTGATGAGGAATTTCAGTGCTACTTGAGCCGTTTAGCGCCCCGGGTGGTGCGTATCTTCTTCCTTTGGATTTTTCGTTGTGTTTTTTGGCTGATTCCTAACCGTAAAGTTTGTAGCTGGGGCCCTATGCTAAGGTTGTTGAGGCGGAGGCTCCACCAGCGAGAAGAAGGATTGGCAGTTTCTTGGATGTAGAGACTAGCAATCAATGCTCTGCACTCCAAGAGTTTGATCGGAAACCGGTAAGTCTTTATGTTGCTTCTTTTTCTCCTTTATGCCATTTATACATGTCTAACCTTGGCCTCATCATCTTCCAGCCAAGATGGGATGTCTTCCGTCAAGTGACCAAGGAGTGGAGTACTATGCTGAAGCACATTGACCGGGCATTGACCGGCTCAGGCAGGTATCGCGGGAACACCACCAGAAGGGCTGATGTGAAGGCCGATGCAGAGTCCAATCCTTGGGATCCCCCTTGGCATTCTACTGCAAGGGTCCCTCGCACTGAGCCCCCACGTCGCTCTTCGGCAGGGGAGTATTCTTCCCGGGGCCGATCTCGAGAAGAGGTTGGTAGGTCCTCTCGTCCTCCCCTTGCAGATGTGCCAGAGGGCCGCGGCAAAGGCATAATGATCGAGGGTCACCATTCAACTAGGTCCCATCATAGCATATCTGGCAGTAGAGGTCGTCGTCCTATGGAAGAGGACATGACTCAGATGTCCTTGGAGGAACAACTTGGCCAAGGGGGTCACATCACAGTGTGGGTATGGTGGCGATACTCAGCCCCATTCCTACTGGGTGGAAGATGCTTCGGAATCGAGTGCTACTAACCGGCCTTCTCATTCTCGCCGCACTCCAGCTTCAGTACGTTCTGCTCGTCGCGGTCGGGAGATTGTGGTGAGGGACCATGATTCAGGTGCATCCGTAGGGTATCCTGGCGGTCAGGCCCTAGCGGATGACGCTACTTCACGTCCTACACCATACGATGCCTCCTCTTTTAGCTCTGGCTCTTATTCTGCTGGATGGCCAGTTTCGACCCCTTGAATGGGTCCTTCATGGCCTGCAGGAACACAAGAGTGGTCTGCACCTCAACACTCTTGGCTAGGAGGATCTGCTTCTTCTGGTTGGCCAGCTCCCGGCTATGGAACTGGTCCTGTATGGCCTACCCCTTCTGTTGAGTGGCATGTTCCTGACCATTCATGGCTAGCCGGTTCGCAGGAGCATTCCATATCATCACCGTCGAGCGTGCATCCCTCTGAGATTCCCTTCTATGGACCACCGCAGACGGCCCCTGGTCCTGATTACTATTCTTGGGACACATACTTTGGCACAGCTGGTGCCTCCAACGCTGGGACTTCTCATGCTGGTAACAACCTGGTCGAGGATAGCGGTGATTCGGGTTCCCTGTGGCGATCAAACTGATGCCAATCAAGACTCCATGCATTTTAGACTTTTGTATGCAAGACTATTTTGTACTCTTTTTTTTATTTTAATGCAAGACTCTTATGCATTTTATTTCTCATTTTATATACGAGACTCAGTGAATACATGATTTTATTTTATTAATGCATATCTGAATGACGGGATTAATCCCAACTTAATCCCGCTTTCCCAAAAAGAAAATAAAATAAAAGAAAACGAAAAACCTAAGTGTCAGAGTAAACTCGAGCAAAAATTTCAGAACCGAGCACCATTGGGTCAATATCCAAAACATTAAAGATACATGAACGTGCCAATTCAATTCACAAGGCCCCCAATCAGAAAAAAGGTGGGCTGAGTTGCGGAGAGGCGGCCCATGTCGACAGAAAACCCGCGCGGGTTTTCTTCTTCAGCAGGCCATGGGCCTAGGCTTGAACAGACGCGCGCTTGGTCTGGGTACATCAAAACCCGAGCGGGTTTTGATATTGCTTTTCCTTTTTTTTCTACCGTTGCGAATGGGCTAAAATCATGGGATACAAATGCAATGCTGGTTGCATTCTCTCCATTTTTTATCATGAATGGAGGTGTATAAGTACCTCATGTTATGCATATAATCATCACTCCTCATCATCACTTCAAAGCCTTCATTACATATTCTCCTAAAGCTCAAAGAAAGCCTCCCGATTCTCATGGCATTCGAGAAGAAACTTGCAACCTGGATGAGCACCTTGTCCAAGGAAGAGAAGAAAGAGCTCGGAAGATACAAGTTAACGAGTTTGATGAGTCTTCATCAAGTGAGGATTAATCACGATTTTCTCTGTGCGGCGGAAACTTTTTGGGATTCGAAGATGCATGTTTTCCACTTTGCGTGGAAGGAGTTATGTCCGCTTCCGGAGGAATGGTCCTCAATCCTAGGGACAAATCACTTTGCTCAGCCGACGTCGCCTCCAACGCTAATGGCATCCCCAACCAATACAAGGAGCTCTTATGACTTCTGTCTCAGGTCATCGGAAGTGCAATATTCTGCGAAAAGGTACACTTCCAAACCATAGTTAAATATTTTCAATCTCCCGATACTTTCGAATACGGCCCCGTGATACGAGTGCGAGCGCTCGTATTATGTCTCCTTGGCGAGTTTTGCTTCTATCACGTCGGTAAAAGAACCGGACCGGCGAATTTGATCCAAATCGTCCACGACATGTCCCGAGGTTATAACCCCATGCCTCTAATGTTAGCGAAAACCATGATGGCCTTGGATGATCCGGATCCAGAACATGACTTTCGAGGAAGCCCGTTGCTACTTCAGGTATTTCCCTCTCCTTTTCATCTCTGCCTGATTTCTGCCTCTACTGCCTGCAAAACCCGCGAGGGTTTTGTTCTTTTTTTTTTAGTTTGGGATAATTGGCATGCAATCTAACCCTGGCTAACTGTTGAGCAGATCTGGTTAATGGAGCACTTGGGTCTCATTGATGAACCCCAGACTTCATCGGCGTTGGCGAACTATTGTCAGAGAAAGAGGAAATATATCGACCTTCGCTCGGTAACGGAATGGATCGCATTCTTGAAGGAGCCTGGGAGATCTCATGGTGGATCGAATGGTGGCACATTTCTGAATACGTGACCCATGACTTCCGCAATGCCTACGTGTGTCTCGCGGGCTTGACGCATATGACCTTTTATTTTCCAGCGCGAGTGAAGTGCCATATGGGTCACAAGCAGGACATCCTAAGCTCCTGTGTGAAGCTCCCGATCAATTGAAGCTTCGAGGCTCGGTGATTGAGTCGTGGCTGAAATATTTGGAAAGAAGACCAACTCTCAAAGCCCCTCCAAAGATACACGTGTCTCATATTGCCGATGCTGACTATCATGGATGGCTAATTACGGCTGTTTAATCTCGCCGTGCTAGTGAAGCGAGAAGGAGACAAGCATCTGCAAAGGAAAGACTGGGTCCCCGTTCATCGGTGAAGGATCGTCTGGGCGCGAGAGACTCGGTGAAAGATAGGCTCGGCCTGAGAGTAGAGGCACAAAAACCAGGCAGGCGGGCCTATAAGCCCAAAGACAAAGAGAAAGCTCTTAATGGACCTAGAGACACGGAGACTGACCATGAGACAACTGGCGAAGTAGAGAAAGTGAAGCAAGATTAGAAGATGGATGAAAATGAAGGAACTGAAACTGCTTTGCCAGAATAGTCTTTTATTTAATTATCCTTTTGAATTTTCTTATGTTACAAGCAGTGTACTTGCATTATTGATTAATAAAGAAGAAATATTGTTCACAATTATTGTATTCTTGCAAACATTATTTTTTTAAACATGAGCATTTATTGAATATACCCCAAGTGTCTGAAAATTGGTTTTCCAGTTGCTCGATCATATTAGGCACAATATCGGTTGAGTTGATCCAAATTCGTGGGCTGAATTACGTCTTCTCCATCCATAGTAGAAGCCGAGTTGCTCCTCCTGGCAAAATGTCCTTAATCATATAAGGACCCTTCCAATTAGGTGCAAATTTCCCCTTAGATCTTGTATAGGTGCCCTCATCTCCTTAAGCACCAAATCGCCTATTTGAAGTGAACGACTTTTCTCCCTCTTATTAAAAGCACAAGTGATTCTACTTTGGTATACTTGCACATTATGCAATGCCCTGAATCGCCTTTCATCCATCAACATTAGCTCCTCGAACCTTGCCCAAGCCCATTCTGCTTCTGGCAACTGACTTTCGGCCACTATCCATAACGAAGGGATTGCTACTTCAATCGGTAAAACTGCTTCCATCCCATATACCAAAGAATATGGTGTTGTACCCGTAGTAGTTCGTATAGAGGTTCGGTATTCCCACAGGGCAAATGCCAATTTATCAGGCCAATCTTTGTAAGTGACAACCATTTTCTTGATGATTCCATCTACTGTCTTGTTGGCCACTTCCA
Organism: Portulaca oleracea; assembly: GCA_029582165.1. Classification (NCBI taxonomy): domain Eukaryota; kingdom Viridiplantae; phylum Streptophyta; class Magnoliopsida; order Caryophyllales; family Portulacaceae; genus Portulaca; species Portulaca oleracea. The sequence continues at coordinate 10,051,863 of CM055878.1, read as the reverse complement.
CAGCTCCATTAGCTTGAGGCCGGTAGGATGAAGATCGGTGATGCTGAATTTTGTAAGTGGCGAGCAAAGTTTCTACTTCCTTTCGAAAATGGCTTCCATTGTCACTAATGATCTCATGAGGCACTCCATATCGACATATGATGTTTTGAAGGATGAATTTGGCCACTTGCTTGGATGTGAGCTTGGAAAAAGAGGCTGCCTCTACCCACTTAGTGAAGTAATCGGTGGCGACCAATATGTACTCATGTCCTCCTGTTCCAGTTGGGTGTATCTTGCCAATGATGTCGATACCCCACACTGAGAACGGCCATGGAGATGTCAAAGTAGTTAGGTATGATGGGGGTTGATGCTGTAGATTGCATACTCTTGACATTTGTGGCACTTCCGAACGAACTCTAGGCAGTCCGCCTCCATAGTGGACCAAAAATAACCAGCCCTTTGAATCTTCTTCGCCAACATACGTCCATTCATGTGGGGACCACACTCTCCTCCATGTACGGTAGCCATGACCTCCTTGGCGCTCTTAGCATTGATGCATAATAAATTAATGCACGTAGGTGATTTCTTGTAAAGGCGATCTTGGATCAAGCAGTATTGTGCTGCTAGGGACCTGATCGCTCGTTGTCCTCGAGCATCTAATTCAGCTGGGTATTCTCCTTTTCAAAGAAAATTGTATATGTCATGGAACCAATCCTCAGTTTCTTCCTCTTGTGCCTCCATGTTGCAAACATATGCAGGTTCCGACTGTCGCTCTACTACTACTGGTAATTGGAGCGTGCCTGATGGTATCGATGTCATTGAAGACAACTTGGCTAGAGCGCCAGCTAACTCATTGTGATCCCTTGAGAAGTACTGGAAGCTGATTTGCTCGAATTGGTCAGCAAGGCTAAAGAGCTTCTGTTGGTATGCCATAAGACATTCATTCCGGATCTTCCATGTATTTTTAGCCTGATTAATGATGAGGCTAGAGTCTCCGAAGACTTTTATGTGACGTATTGCCAAGGTCAATGCAGCTTGTAAGCCCTTGATGCATGCTTCATATTCGGCAGCGTTGTTAGTAGCATCAAAGTCCAACTTCACAGAAACAGGGACATGTGCCCTTTCTAGAGAGATCAGTAGTACTTCTACTCCACAGCCCATCTAGTTAGAAGCTCCGTCGAAATACATTTCCCATGTTATTTCATCAGTGAAAAATACATCCTCATCTAGGAATTCCAAGTGAGTGCTTGGAGGTTCCTGTGATGGTGAAGCAGCTAGGAAATCTGAAACAACTCGTTGTTTGATGGATTTCTGAGGCAAGTACTGAAGATTGAACTCCGAAAGCATGACTACCCATCAAGCAATACGGTTTTTGATGGTAGGTTGCTCCATGAAGAACTTGATGGGATTATTCTCAACTATGACATACACTGTATGTGAAAGCATGTAATGTCTTAACTTCTTGGTGGCTCATACTAATGGGAGAGCCATTTTCTCTATGTCTGCGTATCGACTTTCATAGTCCAGGAACTTCTTACTCAAGTAGTAGATGGCGCTCTCTTGACCTTTAACCTTCTGAGCTAGCATAGCCCTCATTGCAGAGCTAGTCACGGTAAGGTAAAGGAGTAGAGGCTCATCCAGTCTTGGGCATGAGGACTAGAGGTATTTGCAAATACTCCTTGATTTTGTCAAAGGCCACTTGACATTGATCGTCCATTCTATTTTGCTTCCTTTCTTTAGTTTCTTGAATAAAGGTTCACAAGTCATGGTGAGCTTTGAAATGAACTCTTGATATATTGAACTCGTCCTAGGAAGCCTCTTATCTCTTTTTCTATCCTTGGTGGTTGCATCTCTTGGATGGCCTTTATCTTTGAAGGGTCAACTTCAATGCCCCGTTGGCTAACCACATACCCTAGCAGCTTCCCAGAGGTAACATCGAAGGTGCACTTTGCTGGATTAAGCCGCATCTTGTATTTGCGAAGTCGCAGAAAGAACTTGCGAAGGTTAGGAATGTCCTCCTCCCTTGTTTTGGACTTAACAATCATGTCATCCACATAAACCTCTACCTCTATGTGCATCATGTCGTGAAGTAGGGTATTGGCAGTTCTTTGATATGTTGCTCCGGCATTCTTGAGACCAAAAGGCATAACCACATAACAGTATGTTCCCCATGGTGTAGTCAATGAGGTTTTCTCCTTGTCTTCTTCTGCCATTTTGATTTGATTGTAACCTGCATACCCATCCATAAAGGATAGGAGTTCATGTCCGCAAGTGTTATCCACTAATATTTCGATGTGAGGTAAAGGGAAACTATCCTTGAGACTAGCTTTATTGAGGTCTCGAAAGTCAACACTCATGCGCACTTTCCCATCTTTCTTAGGCACCGGAACAATGTTAGCAATCCATTCAGGATATTGAACTGCTTTGATGAATTTAGCGTTAAGCTGCTTGACCACTTCCTCCTCAATCTTCTTAGCCCATTCAGGCCTGATCCTCCTAGCCTTTTGCCGAACTGGCTTTGCATTAGGAAGCAAAGGTATGGTGTGCTCCTCAATTTCTATAAAAAAATAATAAAATTGAGGAGCACACCATACCTTTGCTTAAATCAAATAATAAAATTTAAATTAAAAAACAATTAAATCAAATAATAAAATTTAAATTAAAAAACAATTTAAAATATAAAATATCAAGATAAAATTAAAAAAAATTGAAAATTCTAAACATTTATACCATAAATTTAGAAAAAATAAATGATAAAAATAAATTCAAAGACCAAAAAATTATAAAAATTTTTGTAACACCCCAAGTATATGGTTAAAAGTGTGGCTTAAAGGGTTTGTGGGGCCAGTCAGCGATCCTAGAAACAGTTATCGGTAATGTCCGCGGCCCGGGAGAGGGCTGGGGCATTACACATTTCTGAGTTGGAAAAGTCAATTGAGATTTCTGGAACGTTGTGTTTTTCAGAGTTGAAACCTTGTACTGTTGGTTCTAAGTTCTGTTACTTATGAACTCTGGTTATTTTTGGGTTGGGATTCAAATGAGTTGCGAAAAGGTTTGACTTGTTCCACTCCCCTAAATGAATTGAAATGAACTCTAAACTGTTTTGACGGTTATGGGTAGACATTATTGAGGTTTCCCCCTCATGTTTGTAAATGTTTTGTTTTCAGGTGAAAGTCAGTTATGTGGAGGGGACGGGCTCTAGAAGTGAGGACGTTGGAGTTAGACGTTTTGAGAATAAAGTTTAGTTTATGTCAGTCTTGAAGTTTAGTTAATGTTGAGTTTATGTTGTTCTAGAATTCGAAGTTCTTTCCGTTTGATTAAATTGAAGTTCGTAGTTTGTTTTGTTAATCTCTGTTCTCGCCTTGTATCTCTTGAGATGCAGCGTGCCTTAGTTAATAAAAGAAAAAAAATTGAGTCTTGCGCTGTTAACGTTAGTTTGACTTTGACGTTTTCATAATTGAATTTCCGGGGCGTTACAGAATGATACAATTCTGTAATGCCCCGAAAATTCAATTATGAAATTGTCAAAGTCAAACTAACGTTAACAGCGTAAGACTCAAATTTTTTTTTCCTTATTGTAACACCCCGGGTATATGGTTAAAAGTGTGGCTTAAAGGGTTTGAAATGACTACTTATATCACCAAGGTGCACCTTTTTTTTTTATGGTAGCTCATCCGTTGGGAACTCCTCAATTAAGCGTGCTTAGGCTGCTTGGCTGGGAGTAGTCTCGGGATGGGTGACCTCCTGGGAAGTTTTCCAAAGCAGCGTGGGAGCGAGGACGAAGCACGCAGGAAAGACTCGTGGTGATTTGTGGGGCCAGTCAGCTATCCTTGAAGCAGTAATCAGTAATGTCCGCGGCCCCGGAAGGGCCGGGGCATTACAATTTCAAAAACCAAAAAATAAAAATTTAAAAATTCCAAATTATAAAAGTATAAAATTTAAATAATTAAAGTAGAAAAATATAAAATCTAAATTTTAGCACTTTAAAAAAATAATTATATTAAAGAAAAAATCAAAATCAAAATCAAAAATAAAAAATCTTTACAGTAGACGGCCTTCACCGTCGCCGCGTCATAGACATCGGGAGCACAAATCTTCCACTCTTTGAACTTTTTGTACCGTTGTTTATGCGCCTCACTCCAGAATGTAATTTTCACCTTCGGGTCACACTGAATCTGTGTGGCCTGTTGTGCCCTATAACGCTCTTTCCCGGGTGAGGATGGCTCCGAGGGTGGTGAAGGAGTCTCTTCAATGCAAGATCGCTTACTCCTGCCCATACTTTTGAGCAATGTGTGCATAGCAACAAAGAACCAACGAAGAACTTGACAAATGTAGTGCCTAAATCTCAAAGGAGACCAAAAATTCGAACACAAGCAACAAACCAAGTAAGTTGGAAAGAATTTGTGCAACAATTTACTCGAAGGTTACCTCAATTCGAGACTCTAGGACGCAAATTGTAGTTGGGGTTGGAACTCTTGTGTATTGTGACATAATGGAGAGCAAGTGTGCGTGTGTTGACAAGATATGTGCTAATCTCAACAGAAAATCCACGCCAACACAAACACAATGCAAGTAAGCAATAATTGAAATGCACAACAACAAAGAAATAACTCATATTTGATGATGTAGGATGAAGGCAGTTGAAAATCGCACACTTGAGCCTGTTCCTTGCAAAATTAGGGTTCAGCAGGTGTGAAGAAACGAATGCAGAGGAATTTGCAACAGTGAGGGAGAAATTGGAGGTGGGTGAGGTTGAGTTTGAGTGAGAATGGTGAGATTAGGTAGCGGGTGCTAGGGTTTAGAGGGAGAAAGTGTCGAAGAGTAGAAAGAGATGAGAAAGAAATGAAAGAGGATGAGGATTATCGGGGTTTTAAGAGCCGAAATAATTCGCAGAACAGTACCGTCGCAGGCACGACATGCGGAATGGAACATTTGCTTGCTTGCTCGTCGCGATTGCTACGCCTTTCGTCACGGCTGTCACAAGCTTCTGGAGCATAATGGAGACCAGACTTTCGCTGGCACTACAAGGATGTCACGGGCGCTACGGAGCTGGAAATCTAGCTTTTGCTTTGTTGCACTAGGTAGCAGGCACTACGACATTTGTGGCGCCTGCTACGCTCTACTGGCCCTCCTTATGACTTCTAATGCCCAAAAATAATCTAAGTCCTACCTCTTCAAATTTCTTTCATTGTCCCTTACACCAACATTCACTAACCCTTCAAACCTTCACTAACACACTTTTTCAACTCATTTCTTTTCTCTTCCAAACTTCCACTCCTACCTTGAATCCTTTTATTTCCACTCTTCTACTCTCCTTTCTCACTTCATTTCTTTTTTTCACTCCTAACTTCTACTATTCTTCTTTCTTTTGTCTTTTTCCACTTCCTTTATTCCTCTTTTCTTTTCTTTTCTTTTTCTCTTTTCATCCTTCTTAGAACTAGTACATCAAAAGAAAACAAAGAAAATAAAACTAAGAAAAATAAAGAGAGAATGGAAAAATCTAAAAACAAAGAAGAAAAAGTAAAAAGAAGCATAATGAAAAATATGGGGTGCCTCCCATAGAGCACTTGTTTTAGTTCCCTAGCTTGACCTAGTTACCTACTTGATTCTTGAAAGTTGTGAGGCACATGAAAGAAGCATGGTCAGCTTTTACCACTAACTTTTTTTCCTCTTTTTACCTCGCTTCTCGATGAAGTTCATGAATCGATCGGGGTACTCCTCCGGTGGTCTAGTCAACCATAATGGAAATAAGGGTAATGACTTCCTTACTTTCTTCCATCAACGCTTTCTTTTCCTTTTCCATCGCCTTTTAACTTTAAGTGAGGCCTCCTTGGAAACTTGATAGGTCTGAGGAAGGTAGAAGATAACTTTGGCTCGATATTGGGTGGTTTACCGGATCTCGGGCCTTTGAAAATCACCCCCTTCACTTTCGTACTCTCAATGTAGGTTTCACCTAACTCAATCTCCTTCCTCATAGGAACAATGTTGAGGAAGTTATTACAGGAGGTGTCTCCATCTTCATCTAGCTCGGATTGAATAAATTTAGGGTGATTTTCTCCATCCCAATCATCCGGTTCTACATCAAGTAAGTATGGCTCCTCTTGGTGCTCATCCATGATCCCAACCACAGCATTGACCTTGAAATGTGAATCCTTGTGAGGTTTCCTCCTCGAAGGATCGAGCTCAAAATCAATATGCTCTCTCCCCATATGAAGAGAGAAATGGCCTCTTTTTACATCTATCATAGCACTGCGATGGCAAGAAAGGTGGACCTAGAATGATGGGTATGTTCAAATCTTCATCCATCTCGAGAATAACAAAATCCCAAGGGATAAGGAAGCTTCCCACTTGTACCGGGACGTCCTCTAATATCCCCAATGGCCTCCTAATAGTTCTGTCAGCAAGTTGCAAGTTTATAGTCGTGGGGGTCAAATCATTGTAGGACCTTGGGAAAAAGGTGACCCTTTTCTCCGTGATGCGCTACTTAAACGATCGAGAGACTAAGGTAGCTTAATCCTTAAATAAGGATATTTTTATTTTATGAAATTCATTTTCGGTGGTGAAATTTTTTAATTTTACAAATCCGTTTTTATTATTTAAATACTTGAAATTACACCGAAATATATTAACAATGACTTAAAATCGGCCCACACCAAATTCAGGCCCAAAAAGAAGCAGGTGGACCACTAGAACTGTCAAAACCCGCGCGGGTTTTGACAATTCTTGGGTCGGGCCGCCTGTTTCCCTTGGGCCAGAGAACAAGGATTGGAAACAATAAAACCCGTGGGGCTTTTATTGATTCCAATACATTTTCTCTTGGTTTTTTACTTTGAATTGGGTGAGAGGAAGAGGTTAAATCATTTCTTAATCATTTTAGTGTAAATTTAAATATTAAATAATTAAACAGATTATAAAAAAAATAAAAGAGTCGCCAGCCGATTTAAGGAAACCGATAAACCATAAAATTAATGAAAATAACTCCGGTCTATGATAAGTGCTTCTTGTATATATGAAAACTTGGTTGTTATGATGAGAAATTTGGGGAATATTTTATTTGATTATATTATTTTATACTCGAATTTCCCATATTACGCTTGGTTTGGAGTTTGGTGAGTTTTGTAGGTAATTTGTGAAGAATCGATGTAAACCGAGCTTAAAATCAAGTGTAGATACAAGTTATGAGCTTAAAGGACCAAGATGTGAGATGTTGGATCACCCAAGGCCCAAAGATGTTGGGTCTGTGTCACCCCTGGCACCGTCCGTGTCACCTGTGTCTTTTCATTTTCGGCGGTTTTGAGTTGCAATTTGCCTATATTATGTTGTTTCCGGCTGCTTTTGAGGCAATAATCATTCCACCATCTTCCATTCCATGCCCTAATCATATCATTCATCATCCATATTCCATCCACCATTGAAGATTGAGAGAAGATTGAAGATCGAAGAGCATCTTGAATACACTTTGAAGTGGAGGAGCAAAAGTTCTCCATAGTTGATTCCTAGCAAGATTGTTCTTCACTTGGGTTTATTTCTCATTCTTTCATAGATTTTCATATCCTTTCTAGAATAGATTTCAATTGCTTTGTAGTTTCAAACATGAATAGTGAGTAGTTCTTTTTAGTTTAGGGGATGAACCTTTGAAGTTGCTTGATGAATTGACTTTGTTGGATTGAATTATCATGAATTTAGTTTGTTTCAATCTATTTGTTCTTCGAATTGAATTGGTATTGCTTTTGCTTGATCACCAATTGCAAGTTAATAGGTTGTTGAATGAAGTACCGAAAGGAGAAGTTTGATTACCCGAAAACCTAGATTAAACTAGTTAAAATTGTCTAGACATAGAAGTTTTAATTAGGGTTCTTGAGATAATTAGATCTTTAACCTTGACTAAATTGAAATAACCACGAAAGTAGGTGCTTGGTTAGTCTTGGCAATTCGCTCTAGTGGAAAAATCTCATTGCGAAGTGTTTTATGTTATTATCGAACCTTGATTGTGCAAGTTAATGAAATGAATGTTCAATCCACATCGTTGATTCGTTATTTGACTTAGGTTTCATCCCCTGAACGCCTTTTTACCTTGATTAAATCAGAAAAGTTTGTGTGAATATTAGTTTGTTTAGTTCTTGATTGTGATTAGATTTAGAATTAGTTACTTGAACCAAAAGCGGATCGACTTAGCGATCAACTAGGAGGCTAGTTCAGTGCGTTGAAAGGAAAAGTTCCTGTGGGAACGACCTTGATTTATGCTATAATTTCACCCGTGCACTTGCGGCCAATCAAGTTTTTGGCGCCGTTGTCGGGGACTTTGTCCTAACCCGACCAATGAGCGAATACCTAAGGTTGCCTAAGTCATTTATTTTACTGTTTTGATTTTCCTTGGTGTTTTGGTTTTGTCTTGCGGGTTTACTCGTGCGTGCAAAAGGCTCCACTCTTTGAGTTTGATCCTGAAATCGAAAGAACCATTCGCTCCCCGAAAGAAGCAAAAGTTAGAGCACGCCGGAGAAGGCGAAGAGAACTCCAAGTGAAAGAACGCCATGTATCCGGTAGTGGCGGCCAGTGGCGAGGAGCCTAGAATCACGCTTGGTTCTTATGTGATGCCCAATGTCACAAACCAACCCTCGCCATTAATCCTCGAGTGGCGGCGATTTGGTGAGGAGTTCACTCATCAATTTGGTGAAGCAATCCATTCCATGGCCTCCCAATGAAGATCCCAACCGCACCTTCGCCTATTCAACCAAGCGTGAGACCTTTAAGGAAAATGGTGCGCCCGATGCAATCAAGCTGCGATTGTTTCCCTTCTCACTTGAAGGAAGGCTTGGGAGTGGTTGGATGCTCTTCCATGAAGCTCTGCCATCACCACTTTGACTTGCTAGCTTATTCTTGGCGAAGTACTTTCCTCTAGCAAGTTGGCGAGCCTTGAATCAAATCTCAACATTTGTCCAAGAGCGGATGAGTCCTCTATGAAGCATGGGAGAGGTTCAAGGACCTCTTACGTCAATGCCCCCACCATGGTTTAGAACCATGGGTCCCGTCTGAAGCCTTCTACAACGGGATGGATGACAACTTGAGGGCAACATCTTGGCGGCGGAGGCAACATAATGTCCAAAACGATGGCGAATTTCAAACTTTGATTGAGGAGATGGCGATCAATAGCTACCGATGGTCAAAGCCCGTTCCAAGAGGACGGGAGGTAAGTATGAAGTTGATGCTATTTCTATGTTGAATGCTAAGTTGGATGCCATGACTAAGAAGATGGATTTGTTGAATGTGAATGCTCCCCCTCCCCAACCATGTGCGTCGTGTCAATCATATGAGCATGAGACCTTGAATTGTCCTAGTGGGTTGGTTAGCAATGAATCGACCGAAGTGGTTAACTATGTTGGTAACCCTTCTAATAGGCAAAACTTTGACCCTTTTTCCAATACTTATAATCCCGGTCTTAGGTTCCACCCGAACTTTTCTTACCGGAACAATAACCAAATGGGTCAACCCCAAGCACCTTCACCACAAGTTCCCCAAAAGCCTAACCTAGAGGTCATGATACAAGCTTTGATGTTGTCTCAACAACAACATCAACAACGGCAACTTGAGCATCAACAAAGACAAGATGAGGTGATTAAGGCCTTAGCTACTAAAGTTGACCTTATGAGCACCCACACTCAAATGCTTGAGAATCAAATTGCCATTCAAGCGAGTACCTCCACTACCTCTTCGGGAATGCTTCCCGGAAAGCCCGAACCTAACCCTAAGGAACAATGTAATGCCATTGTTTTGAGGAGTGAGACACAATATGAGGGACCTAGTGTGCAAAATGCTAAGCATGGGGGAGTTGTGGTTGAGAAAGAGGTTGAGAGGCCTAGTGAGAATGTTGTTGGTTTTGAAAGAGAGAAAGACCTTGAGAGTGAGCATTCAAAAGAGAACACCGAAACCCGACCTTCATCTCCACCTAGAGTTTACAAACCACCGTTACCCTTTCATCAAAGATATGCTAAGGCTAAATTTGATGCAAAATTCGGCAAGTTCTTTAATATGTTAACGCAATTGAATGTGAATGTGCCGTTTTTGGATGTTTTATCTCAAATGCCTTTGTATGCAAAGTTTTTAAAAGAAATCCTCTCTAAAAAGAGGAAAATTGATGAAATTGAGGAAGTTGCTTTGACTGAAGAATGTAGTTCCGTGGTTCTTAACAAGCTTACTCCTAAGCTTAAGGACCCGGGAAGCTTTAGTATTCCATGTGGCCTAGGTAGCTTACAGTTGGCCAGAGCTTTGTGTGATGTGGGTTCTAGTGTAAGCAATGCCCTATTCTTTGTATGAGCAGTTGAACCTAGGAGAATTGAGACCAACTACCATGTCATTGCTAATGGCGGATCGTTCTATCAATTACCCTAAGGGTATTTTGGAGGAATTTCCACTTAAGGTGGGTGATTGCTATGTGCCGATTGATTTTGTCATCCTTGATATGCCGAAGATTCCGTACCCAAATCATTTTGGGGAGACCTTTTCTTGCTACCGTAGGGTGTGTCATAGATGTATAATGTGGAAAGATGAAGTTTAGGATAGGGGAGCATGAACTTGAGTTTGATTTATTCCGTGATGTTTTGCCACGTGGTGTTTCCCCTTGCTTTGGTGTTGATGTGTTTGGTGAGAAGGATAAGAATGTTGATGGTTTGATTTGTGAAAAGAAAGATGATTGTGTGCATGTAGTGGAGAGTGAAAAGCTTGAGAAATCTCGTGACCATTTTGTTGCAAATTCTTGTGGTTTATTTATTGATAAAGGCCATGAACTTGGCGATGCAAGGGTGGGAATAAAAGAAATTTTTCTCCCACCTAACATCATCAAGAACGTGCCTTATGCTATTAACAAGGGTACATTGGATGAGATTTTCAGGTTTGATGATGGAGATCCCTCCATTTTTGAAGGAGGTGATGAGTTTGACCCAAGTTGTGGGGTCAATTTGAAGATGTTTGGAACCTTGGAGGTACTATGCAATGTGAAGCTCCAAAGCCCTTGGCTATGGAGTTATGGACTATTCACCGGATTGAGAGATACCTTGTCCAACTTAGGACATTAAACAAGCGCTTCTTGGGAGGCAACCCAAGCTTTTTCGATTTTATTTTCAATTTATTTTTATTTTTTTTTTTAGGATTTTCTAAAATTTTTCCTTATTTTCCTTATTTTTATTTTTGATTTTTCTAGATTTGTGTTTTCTTCCTTTGCTTCTCGGGTGATGTTTCGCATTGCGGACAATGCTCGGTTCAAGCATGGGGGGGATTTGTGTAACTTTTTGTGGATATGTGTGTTTTGAGTCATTTTTATTTTTTATTTTTAACTTGTTTTGAGTCTTTTTCTTTTGTTTTGATTTTATTTTCTTTGTTTTCTAGATTTGCTTGTAGTTTTTTAATTTCTTCTTTTCGTAGGTTGTTTTCGTTTTCTTATTTTCTTATTTTCATTTTGAGTCTTGTAAAAGGATTTTGAAAACAAAAAAGAGAAAAAATTTAGAAAATTAAAAAAAAAAACTGTTTGATATAGGATTTGGCGAGATAGTTTTCTTTTGACTTGATTTGATCTTGTATAGCCCGTTTTGTGAAAGGCGTGAATTGACACAGTCGTGAAGCTAAATGTTGTGAGAATAGTGATAGTATAGAGTGATCGATTACTTTTGTCACTATTTTAAGAGTGAGTTGTGCATATGCATATCTTTCAAACTAGGTAATGATTGTTGGCGCTACAGTGAGTCCACATAAGTCTAAAAGAAAAGACTAATCATTTTATTGGTCTTATTTCCATGAGTGACTCACCATTGTGGCATCCTCCTTCATTTGCTTTGCATCTCCTTGAAATCGCCATGCATTGTACATTGACAAGATGTGAGGCATTAGGAATTGAACCCATGAGCCTTGGCCACCCGTTTACATCAGAATATCCATAGTTAGCCCCTTCTTGCCTTGACTATTTCTTTTCTTGAACCCACATTATAAGCCCTGGCCAATTATATAATTCCTACCCTTAAGTCATAGCTTGAAATGTTTTGAGTATGAAGTTGGGTTGATTGTGGTTACTTTTGTGGTTTGGTTTGTGATGGGGATTGGTTTGAGTTGTAAATATTAATTTGATTCCCCAAATTATGTATATTGAGGTTGTTGGGTAGAATTGGAACTTGCCTAGTGAGTTGTATATAAATGTGATGTTGTTTGTTTGTGTGTGTGTTTGAATCAAAGGTGAAAAAAAAAGAAGAAAAAATTAGAAAGAAAGAAAAAAACAGAAAAAAGTGGAAAAGAGAAAAAAATCGGAGAATTCCGGAAGAAGAAAAAAAAAGAAAAAGAGAATAAAGTGTTTGACTTTTGGTTTTTTTTTGTTTTGTTTTGAGGCGAGTTTCCAATTGATTGTGGGGTTGATTTGGATTGATTATAAGTGGTGAGAGTGAATATATGTTGAATTGGTGTGGAATAATTTCAAGCTTTGGATTTTAGCTCCACAATTCCCAAATATTATACACTCCTTACCCTTAACCCTAGCCCCGTTAAAACCCTTGAAAGTCCTCCTGATTGTCATTGTTGCTTTGCAAATCGCGGTGGAGAGTTGAGATTCTTAGCAAGTCGTGGTTGGTTGTGGCTTTGGTTTGAGTGTTTGGCGAACTTTCAATGATTTTCATATTTAAACACATGAGAGGAGTGTTTCCACATTCCCAAAAAAGTGAGTTTGTTCTTCATTCTTACCTAGTTTCATGCTTAACATGTGCCTTCTTATCTCATTCGGTGATTAAGGGTGATTGGTTGAACTTGATGAGTGCCATTCCGGAATCATTTGTCTTCATTTACTTGTGTAAATTGGCTTCTTTTTCACTCTTGGGTTGTACTTTAGATTAGATTGGGTTGATTGAATTTCCTATCGATGCCATCCTTGGGAGTTGTAATTAAATAAGATTTTCGTTTTATTATTTTTACTTTTGAGTTTTCTTTTTATTTTTGCTTTGAGTTCTTTGAATCTTTTTGTCCCGGTTTCTTTCATTTTCTTTCATTTTCTTTCTTTGCCTTTTCTTTTGAGTTTGGACTTGCTTAGGGACAAGCAAGGACTAAGCATGGGGGATTTTTATAAGTGCTTCTTGTATACATGAAAACTTGGTTGTTATGATGAGAAATTTGGGAATATTTGATTTGATTATATTATTTTATACGAATTTCCCATATTACGCTTGGTTTGGAGTTTGGTGAGTTTTGTAGGTAATTTGTGAAGAATCGATGTAAACCGAGCTTAAACTCAAGTGTAGATCCAAGTTATGAGCTTAAAGGACCAAGAAGTGAGATGTTGGATCACCCAAGGCCCAAACAATGGCCCAAAGGACTCCTAGGCTGAAAAGCGATGCACGGTGGTGTCTGCGATGCGCGGGTAGTGCCTATGACCAGAACATGAAGAAATGTGTGCAGTGAAGCGACACGGGTAGTGCCTAGGGGGGCACGGTCCGTGTCACTATGGACCACGGTCCGTGTCACTATGGAGCACGGTCCGTGTCACCTGTGTCTTTTCATTTTCGGCGGTTTTGAGTTGCAATTTGCCTATATTATGTTGTTTCCGGCTGCTTTTGAGGCAATAATCATTCCACCATCTTCCATTCCATGCCCTAATCATATCATTCATCATCCATATTCCATCCACCATTGAAGATTGAGAGAAGATTGAAGATCGAAGAGCATCTTGAATACACTTTGAAGTGGAGGAGCAAAAGTTCTCCATAGTTGATTCCTAGCAAGATTGTTCTTCACTTGGGTTTATTTCTCATTCTTTCATAGATTTTCATATCCTTTCTAGAATAGATTTCAATTGCTTTGTAGTTTCAAACATGAATAGTGAGTAGTTCTTTTTAGTTTAGGGGATGAACTTTTGAAGTTGCTTGATGAATTGACTTTGTTGGATTGAATTATCATGAATTTAGTTTGTTTCAATCTATTTGGTCTTTGAATTGAATTGGTATTGCTTTTGCTTGGTCACCAATTGCAAGTTAATAAGTTGTTGAATGAAGTACCGAAAGGAGAAGTTTGATTACCCGAAAACCTATATTAAACTAGTTAAAATTGTCTAGACATAGAAGTTTTAATTAGGGTTCTTGAGATAATTAGATCTTTAACCTTGACTAAATCGAAATAACCACGAAAGTAGGTGCTTGGTTAGTCTTGGCAATTCGCTCTAGTGGCAAAATCTCATTGCGAAGTGTTTTATGCTATTATCGAACCTTGATTGTGCAAGTTAATGAAATGAATGTTCAATCCACATCGTTGATTCGTTATTTGACTTAGGTTTCATCCCCTGAACGCCTTTTAACCTTGATTAAATCAGAAAAGTTTGTGTGAATATTAGTTTGTTTAGTTCTTGATTGTGATTAGATTTAGAATTAGTTACTTCAAACCAAAAACGGATCGACTTAGCGATCAACTAGGAGGCTTGTTCAGTGCGTTGAAAGGAAAAGTCCACAGGAACGACCTTGATTTATGCTACAATTTCACCCGTGCACTTGCGGCCTATCATTCTACGAAACCCCTATTCTAAGTCGGGGGGTAAGTTTAAGAATTCGAGAATTATAATAATTCTTGAATTCGCCTGTTATAATGCAGACTCTACCAAAATCGACATTAAAATGAAAGAGAGCGGGAGAAGTTTAATTAACTTCGACTTTATATTCTTAACATGCATTATAAAATGAGGTTTTTGTTTACACAATATGCAAGTAATGGAAATGAAATCTGAATTACATAATTATCTAATACAATGACAAGAAAATGCGGCGAACCTCTTTGATGTAAAAGCCCGAATGTCTGGTTCGAAAACCTTGATTTTGCCTTGACTTGGTGGATGGGAAAATGAATGTGAGGATAGTAGTAGGATAATATGTGAGTGATAATTTTGTTAGAGTAAGGGGATGGTAATAAGAGAATATGATGAGAGATTAGTTGAGAATAATAAGATGGTTTGTTAGTGTAGTTGGTGGGATTATGATGATAATTATTGAAAATGAATGGAATGGAGGGTATTTATAGGTGAAGGAGGGTAGTGTTTAGGATGGAAATGGAGGAACACATCCCTTGGATCATGCCCTCCATCCCATGCAATCAGATAACCCGCGCGGGTTATGAGAAGTCAAAGGGAGAGTCAATCCACGTGGGCTAAAATCAGGGGCTTTGCATGGGATTTTGGCGCCGGATCCTTAAAGATAAAACCCCCGCGGGTTTTATAAATCCTACACACGGATTCTTGTGAAGACAAGGCAAAGCAGCGCTTGAGTCATAGAAAACCAGCGGGTTTGAAGCCTCTGGCAGAAGCGCTTTGGGCTGTCTTGGTTCTGGGCCATCCTCTTCGATTCAAAACCCGTGCGGGTTTTGTTGCTAGTAGTGGGCCGGCTTGGTTTGATTTGTTTGCATTGTTTGCTATATTGGCCCAATGATGTATCCGGCCCTTTTGACAAGTCGAGATTTTATCGGTGCAAATCCCGGTGTCTACAGAGACCCCCCACTTTGATTGAGTCCGAATAGGACGAAGGTCAAAGTAGACTTGATGTCTGTCTTGATGCTGGTGGTGCTCTTTTATATGGCGGCCGGGTGACGTTGCTGATGACGATGTCGTCGGTAACCTTTTATTGACAACCGTTGGACGACTGATGCTGACGATGTCATTGGAGACCTTTAAGTGGAATCCGTTTGAACGATTGCTGCTGGTGAAGAGATCGTTGGTGACCTTTAGGTGGTAACTGTTGGACGACCGATACTGAGGGTGTCGTTGGAGACCTTTAAGTGGAATCCGTTCGAACGACTACTGTTGCTAACATCGTCAGAGTCCTTTATGTGGAACCCGTTGGACGACTGTTGCTGACGACATCGTTGGAGGCCTTTAGGTGGCACCCGTTGGATGGTATCGGCGACATCGTTGGAGGCCTTTAGATGGCAACCATTGAGCAGTATCATCGATGGTGCTCTTTTATGTGGCAACCGGATGTTGGTGCTCTTTTATGCGGCAACCTGAATGGTGGTGCTCTTTTATGCGGCGACCGGATGATGGTGCTCTTTTATGCGGAAACCTGAAAATCACAAAAAAATTAAGTATTAGTTTTTTGCAAATGCAAATGGGTTAAGATTTTTACCTGAATTTTGGGAATCCTCGGGCCACAACTTTTGGGCCGTTAGTCTTGGGCCGTTGATTTTGGCTTTTGTTGGTGTAAAACTCGTGTGGGTTTTATAAGGTCTGTTGGGCCATTGAAAGGTGTTAGGCCGCAAGAATTGGGCCTGTAGCTCGCCCTAAACCCGCGCGGGTTTTGGCTTTATTTTCTCTTTTTTTTTTCTTCTCCTCGTGAAGGGAATCCAAGGGGGGCCATGCATTTATGTGGATGAGGATGTGCCACGCAACCATATTTCCTCTTTGGGTGGCAAAGTGATGACCTTTGGATTTTCAACCAATGAAGCGCATTTGGCATCTCGAGGCAGGTCCTAGAAACGAGCGATTCATGTTCACTCAACATTTCTATAAATACCAAGCTTCATTCACCTGATTCACTCACACCTTCAACTCTTCCTTATCTCTCTAGCTTCTCTTTCTCTCTCTAGAAAGCTTGTTCTTTGAAGATAATTTGAGTTATTTGGAAGATGCATCCCCGAGGTCATAGGAATCCTCCTCTTCCACATGCGGCGGCATGGTCCCACGAGATATCTTCACGTCGCAACTTTATCCCGGGTGCGAACGCCGACCCTTCGGACCTTATTATTCAACCTTGGAACTATGCTTGGTTCTACGCTCCCATGGCAAGGTAATTTCCAAAACCTCTCTTTTATACTTAGTTTAATAAAAAGAAGCAAGCAATTTATTTTCATGTCTTGTCGATTTTTCATTATTTTAAGCATGCTTTAAATTGATGCATATGCATGTCTTCATGATGGCTTTTTTTTTATTTATTTACATTGATAATCCATTTTGAGAGACGGACCAAACCCGGCCTAAGAGAAATAAAGCAGCATGCTCGGCCCAATTGACAAAGAAATAGGCCCGTATGATAGAAAACCCAGCGGTTTTTACGCCCATAGGCGCCAAAAAAAGAAGCAGGATTGGATGTGCGGCCCATCGAGAAGTAAACCCGTGCGGGTTTTCGTTTCTCTTGGGCGGCTCATTTGGCCCGTCTTTGAGTTTTTTTGCTCTTTTTTCTTTACTTTCCAATTTATTTATCTTGTAGGTCATGGCTGTGAGCCCAGTGTTGGTGTTGGGTCCAGCTAGGGCCCGAAAGAATATGCCTTGGTCCACTGTATTTAGATGAGCCCCCAACTTTAACTGGCCCCTTCTTGTTTGCCTTTAGGAGGATAACTTGAAAACCCCCGGTGTCCTAATGGATCCCCTTAAGGT
The DNA here is from genome assembly GCA_029582165.1 of Portulaca oleracea. Lineage (NCBI taxonomy): Eukaryota > Viridiplantae > Streptophyta > Magnoliopsida > Caryophyllales > Portulacaceae > Portulaca > Portulaca oleracea. Next base: position 10,034,513 of record CM055878.1, on the reverse strand, counting down.
AGCTGCCTCGATTCCTAGGGACTTTGTTGACCACACCTTGACCGCAGCGGGACTCATGTCGTTCTGGAAATGTTTGGTGGCTTGGAAGGGTCGTATATACCGTGTCATAGGTCGTGCCATAGCTGGAAGGTTTTGGGACACCACCAACTCCTTTCATTTACCTGTGGGTGAGATGACGGTTATCCCTACAGATTTTATCATGATCACTTGTCTTCCTTGGGGCGGGCGTGATGTAGTTTTCGACGCCGAGATTCCGCCAATGGTCTTGGATCTTACAGGTCGATGTCGGTAGCGCTTAGGCCAGGCGGGGCCTTTCGACCTTGCCTCGCACGCCGAGGCGGCCATCCGCGATGCTAACTTCCAGAACTTGCCTGGGGATCAACGCCGCTTCATTTTCTTGGCGTACATCATTTCTTCCACCTTATTCGCCAACCGGGGAGATAACATCACTTTGACATGGCTTCAGAATCTTTTGGACTTAAATAATGTCCGGAACTTGAACTGGGGCAAGGCGGCTTATGCGAATTTCATCCTCTAGCTTCGCCGCGATGTTAGTCTTTCACAGGATAACGATCCGGTTTACCTCCACGAGTCTCATACTCGCTATCAGTATGGCCCTTCTCTATGGAAGGTGCTCGAGGTATGTCCCCGAGACTCTTCTCTTTGTAGTTTTGCTACTCTTTGGCTCCTTCTTTGACTTTATATTCATGCAGTCATGGGAATACGAGTATATTCTGTCCTTGGGCATTCGCTCCAAGAAGAATAAAACGATCCAATTTCTTTGAGCAATGATCTACCGAGAAATCGTTCATGGGAAAAAATTCCAGTCGGACAGTCTCGATCGCATTTGTCGTATGCTGGATGACCTCTCCCCGGTATTTCTTTATACTTAACGCCTTTATTTATTTTGCTTCTATTCTTGAAGTGACTTTCTCTCCTTCACAGGACCACGTGAACTGGCGTCCATGGGCGGAGTTTAACTTGGGCGGATTGCCAACCCCTTTGCAAACGGTGGAGCATGATACTCGCCTCCGCATTCTGATGGAGGGACCCTCGGGCTTCATATGGTACTTGGGGGAGAGAGCTACGAGGCAAATCCTGGGGGGATATCCCGGCCTTATACCCCAGGATCCTCCGGAGTACATGTTCGAGCCATGGCACGTTGCTCCGGGTGCCTTGGGAGATTGGGTTCGCGGCCAAGACTCCGACAACTTTGTGCATGACGTCCCTCAAGAGCAATTTGATGAGGAATTTCAGTGCTACTTGAGCCGTTTAGCGCCCCGGGTGGTGCGTATCTTCTTCCTTTGGATTTTTCGTTGTGTTTTTTGGCTGATTCCTAACCGTAAAGTTTGTAGCTGGGGCCCTATGCTAAGGTTGTTGAGGCGGAGGCTCCACCAGCGAGAAGAAGGATTGGCAGTTTCTTGGATGTAGAGACTAGCAATCAATGCTCTGCACTCCAAGAGTTTGATCGGAAACCGGTAAGTCTTTATGTTGCTTCTTTTTCTCCTTTATGCCATTTATACATGTCTAACCTTGGCCTCATCATCTTCCAGCCAAGATGGGATGTCTTCCGTCAAGTGACCAAGGAGTGGAGTACTATGCTGAAGCACATTGACCGGGCATTGACCGGCTCAGGCAGGTATCGCGGGAACACCACCAGAAGGGCTGATGTGAAGGCCGATGCAGAGTCCAATCCTTGGGATCCCCCTTGGCATTCTACTGCAAGGGTCCCTCGCACTGAGCCCCCACGTCGCTCTTCGGCAGGGGAGTATTCTTCCCGGGGCCGATCTCGAGAAGAGGTTGGTAGGTCCTCGTCCTCCCCTTGCAGATGTGCCAGAGGGCCGCGGCAAAGGCATAATGATCGAGGGTCACCATTCAACTAGGTCCCATCATAGCATATCTGGCAGTAAGTCGTGCGTCCTGGAAGAGGACATGACTCGAATGTCCTTGGAGGAACAACTTGGCGAGGGTCACATCACGCGGTGTGGGTATGGTGGCGATACTCAGCCCCATTCCTACTGGGTGGAAGATGCTTCGGAATCGAGTGCTACTAACCGGCCTTCTCATTCTCGCCGCACTCCAGCTTCAGTACGTTCTGCTCGTCGCGGTCGGGAGATTGTGGTGAGGGACCATGATTCAGGTGCATCCGTAGGGTATCCTGGCGGTCAGGCCCTAGCGGATGACGCTACTTCACGTCCTACACCATACGATGCCTCCTCTTTTGGCTCTGGCTCTTATTCTGCTGGATGGCCAGTTTCGACCCCTTGAATGGGTCCTTCATGGCCTGCAGGAACACAAGAGTGGTCTGCACCTCAACACTCTTGGCTAGGAGGATCTGCTTCTTCTGGTTGGACTCGGCTATGGAACTGGTCCTGTATGGCCTACCCCTTCTGTTGAGTGGCATGTTCCTGACCATTCATGGCTAGCCGGTTCGCAGGAGCATTCCATATCATCACCGTCGAGCGTGCATCCCTCTGAGATTCCCTTCTATGGACCACCGCAGACGGCCCCTGGTCCTGATTACTATTCTTGGGACACATACTTTGGCACAGCTGGTGCCTCCAACGCTGGGACTTCTCATGCTGGTAACAACCTGGTCGAGGATAGCGGTGATTCGGGTTCCCTGTGGCGATCAAACTGATGCCAATCAAGACTCCATGCATTTTAGACTTTTGTATGCAAGACTATTTTGTACTCTTTTTTTTATTTTAATGCAAGACTCTTATGCATTTTATTTCTCATTTTATATACGAGACTCAGTGAATACATGATTTTATTTTATTAATGCATATCTGAATGACGGGATTAATCCCAACTTAATCCCGCTTTCCCAAAAAGAAAATAAAATAAAAGAAAACGAAAAACCTAAGTGTCAGAGTAAACTCGAGCAAAAATTTCAGAACCGAGCACCATTGGGTCAATATCCAAAACATTAAAGATACATGAACGTGCCAATTCAATTCACAAGGCCCCCAATCAGAAAAAAAGGTGGGCTGAGTTGCGGAGAGGCGGCCCATGTCGACAGAAAACCCGCGCGGGTTTTCTTCTTGACGACCGTGGGCCTAGGCTTGAGCAGACAGCGCTTGCAGGTATATCAAAACCCGAGCGGGTTTTGATATTGCTTTTCCTTTTTTTTTCTACCGTTGCGAATGGGCTAAAATCATGGGATACAAATGCAATGCTGGTTGCATTCTCTCCATTTTTTATCATGAATGGAGGTGTATAAGTACCTCATGTTATGCATATAATCATCACTCCTCATCATCACTTCAAAGCCTTCATTACATATTCTCCTAAAGCTCAAAGAAAGCCTCCCGATTCTCATGGCATTCGAGAAGAAACTTGCAACCTGGATGAGCACCTTGTCCAAGGAAGAGAAGAAAGAGCTCGGAAGATACAAGTTAACGAGTTTGATGAGTCTTCATCAAGTGAGGATTAATCACGATTTTCTCTGTGCGGCGGAAACTTTTTGGGATTCGAAGATGCATGTTTTCCACTTTGCGTGGAAGGAGTTATGTCCGCTTCCGGAGGAATGGTCCTCAATCCTAGGGACAAATCACTTTGCTCAGCCGACGTCGCCTCCAACGCTAATGGCATCCCCAACCAATACAAGGAGCTCTTATGACTTCTGTCTCAGGTCATCGGAAGTGCAATATTCTGCGAAAAGGTACACTTCCAAACCATAGTTAAATATTTTCAATCTCCCGATACTTTCGAATACGGCCCCGTGATACGAGTGCGAGCGCTCGTATTATGTCTCCTTGGCGAGTTTTGCTTCTATCACGTCGGTAAAAGAACCGGACCGGCGAATTTGATCCAAATCGTCCACTACATGTCCCGAGGTAATAACCCCATTCCTCTAATGTAAGCTAAAACCATTATGGACTAGGATGATCGGATCGAACATGACTTTCGAGGAAGCGTTGCTACGCCGGTATTTCCTCTCCTTTTCATCTCTGCACGATTTACGCCTCTCTGCTGAAACCGCGGGTTTTGTTCTTTTTTTTTTTAGTTTGGGATAATTGGCATGCAATCTAACCCTGGCTAACTGTTGGGCAGATCTGGTTAATGGAGCACTTGGGTCTCATTGATGAACCCCGGACTTCATCGGTGTTGGCGAACTATTGTTAGAGAAAGAGGAGATATATCGACCTTCGCTCGGTAACGGAATGGATCGCATTCTTGAAGGAGCCTGGGAGATCTCATGGTGGATCGAATGGTGGCACATTTCTGAATACGTGACCCATGACTTCCAATGCCTCGTGTGTCTCGCGGGCTTGGCGCATATGACCTTTTATTTTCGGTAGCGAGTGAAGTGCCATATGGGTCTGGCGGGACATCCTAAGCTCCTGTGTGAAGCTCCCGATCAATTGAAGCTTCGAGGCTCGGTGATTGAGTCGTGGCTGAAATATTTGGAAAGAAGACCAACTCTCAAAGCCCCTCCAAAGATACACGTGTCTCATATTGCCGATGCTGACTATCATGGATGGCTAATTACGGCTGTTTAATCTCGCCGTGCTAGTGAAGCGAGAAGGAGACAAGCATCTGCAAAGGAAAGACTGGGTCCCCGTTCATCGGTGAAGGATCGTCTGGGCGCGAGAGACTCGGTGAAAGATAGGCTCGGCCTGAGAGTAGAGGCACAAAAACCAGGCAGGCGGGCCTATAAGCCCAAAGACAAAGAGAAAGCTCTTAATGGACCTAGAGACACGGAGACTGACCATGAGACAACTGGCGAAGTAGAGAAAGTGAAGCAAGATTAGAAGATGGATGAAAATGAAGGAACTGAAACTGCTTTGCCAGAATAGTCTTTTATTTAATTATCCTTTTGAATTTTCTTATGTTACAAGCAGTGTACTTGCATTATTGATTAATAAAGAAGAAATATTGTTCACAATTATTGTATTCTTGCAAACATTATTTTTTTAAACATGAGCATTTATTGAATATACCCCAAGTGTCTGAAAATTGGTTTTCCAGTTGCTCGATCATATTAGGCACAATATCGGTTGAGTTGATCCAAATTCGTGGGCTGAATTACGTCTTCTCCATCCATAGTAGAAGCCGAGTTGCTCCTCCTGGCAAAATGTCCTTAATCATATAAGGACCCTTCCAATTAGGTGCAAATTTTCCCCTTAGATCTTGTATAGGTGCCCTCATCTCCTTAAGCACCAAATCGCCTATTTGAAGTGAACGACTTTTCTCCCTCTTATTAAAAGCACAAGTGATTCTACTTTGGTATACTTGCACATTATGCAATGCCCTGAATCGCCTTTCATCCATCAACATTAGCTCCTCGAACCTTGCCCTAGCCCATTCTGCTTCTGGCAACTGACTTTCGGCCACTATCCATAACGAAGGGATTGCTACTTCAATCGGTAAAACTGCTTCCATCCCATATACCAAAGAATATGGTGTTGTACCCGTAGTAGTTCGTATAGAGGTTCGGTATTCCCACAGGGCAAATGCCAATTTATCAGGCCAATCTTTGTAAGTGACAACCATTTTCTTGATGATTCCATCTACTGTCTTGTTGGCCACTTCCACAGCTCCATTAGCTTGAGGCCGGTAGGATGAAGATCGGTGATGCTGAATTTTGTAAGTGGCGAGCAAAGTTTCTACTTCCTTTCGAAAATGGCTTCCATTGTCACTAATGATCTCATGAGGCACTCCATATCGACATATGATGTTTTGAAGGATGAATTTGGCCACTTGCTTGGATGTGAGCTTGGAAAAAGAGGCTGCCTCTACCCACTTAGTAAATGTCGGTGGCGACCAATATGTACTCATGTCCTCTGTTCGATTGGGTGTATCTTGCCAATGATGTCGATACCCACCGAGAACGTGGAGATGTCAAAGTAGTTAGGTATGATGGGGGTTGATCTTTGTAGATTGCATACTCTTGACATTTGTGGCACCAGAGCGAACTCTAGGCGGTCGCCTCCAGTGGACCAAAATAACCACCCTTTGAATCTTCTTCGCCAACATACGTCCATTCATGGGGACCACACTCTCCTCCATGTCGGTAGCCATGACCTCCTTGGCGCTCTTAGCATTGATGCATAATAAATTAATGCACGTAGGTGATTTCTTGTAAAGGCGATCTTGGATCAAGCAGTATTGTGCTGCTAGGGACCTGATCGCTCGTTGTCCTCGAGCATCTAATTCAGCTGGGTATTCTCCTTTTCAAAGAAAATTGTATATGTCATGGAACCAATCCTCAGTTTCTTCCTCTTGTGCCTCCATGTTGCAAACATATGCAGGTTCCGACTGTCGCTCTACTACTACTGGTAATTGGAGCGTGCCTGATGGTATCGATGTCATTGAAGACAACTTGGCTAGAGCGCCAGCTAACTCATTGTGATCCCTTGAGAAGTACTGGAAGCTGATTTGCTCGAATTGGTCAGCAAGGCTAAAGAGCTTCTGTTGGTATGCCATAAGACATTCATTCCGGATCTTCCATGTATTTTTAGCCTGATTAATGATGAGGCTAGAGTCTCCGAAGACTTTTATGTGACGTATTGCCAAGGTCAATGCAGCTTGTAAGCCCTTGATGCATGCTTCATATTCGGCAGCGTTGTTAGTAGCATCAAAGTCCAACTTCACAGAAACAGGGACATGTGCCCTTTCTAGAGAGATCAGTAGTACTTCTACTCCACAGCCCATCTAGTTAGAAGCTCCGTCGAAATACATTTCCCATGTTATTTCATCAGTGAAAAATACATCCTCATCTAGGAATTCCAAGTGAGTGCTTGGAGGTTCCTGTGATGGTGAAGCAGCTAGGAAATCTGAAACAACTCGTTGTTTGATGGATTTCTGAGGCAAGTACTGAAGATTGAACTCCGAAAGCATGACTACCCATCAAGCAATACGGTTTTTGATGGTAGGTTGCTCCATGAAGAACTTGATGGGATTATTCTCAACTATGACATACACTGTATGTGAAAGCATGTAATGTCTTAACTTCTTGGTGGCTCATACTAATGGGAGAGCCATTTTCTCTATGTCTGCGTATCGACTTTCATAGTCCAGGAACTTCTTACTCAAGTAGTAGATGGCGCTCTCTTGACCTTTAACCTTCTGAGCTAGCATAGCCCTCATTGCAGAGCTAGTCACGGTAAGGTAAAGGAGTAGAGGCTCATCTGGTACTGGCGGCATGAGGACTAGAGGCTGTTGCAAATACTCCTTGATTTTGTCAAAGGCCACTTGACATTGATCGTCCCATTCTATTTTGCTTCCTTTCTTTAGTTTCTTGAATAAAGGTTCACAAGTCATGGTGAGCTTTGAAATGAACCTGCTGATATATTGAACTCGTCCTAGGAAGCCTCTTATCTCTTTTTCTATCCTTGGTGGTTGCATCTCTTGGATGGCCTTTATCTTTGAAGGGTCAACTTCAATGCCCCGTTGGCTAACCACATACCCTAGCAGCTTCCCAGAGGTAACATCGAAGGTGCACTTTGCTGGATTAAGCCGCATCTTGTATTTGCGAAGTCGCAGAAAGAACTTGCGAAGGTTAGGAATGTCCTCCTCCCTTGTTTTGGACTTAACAATCATGTCATCCACATAAACCTCTACCTCTATGTGCATCATGTCGTGAAGTAGGGTATTGGCAGTTCTTTGATATGTTGCTCCGGCATTCTTGAGACCAAAAGGCATAACCACATAACAGTATGTTCCCCATGGTGTAGTCAATGAGGTTTTCTCCTTGTCTTCTTCTGCCATTTTGATTTGATTGTAACCTGCATACCCATCCATAAAGGATAGGAGTTCATGTCCGCAAGTGTTATCCACTAATATTTCGATGTGAGGTAAAGGGAAACTATCCTTGAGACTAGCTTTATTGAGGTCTCGAAAGTCAACACTCATGCGCACTTTCCCATCTTTCTTAGGCACCGGAACAATGTTAGCAATCCATTCAGGATATTGAACTGCTTTGATGAATTTAGCGTTAAGCTGCTTGACCACTTCCTCCTCAATCTTCTTAGCCCATTCAGGCCTGATCCTCCTAGCCTTTTGCCGAACTGGCTTTGCATTAGGAAGCAAAGGTATGGTGTGCTCCTCAATTTCCCTATCAATCCCAAGCATGTCCTCGTAGGACCACGCAAAAACGTCCACAAACTCCTTGAGAAGCTCCGTGAATGCTACCCGTTCTTCCGCTGTGAGTGCACTACCTAACTTCAACACCCGAGGTTGCTCTTCTGTGCCCACGCTTATGGTGATGGTGTCTTCCAACACCGCCATTTTATGCTCATGTTCATTAGAAAGTTCTTTTGAGGCTTCATTAAATTCCATATTATTATTGGCGCAGTGATTCGGGGAAGAGGAAAGAAGAAGCGAGTAGCGAAGGTTCATCTTATTGAATGTAGAAAGGAATACTTCGCCAGCAGACTCGAGACCAGACTCACTTGACTCTAGACCCTTAAGACCTGACCCTATGTCCTTAGGAACAGACTCTCCTACAGATAAAACAAAATTATTCTCCTCAGCATCGACCCACGAGATCGCCTTAACTTCTGTCTTCAGTAATCATGGAACTTGGATCGAAACTCGGGTTGGACAAAGCAGCAATAACATCAACTTCAGACTTCTCTTGGACAACTTCTTATCCAAACAGCATGCCAAAAATGTTGCTCTCACCAAGATGAGTCCATTCTAATGGAGGTTGCTCGTCCCGAGCGGGAACAAAGACAGTAGCCATATTAATGGAGCAATCATCGAAGACTTCCAGCCCAGCAACTTGAATTCCTTTGTTCTTTAGATAGAATGGCTCAGTGAAGCCATAGTAGGGGAAGTCATCACCTTCCCTAACAAATTACCCATTCAGAGTAAGTGGATAGGGCTTCATATGGAATAAAATGGGAGGATTGTCCATCTTCTTCTGTTCAACGATAGCCATCTTTGTGAGCCTGACCTCCCTCTCAATTGGTTTGTAGCCTAAGCCGAACCTTCCTTTATACTTGAAGGTCTTGAACACATGAGGAATTTTGTTCTTCGGATTCTTCCCTAACGGCATCCTGGGAAATATCCTTGTCTTTTGAGCATAGCATGTACCTTGGGATTTGAGTAGGGATCGAAGTCAAAAGGTGCTTCATCCTGGCTCATCATCGCCACAAGCTCAAAATTGTGGAGTTCTTCATCCATTGAATTGTGCTCCACTTCAAGAGTTGACTGTTTAAGAGTGAAAACAGCATTGATAGACTCTCCCGAGATGGTGATCACTTAACCTTGAACCCCTAATTTTTACGCCGTCCTCCAAGGGCACACATTTACACCTGAACCATTATCAATCAGAACCAGTGGAATAGTTTTGTTGGAGCATTACACCGTAAGGTACAGGGCTTTGTTGTGAGATGCTCCTCCTTGAGCAACATGAGCAACCAATGACTCAGGAGTCGTCGTAGGAGATACTGTGAGTGCTGTAAGGGCATCTAGCATCTTCTGTGTATGAGCATGCGACGTGCATATGAGTTGCCATATGGTGACCTCCGCCCTTATCTTTTTGAGTTAAGAAAGAAGAGGATCTTCAGGGGAGACCTGATTGTCATTACCGACCGTTGGTATTGGATTAGGAACAGTCACTGGGGTGGTGGTGTTCATATGGTTATGGCGGCCAGACCGAGTAAGAAATGCCACATCATCTAGTTCATCCTTCTCCATCCATTTTGTCTCAGAATGCTCGTGCTCGTCATCTTCATCATTGTCCCAAATTCCATGGATGAAAAGACCTTCTGGGAACCCAAATACTTCGGGGATAAGTTGACCTGTTTCTACAATCAAAGCGGAGGGGTCTAAGCTGAAATCCCCACAGAAAATAGAATTTGCATGCTCAGGACTTTGATTGTTCGGTTTCTTGGCAGCTTTTGGCATTGGTAATGTACCTGCCTTAATCATATCTTCTATTTTGTTCCTGAGAGTCCAACATTTCTCAGTGTCATGCCCTCGGCAACGGGGATAGCGGCAAAATTGGTTGGCATCCCAGTTTCTGCCTTTGATTTCTGGCTCTTCTTTTGGTAAGGGCAAAACCAAGATACCCTTCTTGACCAGACAGTCGAGAGCCTGAGAGTAAGGGACATCCAATGGAGTATAGGTCTTGTACTTCGGTACATAAGGCCCCATGCGCTGGATAGAGTTAGTCTCCATAATCTTAGGAGGGTGGCTAGCCGCACTAGTGGCCCTCCTATTAGAGCTGGACCCTTTCCATCCAGGCGAAGTGGTCTTATCATTATGCATCGCCTCTAATTGGACGCAAATGTCCTTCAAGTAATCAAAGTCTTTAACGACATGGTACCCCAAATGCTTGGATAAACTACTCTTGAGTCCTTGCTTAAAGGTAGATAACTGCAGGCAGAGAGGGATTGTCTCATTGATATGGGACAACTTTGTATGCCATCTTTCAAAGTAATCCATAAAGGACTCATCATCCCGTTGCTTCATGGCTGTTAGGTCATCCACCGTAGCTTGCTTCTTCTGTATGTGGGTGTAATGGTGAATGAAAGCTTTGAACAGCTCACTCCAGTTGGCTTTGATTTGCGGTGACAGGGCATGATACCATACCTTTGCTTCTCCATCTAGGGTGGATGGGAAGACGGTAGAGTATAAGTCGGCATCAATCCGGTTTAAAGGTGTCAGCCTCATGAACTCCTCAACATGATGAATAGGGTTCTCAGAAGGTTTGAACCTAATATTTGGCACTTCAACTTTGTCAGCTATCTTCAGGGTTGGTTGAATAGGCAATGGAACCTCCAAGTATTTGTCAGCAAAGGCCGGTACAGAGCTCATTGCTTTGGTGAGGCTCTCTAACTTCTGCTCAAGGGCCTTGACAACGGGGTCCCTTGTAGGTTTTGACACTTCAGGCGTGTCAACCTTAGCTTTAGATATCCCTACTCCTCCAGAATCTGAGGATGTCTTGATGATTTCAGGTTTAGATTCATATCATTGTATTTCTTCGTCATCCTCTTCAACATTCAACCCTTACTTGGTGTTGATCTTAGTGATGGCCTGCAGCATACCATCCATCACTTGTTGTTGTTCATTTAGCCTTTTGCTCATCTTCTGCTCCTGCTCTAGGGTATTCGCGAACACAAGACCTTGCATTTTGGTATAGAGCTTGTCCAAATGCTTCATGATGTTGCCTTCGGTGCTTTGGACCGGGACTTCTTGGAATTGCTCTCCAGACATGATACAGTCACTAGTTGCAGACGGAGATTACTGAGGGTTCGGAATCAAACGACCAATTCGTGGATCTCGAATGCGGGCTCGGAGTCGATCACCAATGATGCCTGCATGGAAATTCAAAGTTAGAACACTCGATGACATACTCTGACACGTACTACCCGATGCATGCATGCCCTAAAAGACCTATATGATCCTAACTGACTCGACTCATATATGCTGACACAAAGGACTCCAAAAAATTGCTCCGGGGTGCCATACATTCCCTAAAAGTGAATATTTGGGGACCACATTATTTTTTTTTTACTCTTTGGGGACCAGATTGTTGTCAAAAGTTGCCGGTTGGGTATTTTCCGACCAAAAGTCATGAAAATCCGGTGAAGTCAGCCGGAATCAACACAAAAAACGGTTTAGGTAGCTGAAGTGACAAAAATACCCCTATTTGGCTCCAATTTTTGTCTTTAAAACTGAATTAACTCCTTCCAACTACTTCCCCCTCCTTAAAATTATAAAAGACCACCTTGAAATTTGACTAAAATCTAACTTGTACTTTAATTTTTCTTAATTACATTTCTATTATGTAATATGTAAATATTCAAAAGTTCAGACCAGACAACAAGAATCAACAAGCTGAATCATGAATCGCTCAACCAAAGTCCAGTGTCTATCTTGACATGCTCACCCACAAAATCCCCGTATTCATTAACAGTCCCTAATCTCACACATTCATCAAACATATTCGACGCAATCTAATACCCAATATGACTGATTTCACAATTGGGTTTTTCTGGGTTCACCAACTTGCTCAGCCTCCCCACCACCCTCACCTTCTCCGCTGTCGTCTCTCCGCCGAGGAGCACCACCGAGACGCCGGAGTCAGCGAGTTCCGCGGCGGCGAAGGCCAGGATCGGCTTCGAATCGGCGATCTGTTTGGAGATCTCGTATTTGGTGTTGAGGGGGTTGGCGGTGGTCATTAGGGCCCTGAGGGACATGACCGAGAGGTAGACAACGTGGCCCTTTTTGATCCCCATGGCGGAGAGGGAGTGGAAGAGGGATTCCACGGCGGACCACAGGACGGCGTAGGTGAGGGTCTCGCCAATGGATGGGTCGATGAAGGCGGTGGTGTTGCGGTGGGGACGAGCGGCGATGAAGGTTGTGATGTCGCTATAGGGGTTCGGTGGGAGTGGGATGGAGTGGCGTTTGCTGTGGAAGGTGGTTGTCGCGGCGGAGCAACCACTTCTCAGGTCCACCACGGCGGCGGAGATGGTGGTGGATGCGACAGTGGTGGAGTGTGCCATGGGTGGCTGAGAGGGGTGAAATTGAGGGGATGAGAATGAATTAAAGTGAAGAAAAAGAACAATAAAGATTTCAGCAAGGAAATAAAAAGGGCAAATTTGACTTTTCAATTAATAGTCAAGGGATATTTCTGACTTTTTATTGATTCCGGCTGTTTTGGTCGGAAAATACCCAACCAGCAACTTTTGACAACAATCTGGTCCCCAAAGAGTAAAAAAAATAATGTGGTCCCCAAATAGTCACTTTTAAGGAATGTATGGCACCCCGGAGCAATTTTTTGCAAATGACTCACCCACTTTTTGGGAGTGCAAGACCTAACTCTATATGGACCTATGAACAGAACATTATAAAGGGCCGAATAAAGTCAAACATAGCGAGCGGGTCATAAATCGATAGGTTCGAGTTAGTGTTTCTCAATTCGGATGGGCCTAAACCACAGGCAGACCGTTTTAAGGAGAATCTGTAACTTGGCCCAACAATTCAGACAGCTCAAGCCATAATGACTATTACGCGGACTAGAATAATACTTAACAAGACTGACGACCCATTTTTTTTATGACCTTCTTTCTTTTATCCCTTTTTATTATTTATCTACTTTATATATTTTTTTTAGTCGAGGAAAACGGATATTGTAAAGGATTGAATAAAGCCAACAATAAGCGAGTCATTAATTTATAGGTTTAATCAATAAATCTAATATGGTTGGGCCTAACAACGGGCCGGCCATAAATGCGGTGGATTTATTAATTAAATCGACAAATTAATTTCCTCGAGCTTAGTGACTATTATGCAATCTAAAACGCTATCCATTAACTTTGTTGGACTTTTAATTATTTTTTTGGACCTTTGTTAGGATAATTTCATAAAGGGCCATATAATATCATCAAAGGTGAGTCGATTTTTATTTATTAATTAAGATAATCACCCTTCGAGCATAAATGGGCCCTTCCACTTGGGCTAATCATGATGCCTTTTGGGTTAATTATTCTAATTAATAAATAATCATTTTCTTAACCCAATGAATTTTATATGGACTAGAACAAAATCTCTAAACTAGGGACGACTTTAAAACAAAAGGAAAAGGGAAGGGGTAGCACATAGCACATAGCATACACATGAGGGGATACCCTAAACCAAGGTTCTATATTCATGGATTTTTCTATGGTTGGATTACATGGCCTACCGCACGTTTTCATCTCCGTGCTCCATACCCTTAGGTAAGGAGTGTGAGGTATTTCTCAAAGAACTTCAAGGAAGCCCTTTGAGTGTAACGCGGGGAGAGAGGGGACCAAATGCTTGGCGATGTAGGGTGCATCCCACAAGTAGTGGCCCGTCTGCTCTCGAGGGAATCACCTAGGTATAACTTAACCGTCGCCTTTGTGCTAACGTGTCAAAAGACGCGATTAGTGGCCCGGTATGCAAAGAATGCCTAAAAAGAATTATAAAATCGCGAAAATAATCAACTTCTCCCTTTTACAATTTCAATTTAATTCTATTTTTTCAAGTTTTACCCTCTTTTCAAGTTTAAGTCCCCAGTGGAGTCGCCAATCTGTAGGACCCCGGGAAAAGGTGACCATTTTCTCCGTGATGCGCTACTTAAACGATCGGGAGCCGACTAAGGTTGCTTAATCCTTAAATAAGGATATTTTTATTTTATGAAATTCATTTTCGGGGTGGTGAAATTTTATTTATTTTACAAATCTGTTTTTATTATTTAAATACTTGAAATTACACCGAAATATATTAACAATGACTTAAAATCAGCCCACACCAAATTCAGGCCCAAAAGGAAGCAGGCGGGCCGCTAGAACTGTCAAAACCCACGCGGGTTTTGAAAATTCTTGGGCCGGGCCGCCTGTTTCCCTTGGGTCAGAGAACAAGGATTGGAAACAATAAAACCTGTGGGGGTTTTATTGATTCCAATACATTTTCTCTTGGTTTTTTACTTTGAATTGGGTGAGAGGAAGAGGTTAAATCATTTCTTAATCATTTTAGTGTAAATTTCAATATTAAATAATTAAACAGATTATAAAAAGAATAAAAGAGTCGCCAGCTGATTTAAGGAAACCGACAAACCATAAAATTAATGAAAATAACTTCGGTCTACAAAAACCCGATTCTAAGTCCGGGGGTAAGGTTAAGAATTCGAGAATTATAAGAATTCGAGAATTCGCCTGTTAGAAAACAGACTCTACCAAAATCGACATTAAAATGAAAGAGAGCGGGGAGAAGTTTAATTAATTTCGCAACTTTATATTCTTAACATGCATTATAAAATGAGGTTTTTTTGTTTACAAAATATGCACAAGTAATGGAAATGAAATACGAATTACATAATTATCTAATACAATGACAAGAAAATGAGAGCAAACCTCTTTGATGTAAAAGCCCGAATGCGCCGTCCGAAAACCTTGATTTTTCCTTGACTTGGTGGATGGGAAAATGAATGTGAGGATAGTAGTAGGATAATATGTGAGTGATAATTTTGGTAGAGTAAGGGGATGATAGTAAGAGAATATGATGAGAGATTAGTTAAGAATAATAAGATGGTTTGTGAGTGTAGTTGGTGGGATTATGATGATAATTGGTGAAAATGAATGGAATTGAGGGGGGTATTTATAGGTGAAGGAGGGTAGTGTTTAGGATGGAAATGGAGGAACACATCCCTTGGATCATGCCCTCCATCCCATGCAATCAGATAACCCGCGCAGGTTATGAGAAGTCAAAGGGAGAGTCAATCCACGTGGGCTAAAATCAGGGGCTTTGCATGGGATTTTGGCGCCGGATTCTTAAAGATAAAACCCGCGCAGGTTTTATAAATCCTACACACGGATTGCTGACATAGACAAGGCAAAACGACGCGCTTCAGGTCATAGAAAACCCACGCGGGTTTTGAAGCCTCTAGGTTGGGGCGCGCTTTGGGCCTGTCCTGGTTCTGGGCCGTCCTCTTCGATTCAAAACCCGTGCGGGTTTTGTTGCTGGTAGTGGGCCGGCTTGGTTTGATTTGTTTGCATTGTTTGCTATATTGGCCCAATGATGTATTCGACCCTTTTGACAAGTAGGGATTATATCGGTGCAAATCCCGGTGTCTACAATCATCAAGATTTAACTTTTTGCAAATTGATTGTAGCATAACGCTCACACTTGCCCCCAAGTCGGATAGAGCTTTGTCAATATTCATATATCCAATTGCACGCAGTATGGAGAAACTGCCTGGATCGGCTAGTTTCTCGGAGTTTTACTCCCCATGATAGCATTGCAACTAACCGTAAGATGGACAGTCGACTACTCCTTTATTTTCCTTTTGTTTGTCAAGAGGTCCTTAAGATGCTTCTTAAAAGAAGGAACCTCTGAAATGGCATCCAAGAAAGGGATATTAACTTGGAGTTTCTTCAACATCTCAATAAATCATGAAAATTTCGCCTCGGCCTTATGTTGAATTAATCTCCCAAGAAAAGGAATTGGTGGTCGATATGGTTTCAATTTCTCTGTGGGTCACTCATGATCATATTTTTTCAAAATTTCTTTTCCTTTCTCAACTTCGTCTTTGGGTTTCTCATTCTCTTTGGGCTTCTCAACTTTTTCACTCAATTCTTCCTTTTTCTTATCACTGATCCTCTCAATCACTACTTCCTCTTCTTTCTCCTCAACACCAGCTTGCTCAACCTCCACACCCTCCTCTTTAGTTATATCCTCAACATCTCCGTCCTTCTCTCCCAAAGATTCTTATTCTCCACTATAGGTCCTTCAACTTCTCTTCCACTTCGCAAGGTAATAGCGTTCACTTGCACCCCTTGGATAGGTTATGGTTGAATGGCTTGAGAAAGATGATTTGTTGGGCAACTTGGGTCAAATGGATCTCAAGGTCTCTAAGACGAGCCCTGTCACTTTCTTGGTTCGCCGCAATTTGCTGCAACAACTTCTCTACCGTGGATTCTTGAGGTGCTTGAGAAACTTGAGGTTGTGGGATGGTTTATGGGTAGGTAGATGGTTGAAATTTGTGGTTTTTGGTAATCGAAAGCATGATATTGAGTGTAGGAAGAATTAATGGCATTCACTGCTCTGGTTGGTGAAGTTTCACATTGTTGAACAAGATGAGGGCCAAGGAAAACTCACATCTAGGGACATTAGCAACGGAAACGGATGCAAGCATTTGCATCTCTTGAACGACTTTGAATTGTTTGGAAGTTTCATCAAGCGCCAATTTCTGTCGCAACTTAATAATAGTATCCATGAGGAATTTCTCAGTGGCATCAATTCCCGAACTTCGTCCTCCTCCCCGATGAGGAGAGGTTTGAGATAGCTCATGAAGGAAAACGTTTGCCTCATCCATGGTCTTCCTAAGGAACATTCCTCCGATACGTTATCGATCGATTCCTTGAGAGTATAATGAAGCCCATAGTAGAAAAGTTGAAGTAACATCCAATCAGGCTTCGAAAAGATTTTCTCCTGACCCTTGCTTGAAGTTCATGATTTCTAGCCTGAGTCGGCGCGTCTCCTCCGCCGGAAAGAAACGATGAAGGAAGTCTCTGCTTAGTGTCTCCCATGAAGAATAAGTGTCATGTGGGCACGTTTGAAGCCACATCTTTGTTTTCCCCGTCAGATTTAGAGGAAAGAATTTCAGTTTCATGAATTCTGATGATATTCTAGGAATATGCACAAAACTGATCCGATCTTCGAATTTATCAATATGATCGATGGGACTCTCGGAGATGTTCCCATGAAATCGGTTGCTTTCAAATACTTCAAATAGGTACGGCTTAAACTCAAATACTGCATTTGGTGGTAATGGCGGTAATGTGATGGGACTGCCTCCTGTACCTGGAGATGGAACGGAATACGAAGCTAAGGTACGGGGTAAATCAGCTTGTCTTTCAGCCATAAGGGCTGGAAACCTCCTATGAAGCTCGATAGGCACTAGGACAAATTTGCATGCACCAAAGAGCACAAAAGAAGCATAAAATTCCTTTAGACATCAAACAAACTTATTTCTAGCGTGAAAGCGATCTAAACAACCTCTAACCAAAGAAACTAAAACTAGGGGCGCTAGCTCCCCTACAACGACGTCATTTTGTGTACAGTGGTTTGTTAGACCGGTAATTTGTCATTCTCTCTCAGGAAGCTGGGGGCCTTAGGCTATCCACAATGGTATTCTCCAAAATGGAGTATGACAAGTACATGAATAGTAGATTTAGTATTATTTTAATGGGTAGTTGAGAACGGGTATTATTAATGGTGAAGAATGGGTTAAAGAATGGGATGAGGAATGAGTAATATATAATTACTAGTACTTAGACCCGTGCATTGCACGGGACGCAAGTAAACCATACATAATATTGAAAATATTTTCAAGGTTAGTATTTAAAAGAATAAAGAAAAAATAATAATGAAAATAAAAAGAATAGTTTTCTTATTTAAAAGAATAAAGGAAAAAGATATATATTGCATATGAAAAAAAAGGAAAAAAAAGTCATCAATACTAACACACATATTAATGCACTCATTAATATTACATAGTTTTTAAAAAATTTTAAATAAAATCAATTATAGGTTTCCCAAAATGCCCTCATTAGAATCCACATATTTCGATCATCACCCTTTGTACCCACAAATATATATATATATATATATATATATATATATATATATATATATATATATATATATATATATGATTTAAAAAGTACAAGAAAGAAAAAGATGAAACAAAATCAGTTTTATTTAATATTTTCTCTCTCCTATTTAATATTTTCTCTCTCCTTGTCTCTCCATCTCTCTCTTCCACATCTCTCTTTCTCTCTCCTGCATACCAAAAATAGTACAAGTATGCTGCAGCATACTTGCTATGCCATCTTTTTTTATTTTTCTTTTTTATTTACACTCTCTCGCCTCCATACTTGCTCCAAAAGTATGCCATTGTGGATAGCCTTAACTAAAGAATCCTAGGTAGAGGTGGAAGTCAAGATCGCTCAAGGAAAACAGGTAAGGTTTGATTGGTTCACTAAGGATATCAAAGCAACTAACAGGTAAATGGTTCAGTCAAAGGTAGAAATGGGCTTCGGGGACTTTTAGGATGCCAACAGGATCAAAGGGTAGCAGGTTTTGCAGCTAGGGGAAAGAACGGAGGAAAATCAAGTGTGTATTCTGCTAGAAAAGACCCACCGGCCTCCCTCTCTCCAGGGTAGTCCGGAATCACTACCTCAAAGCCCACCACGGAGGAGGGTTAAAACTGCAGAATTCCCTAGTTAGTCCCATCCTCATTTTTATGAGCGAGTTACTAACTAACCCGGCCCTAGCCTTCCATTGACAAGCGATCAATGCATTAGGGAGCTGTCGGACCCAAATGAATTGCACTTGAAGGAAGGATTAGGGTGGGTAATTGATTTTCTACCTAATCACTCCCTAAATTGCTAGCTTACCCCCTAACCGACCCCTTAACCCATGGGGTTTCTAGCCACTAATCATAATCAAAACCAAGCTAACAACATCAAACGCAAACCTAATCATGGTTTCTAAGAACAAGAAAGGAATCACTAGCAAAACAATCATAAAGGCAATCAAAGTAAAGTCACCAAACAACAAAGCAATTAACAAGTGATTAAAGCAAATAACAAGGAAAGTAAAGTTTAAGGGAAGAAGATACTTATCAAATGATGAAGTAAACAAAGAAAGAACAAAGGGAATGATGATCCAAGACAATCTCTCAATTGTTGAATCTTCAAATCTTGATTATAATCCACAAACAATCCAAATACAAGATGAAGTCTCTCACTAATCGAACCCTAATTACTCATTAAAACTTCAGCTAAACTAATGAAAAATGGTAGAGAACAACTCTCCAGGAGTCTTCTCTCATGTCTCCCAACAAAATCGTCACTCCAGGTTTATATACAAAGCATAGGAGTTACATAAAACACAGTCGTTTAATGCCGCAGAAATATGCGTGAAACAGGCCAGCGTAGCGGGCGCGACGGCCAGCGTAGAGGGCGCGGCCGATCGAAATCCTTGAAGGAGATTCCAGTTTAGCGCGGCGTAGCGAGCGTCACAAGATAGGTCGCAGGCGCGGCCATTCTAGGCAACTCAGCTGTAGCGGGTGTCACCTCAGCGTAGCGCCTGGCATGTCCTCCTGTCCCCTTCCCTTCCTCACTTCTATGGGTGTAGCACCCACTACAAAGGTTGTAGCGAGTGCTACGACCTTGTTTCGCTTTAATTTTGAGGGAAAGGGTTCTCGGGTCATCTCCGCTTCGCTTCTCGTCTCGGCTCGGCTTGGCTCGAGAAATCCTCGGGAATTCCCTAAAATGGCCTCAAAATGCTCATTTGCGTTGTTTTACTCCTTGAATACGAGAAACCTACAAAAAAAACTAAAAACCAAGTAAAAGCTACGAAAATAACAAGTAATCGGGCTAAAAGATCAAGATTAAGGACGTAATTTAGGCCTAAAAATGGGTCCGAACAGCTGCTTGCTAGCTTAGTGTATATTAACAATAGCTTTTGTAACCTTTCTGATTCATTGGAGTTTATGATAAAAGGTTGAGCTTTGCTACTTCTCTATGTTTGTGAGTATTCTAACAACTCTCAAATTTCTACTTAATTGTATCTAGATTGTGGCAAATCTAGTGGTGATAGTAGAGCTTGGTTCTTGCCTTTGGTGGTGTGGTTTGTATCCATAGGTGAGGATTGAGTATTGCCCTCGTGTTCTTGGCTATGGTGTGGTCTATATCAGCTGAAGCACAAGTTTATCCTTGTTTCCTTGTTTGGTTTTCTTTCCTTGATGCTGACTTTGCCTACAAAGCCAGCTTGAGTTGAATCCGGACCTGGTGTCATAGGCCCTATTGGTGTTGTCCAGCTCTTGCACTCTGATTATTGAGTTGCACATAAATCAGGGGAATAACTCTTCCACAATTCATACGGTGTCTAGTTTAATATCTTATGAGGAACTCTATTAAGAATAAAACATACAGTTAACAAAACTTCCCCCAACATGTTATCAGCAAGGCCAGAACTCAAAAGCAAAGCATTCATCACTTCTTTAAGGGTTTTGTTTTTGCGTTCAGAACATTATGTTAAGGGGTATATGGAGCAATTGTCTCATGCACTATGCCATTTTTTACACAAAATTCAGCCAAAAAGATTGTCCCATATTCCCCTCCCTAGTCATACCTAAGTCTCTTGATCATACAATCTAGTTGGTTTTCTACTTCGGCTTTATATTTCAAGAACATTGCTTCAGCCTCATCTTTGGAATTAAGAAGGTACACTTTGGTGTATTTAGAAAAGTCATCTATAAATATGATGTAGTGACTCTTTCCACCCTTACTAGTGGTGTTCTTGAAGTCTACTAAGTCAGTGTGAATTAATTCGAGCAATTCAGTCTTTCTAGTTGTCACAAGTTTGAAAGGATTTTTAGCAAATTTTGCTTCAACACACACATTACACATTGAAACATTATCAATGTCTAATGAGGGAATTAATCGCATTGTTTCAAGTCTCCTTAGAGAAGCAAAATTAACATGTCTTAGCCTACCATGCCACACATCCACAAACTCAACAATATATGCAGAAGTATATGCATTTCTATTAACAGTTTCAGAAGCAACATTCAGAATAAATAAACCCTCACTACATTACCCCTTCCCGACAAATTTCTCGTTTCATAGGATGACAATTTTTCCAACCTTTTTGTTTTCTTCAAGGCCAACAACATCAAGCAAAGTACTAGAAACTAAGTTTCTACTTAAGGAAGGCACATATAACACATTGGTTAAACACAGAGATTGTCCATATGTAAATTTAAGGAGGACATTTCCTTTACCCAAGACTTCAACTGTGGCAGAATTGGCCATGTAAACATGATGGCCATCAGGAATATCTTCAAAGTCATACATCAACTCTTTGTTGGCGCAGAAATGCCTTGAAGCTCCACCATCCAGAATCCACTTTGTAGGATTAGTGACTAAGTTGACCTCCAGGGTGGTCAAGCACATATGATCTCCCTATCTTCGGCCAGGTTGATTTGTGCAGCAGGTTGGCTAGATGGTTGTCTCTAACTTGACTACGAGGAACCTTTCCTTTGATTGCATTGGTAAGCCTTATGGCCTGGCTTGCCACAGACATAGCAGAGCACCTTGGACATATGGATTTTGTAGCCTGTTTTATTCACCGGGGGCCTGTTTTTGGCAGACGCTTACTTTTGGCTGTTATTCCTCGTCTTAAACTTGTCTTTTTTCGAAGGCACAACATGTTCAACTAGGTTAGCATTAGAAGAATGTAAAGAAAGTGAACTTATCTTATCTTTGAGATGGTGGCCTCTTCGATCCTCATGTGACTGATCAGTTCCTGCAGAGTTAGGTCCTTCTTCTTGTGTTTCAGCTGGTTGCAGTATTCATTCTAGGGGTTGTAGAATCTCGCACATCTTCATGTCTTCGTTCAAGACTTCAACACATAGGTTCTCATATATATGAACATGCTCCATCACCAGTTTGTCATCAACAATCTGGAATTTCAGCCATTCCCCGACGAGTTTCTTTTCCCTACGTCATATGCACCATATTTTTTTCTCAAGAGTATCCCAGGTAAGCTTGGCATATTTATATTTGGCAAATAAATCAAATAGAGTGTTAGACATAGGATTCAGAAGATATCCCCTTATTGTTTTGTTGTCTTTCTTGAATTTCCTTTTCAATGCTTCAGCGTTAGGGTCCTTTTGAGTACTCTTTTTTGCATCAGCAGCGGCAGCAACAGCGGCGACAACAGCATCATCAAAACCAGTGGTAGCAGACCCAACAGTGACATCTGACGCTCTAGAGTCATCTGAAAATTCTGTTGTGAGGACATTGTCGATGTCTATCTTCTGTGACCAACGCCTGTAGTTGGTGCCGTCAAGAGCCTCAATTCTAAAGAAGTCAGGTATGACATGATTTTCGGGGACAACCAGTGAAGGAATTTGTTTCAAATTGTAGGAAGTAAATGGAGAAACAATGGTGTCAAGGAAAAATTCACACTATTCCATGGACAAAACCACTGCCTTAAAAATGAATTTGGCGCGACCACGGTGCAAATTGACAACGATGATCGTTCCCGCAAGGTTAACTTTGTTACCCTCATATCTGTGCACTTGATGCTGAGAAATTGGATTACGCAGTAACAATTGCCCAGGAACAATATGAGAGGAGAAGAGCAAAAAGGATGTAGTATATGACAAAAGGAATGCATCTCATTTTATTTATGGTGGAGAAAGTAGTTCTTCTGAATAACCGCAACTAAAAAGAGGGGGAAATTGAGGAAGTGTGGGAGAAAAAACATAAATGTTTAATGAATAAGTCATTGAATGTTGAACAACAAACTGACATTGACAACGTCAACTAGGAAAAAAAAACTCAAAATTAAATACAAAGAATATAGGAGGGACTTACGACCCGCGATGCGCCTCACCCTAAGCGGACGGGGGGCGACGAGAATGCACATGTAGTGGTCCAAACCCAACCTCACTCTATAAAACCATGGGTAAAGCAAATAGACAAGGCCCAAGGAAAGAAGAGCTTTCAAACCCATAACAACCTCACTAATCTTCCTGACAAAAAGGGAGAAAAATAGTTAAGTATGCCGTTACATTCAACAAAAAATATGTAAATGTCCAAATTATTCTTATTATTATTTCTTTTAACTTTCCTAGGTTGTGTATGAGTATTTTGGCAATTTGCCCTCTATCATATTTTAAAACAAGCTGCCCCTCATTCGTAAAGTTTTCGTTGCCCCTTGCACGTAAAGTTTTCCTTGGAAAAATGGGGGAAATTATGGATCCATTCTAAAACTTTTCCCCAGACCTCAATACATCTAAACATGAAAAAAAAAAAAATTAATCCACTTGATAAAATGGATCAATATTCTCTCTAAAGTTTTCCTTCAACCAACCCCTCTATAGAAACATCAATCTTTAACTTATTTAGCAAAATAACCATCAACCACCGATAGTAATTTTTGGGATTTTTCAATGGATTGGAGACTTTGGCGTAGTCCAGAGTCCATTATGTCCGAACTTCCCATAAACATATACTGGCTGCCATATGTAGTATATACTCAATATTTGTATATACAATTGCACCAAAAGAAAAGAAAAGATCATTTTTGTACAACAAAACTGTAATCTAGGGGGAGAAAAAAAAAAAAAAAAAAAAACGGGGACAGTTCTCTAATTTTGTGTTGAAAGTTGAACAGATGGCAGGTGGATCTGACCCGCTGAAGTAGAGCTTTGGCTCAACTGAGCGGAGGTCTGGGCAGGTCTATACCCGAATCCGAACCCTAAAGTTAGCTCCAACTCCAACTCACCATCTTCATTTGCGTCATTTCCTTTTCCGTGGACGTCAGCATAAGCGGTTTCAACCGACAGCATGCTGGCAGCCGTTGTGGTCTCGTCGGGATAACTGGCCGACGAGTCGTGAGTGGTGGTGGAGCCGTTGAACTCAGCTGGGTCATAGCGGGTCAACTCGGTGACATCTGACGTCATCAACATTGCTGGTGCGGAGGCCTGTATGGGTCTGGACTTCTTGAAGCGGGTACGGGTGGGCTTAAGCCGGGTGGATTCGACGGAGCTAGACCCGGAGTTTTGATCCTTGGTGACGTGGCGAATGTCGTAGCCCTTGACCTGGGGTGTTATGGGTTCGCCTTTGAAGACTGCTTCGACGGCAGTCTGGCATTGCTGCCATTGTCCAGACCATAGAAGGCCAACTGATCCGTGTATTGGGTTCACCATCCGGCCACATGCCTCGTACAAAAGTGACCTGAATATTGCTGCACAAACAAATATAATCAGAATTAATTAGCTCACTGGGTTTACTGAGATTTATTACTAATTTGTAAGAGTAAAAAAAGAGAGTAACTAACTAACTAACTAACTAACTAACTAACCAGGACGGAGGTGTTGGGGGCCAGCGTTGATGAGGTTGACAAGTCCAGCACGGCCATAGAACTTAGCAAGGAAGACGGTGGCATTGGCTTGAGATTCAGGGGATTTTATCCACTCAAGACAAGGCCTAATACTGCAATTCTCACTGCATCCTTTTCGTAAAACTCTGCACCCATTGCAACTCATACGCATTTTGCCTAAATTTTAACTTGGTTTGAATGGAGGGGGTGAGGCTGGGAGTGGGATACGCTATTTAAATGGAGACCCTCAAAAATAATGTTTTAAAGTTGCTGGGGTTGAGTGCCGAGTCATCACTGACCAGGTGTTTAAGGGAACTGGGGTCATACTCATACAGTCATACTCATAGGGGCGCAGCTGTTTCCAAGAAAACTGGTAAACCGGGGGTTATGGGGGAGAATTGGAAAACCGCTTTTCTTTTTGTTATCAGTATTGTCTTTCTCAATCTGGGAAACCCCAAATGGGAGCTGCATAATCAATACTACCTCCGTCTCATATTATTTGTCCATTCAACTATATTTAAAAGTCCAATTATCATGGAAAATGAGGTAAAAAATGTGTAATATATCAGAATTGCCCTTACTTTTCTCATGTGAAAAAAAATAAAAAAGAAACAAAAGAGTATTTATTAAGGGTATAATAGGAATTACAACCATTAAAATTATAAAATAGACAAACATTTTGAAAAAAGGGAGTTAGGTAGATGGACAAACAATTTGGGACGGAGATAATAATCAATAATCAATAATCAATAATCAATAATCAATAATCAATGTGCAATTCTTGTTTCTTTATCCACATTATTTTATTTTTAATTTGTGGGCAGATGACCGGACAACAGTGAAGCTTCACTCTAATTTTCGTCTCGTGTCTTTCACTTTCCAATTAATTTAGATTGTACCGAACTTTCTGGTGTTCCTGTGTTTTGGGGGTTTTCATGTGTGAGCACTAAGCAGCAAGCACTAAGCACCACGTTAAAAGGGAGGAAATAGCTCATCAGTTGACGGATAAAATTACCACCCAAATATTTAATGAAAATTCTACCATAGTTGAATTTATTTTCAACGATGGTAGTTGAAAATTTTATACCATTTATTTATCAATAATAAATCATATTTATTAAAAGAGATTTATATCCTCCTAAATATGGTTAACTATTTTAACAAATTACTTTGATCAACCTACATTGATTTTGAATTTTTATGGTAAAATTAATAGTGTTTTCACTTTTCAACTACGATAGTTGAAAAAAAGTCAATTATGGTTAAATTTCCTTCAAAATATTCAATTTTGTAAAAAGATTGTAACTTAACATATAGATTTACTAATTGTAACAAGTCCTATGGTAAATATATATATTAATTTTAATTTTTAATGTTAAATTAAAGGTAATTATATATTTCAACTACCATAGCTAAAAATAAATTCAACTATGGTAGAGTTTCCCTTTATTTAAAGGGTGATGATACGTGTCTTGCCCGAAGACACTTGCTTAAATATCTTCTCCCTTATAAAATCAATACTTATTATCATTTTTAACCCCTTTTTTTTACAGATACTATTAATTATCAATTATAAGAAACTTGGAATGTGTTGGTTACGCCAACAATTAAAATTGACACCCTAACGAATAAACCACATCAGTTGGGCATATTTGAGACGCTTTTTTGTAAATTTTAAAAAATATAGATAAATGTGTGATTTTATACAATTTATATATATATTATTATAGTTATAGAAGTTAATCATGTAACTTTTTTCTAATTTAATTTATAAATATATATATGTTTTCTATAGTGACAAGACACATAATATGTGTCTTGCACAAGACATTTTTCATTTTCCATATTTAAAAAGTCAAAAATAGGATCGTAGATTTCTTTTAAAATTTTATCACTAAATTATGTAATGTCAAAATTCAAAAATAACGGTTGGAAACTTTTAATCGATTTGAGGCATTATATGCATTCTTTTTTTTTAAATTAATACAATTACAACCTCATTATTCCTTTGTTTTATTTTAATTTCACCATAAAAAAAAGGAAATAAAAAGGTAAGACAAGGAATAAGGAGGGGGAATGGAGTTATAGTTATACTAATACAAGAATTAAAAATAAAAGAATAATATAAATAACCTCTCCAAACGGTAAAAAGTTAACAAAATGTTATTTCAGATATTTTAAGATATGTAAGCAGCAAAATCGACAAAAAAAGTTTACGGTGTTATTTTTGCTATTTTAAGATAGTTCAAAATCCCTGAACTCAATAGCCCATTAGTCTTAACTAGTCCGTCGTTCCAACTTAATTGTTGTCTTTAGAAATTGTACAGTCAAAATTTTAAATTTTTTTATCATAAATTTTTCAATATATATGATGACTTGTTATATAAAATGACTATCATTAGTTTCATAACGGAAATTAATATTCTAAAAGTATAATATGACATTATTAATAAAATATTGTATAAGAAATTATCTATCGAAGATGTAGGCAGTCTCCCCTCCCCCCCCCCCTCCAAAATGAACCAGTGTTCATGAAGAGGTTGATTCCTGCATATCCAATGAAAACCCTTTGGAAAACAACTTTTAAAAAACAGTTTAAACACTAAAAGAAATTCAAACGAAAAAAACACTTTTGAAAAGTAAGGAGGCAAACTAAAAGCAGAAAGATCCTTGTGGAATTAAAAAGGGAGTACACACATATGAGCTTCATATAGGTGAGTGAGAGTTGCACATTCTTAGGTCACAAACATCAATTAAAGAGAACAGATGTCAACAAATCAGGACTGATCACATTGCCTCGCTAGCCAGTCTCACTCTACTACCTTCGTCCTAGCTCGTCAAAATTCCCTATCTAGTGTCATATCCTCCTCTAGGTTTAGAAGTTTCATATCTGCTCTTATCACTTCTCTAATTGACATTTTAGGTCTTCCACACCCGGCTTCCAAGAGTAATCATAATCTCTTCGAGCCTCCTAATAAGTTGAATGTGGTATCAAATAAGTGACAACATAATTAATATAGAACAGAGAGAGTATTTATTTCCATTTTAAAAAATTGGAAAAATTATAACTAATATAATTTGGAAGAAAATTATAAAATTATTTAAAGTCATAAAATTTAATTATTAATGTTAAAGAATATGAATGTGAATTTGGTAAATGTTATAATGGAAATGTAAAATAAAAAAAATAATGAGGAATAAGAAAAGTTACCTAAGAAAATAAATAAATAGGGACGAATGGAGTACTCATGTTTATTGTCGGCATTAGATAATTATCATAATACTCCCTCCGTTCCATGTTAAATTTAATTGTCCTTTGATGTCATTAATTTCTCAACATATGCAATGTTCTAGTATAAGAAACTACTTTCATTAGATTCATCACAAAAACTATTATCATAAGAACGTAATGCTGTAATATTTTGATAAAATATGCTATGAACAACTTTTAGTTAAAGAAGGATATTGAGACAATTAGTATGAAACAGAGGGAGTCGATAATTAGTAATAGGATTTTTGGACGTTAATAATATCAACTTTAGGGGTATTAGACATTAATAATACATATTATTTTCTTGGACACCAACTATTGACCTATTTTCCCCGAATAGTACACCACCGAGTTGTATGGTTTTACTTTATCGGAAAAATGACATGACTCCAAATTGTGTGACGACATGGAAGGCAGATTAGTGTCCACGTCAACATTTTCTACACGAGATTCGCATTCCACGTCACACATTATGAAGTCACATCATCTTTTCATGAGTCAAAACCTTATCAAATCGGTGGTGTATTGTTGGTGGTAAATAGGTCAATAGTTGGTGTTACCAGTGACCAAGAAAATAATCTATATTATTAGTATCTAATACCCGCAAAGTTTATATTATTGAAGTCAAGAAATTCTTAGTAATAAATTTAGTCTATCACATGTTAGATTATTTTCATTTTAGTTTCTTTATTAAACATTGCTTATTAGATAGTTCATCATAGAATGATATGATAATATAAATTAAATATTAAATTTTTTAAAGAAAAATATTAATCAAATTAATTTATATTGAGCTGAATGAAGTTCTTTCACAATTAAAACAACCTAAACTGGAACATCATAAAAAAATTTAAATAAATAAAATAAAATATGTACATGATATTAATTTAGACTAAATTTATGATTAAGATTTACTTAGTACGTTATGACAATCACCAATAATAATGAAAAATGAAAATTTACTGGAATAATTGAGTAAATTGGTGTAATAATTTTTATACACCCCATCTTTGTGAAATAATTTTACCTTACTTCACATAAACTCTAAATGTTTTTTTATTCTATCTTATGTTTTTCCTGATAATTATCACACACCCCACCTTCGTGAAATAATTTTTATCGTACCTCACATAAACTATAAGTAATTTTTTACCTTACCTGAGTTTTATTGTAAGAGCTACTCCAATGTTACAATATAATTAGGCTACGGTGACTTAACAGAGCGATCGATATTGTACGATAGCTTAGATAATGAATGGTTTAGCTTGTAGTAGGGGTATTCTATAACTATCACTTTTTTTTTAATAGTGAATCACTTAAATCATGAAATATTGTATGAATCAATAACTATGTATGAGTAGTTTCACATTTTTGTGGAAATCGACGATCGCGAAAGGGTTTAGGATTGATCTACGTGATCTGCCGCGGAGAGGGTTGTAAGGGGGGATTGAGAGATTAGAACCGGGAAAGTTTAATGGAACGTAGATGAAAACAACTGAGATTTCATTGTAGATTAATTCCTATTTTATTCCTATGATGACATTTGATGGTATTCAAATGTCATCTTGGATTCTAAATCTTCAGTAGTAATGATGCAATTTGAAAATCTAGATTTTCAATAACAACATAGCAAGTTAAGTAAAAATTAAAGGTAAAAACTATTTCAAAAATGTGGAACATGTAATAATTATAATAGCTAACCTCATGTAGGATAAAAAAACACTTACATGTTATGTGAGGTAGGTTAAAAATTATTTTACAAAAGGTGGAGTATGTAAAAACTATTATAGCAAACTTCAAGTAAGATAAATTTTATTTATTCAAAGTAACTTTTGTTAAGTATTAATTTGAACTAATTTTTTAATTTCATAATTTGTATGAGTTTATAATTTTAAGTTAATTATATTTGTTTTAGTACCAAAAGTGGTGGCTTGGAGCATGGAGACCACGTGGATCAACAATGGTGATCACCTACCGGGCTTGGAAAATGAAGATAAGGAGAAGGGGCGCGTGGTTAGCACGTGGGTGCATAGAAGTTTGGTTGAATCGCCACATACAGGAGTGGGGCCTACATAACCAGAACCCCGAATTATCGGGAAAAGAAGAGAGAAACGTGGAGACTCAACATGAAAAAACCGCACACTGGTTTCTTGTTCGTGGTTTTGGTTTCGGCTATGACTGTGGGCGCCCAATGAGAAAGTTCTTACTAGTAGTTTTTTGTTGGCCCACCCTTCAAATTTTATTCTTATCCCACAGTTTTGGACCTTCGAGTTGGCATTCAACCACCTCTTGGTTTCTGCAATTTATTAGGTCCACCTGGATCATGTCCTTGATACAGCAGGATTTTTCACCCATATATATATTATATTATTCACTAAAATGATAATGCGATACCATATAATATCGTAACTCTGTAATTTCTACCACATATCATTACACCACACCATAATTATTATCAATATATCTCTTCACTTTTCTCACTCCTTACATTTTTCCTCTACTTTCACATTCTCTCTCTTCACCTACCCCACTTACCATAATTCTCACCACAATTCACGATAATTCACCACATTTTTTTTAAATTCCACCGCACCGCACCGCATCATTACCACACCGCAACTAACTATATAAAAGAACCGGCCTAACTTGTTCACTATTATTCTTACAATGATTGTTCACTTGTAAAAATCTGGAGTACATGCACCAGGTGCATGCAATATATGTTGCTTGTTTTCCCCTCAAACAATTTTAAGGAGCCATTTCAGGTTCATTCTGTCTTATTTATATTTCTCCATCTTATTGTTATGTTTATATTTTCAATAATAATTTTACTATTTTTATCCTTAATAAATAATTTTGGAACCAATTATTTTGGATACTTTAATCATTTTGATTTATCTACCTAAACTTGTGTGTTGTATTGGTTTTTCCATTTTTTTAAAATGAAAAATAAAATGGGATAGAGGAAGTATATATTACTGGTTTTGCTTGGCATGCAATTCGTGTAATTTTTATAAATAAATATACTAGTTATCCGGCCCGTTCGACGGACATGTTACTGCCTATTTTTTTATGATGTATGATAAATTTATTTTACATATCATACTCTTAGTTACTTTATTCCATCTTTTATCACACTAGTCGTACTTCTTTATCTACCTTACATAATATATATTTAAAAATTAAAATGTTTAATAAATAATGTGACTGATTTGACTTGTCATACTTACAATATCTTATTAAAAATTGTAAATTATGTGACTAATGTGATTGATGTGACTTATATTGCCAATCATTATCTTATCTACTCACTCTATCCCTTATATTCACAATCAAATTTTATCCACTCACTCTATCCATTTTTCTCACTCTTCAACTATCTTACACTCTGTAGAACAATACTTAAGTTTTCAAACTATTAAAATTAGGGAAATTGGATTCTAATAATACAAACTTTTGGTCATGTAGGACTTAATAATACGAACTTTCAATTTGGTTCTGAATAATATGAACTTTGACCCCCTGTTGCCCCCAGTAACACGCCACCGAGTTACCCTTTTCTTGACTCGTCGGGGAAATGAGCTGGCGGTGGCGGCATGTTTTCTTTGATGTTTGACCATGCCATGTCACCAATTGATTTAAAAAATTACCAAATCAGCACTCTCTCTCTCTCTCTCTCTCTCTCTCTCTCTCTCTCTCTCTTCCCCTCCTCTTCTTCGATCCACCAGACAGCCATGGCCATGGCTTCTCCTCTTCTTCTCTCCATACCAAACTCAGAATCATACCAAACTCAGAATCACGAATCATACCTCTTCTTGGCTGCCGACTGCCCCCCTCTCCCTTGTTATTTTTGCAAATCCAATTGCATCCTACCCAAACCCAGAAACTCTACCCAGAAAACCAAAAACTCTACCCACCATTATCAGTCAATCAGATTCTCTCTCTATCTCTTCAACATCATCATCATCCACCGCCCAATCTCTCTTTTTCTCCTTCTTCCCTTCATTCCCACAAACTTCAACTCAAAAAAAGAGAAAAAGTTTGACTCTTTCGTAATTCTCTGTGTTCTCTTTTTTATTTGCTACTGAAATCAATTGAAAAGCCACCCAACTCAATGCAGTAGAAATCAGAAACAGTGCTCAACACTAACTCTAATCAACTAACAATCAACACCACATGGTCGCTTATTAATTGTATCACAGATGAAACCCAACCAACTCAACGATATATTAAAATTCCCCGTTCAATTTAGCAGTCAAAATACAATAAACAGTGACGAAACCAGCGTCTACGGAAAACAAACTTGAAGCGTTTACAAAAGAGTAAAATCTGAGAGCTGATCCAGAAAAATGAAAATAAGATGAAGATTAATAGTTGCAGCAGGAGTCTAGGCAATTAGAAAGAAACGAAAACATTCTTCTGATTGGGCAAAAACAACAAGGGAGAGGGGGGCAGTCGGCAGCCAAGAAGAGGTATGATTCGTGATTCTGAGTTTGGTATGATTCTGAGTTTGGTATGGAGAGAAAAAGAGGAGAAGCCATGGCCATGGTTGTCTGGTGGATCGAAGAAGAGGAGAGAGAGAGAGAGAGAGAGAGAGAGAAAAAGAGAGAGGGTGCTGACTTGACAATTTTTTAAGTCAATGAGTGACATGACATGATCAAACATCAAAGAAAACATGCCGCCACCGCCAGCTCATTTCCCCGACAAGTCAAGAAAAGGGTAACTCGGTGGCGTGTTACTGGGGGCAACAGGGGGTCAAAGTTCATATTATTCATAACCAAATCGAAAGTTCGTATTATTAAGTCTTATATGAGCAAAAGTTCGTATTATTAGAATCCAATTTCCCTAAAATTATCGATGTTTACCTGAATATAGATGCACATGAATCATATTTTAGTGTCAAAATTACCCGAACCCGAAATACTCATGACCTGCATAGGCCTTAACCAGAGATACATACAATCTGTGTTAATTCAGCTCGTTCATTCGAATTGATAGGTCTAATAAATTAATTTTCAATTCATGCTATACACGGTCCTTAATTATTGTATTTAGGGGATAAACAGTAAATTCATGTGTAAATATAAGCAATCAGACAAACTGTTTGTTATTATATTGCATTCGAGGACAAAAGATAAATTCGATTGTGAACATAAACTATGAGACAAACTCCTTGTTATAGTCTAGATGGATTTACACACAGATTAAGGTGAGTTCATCGAGCTTCGAGTTACACTGAGGGGAGAGAATGTATTCTTTTTACTGAGATAGTACTTGGGTGATGTGTTGTAGTCTAGATGGACTTACACACAGATTGAAACATGAAAGTTGTAATGGACGCTCATGGGTAACTGTTTGTTTTTAAGGACTGTGCTGTTTGGCACTATAGTCCGTTTGAATAAAATATGGGCTTGGGCCCATGACTTATCGAAAAAAAAAAATGAGACAAACTCCTTGTTA
This sequence comes from Portulaca oleracea, assembly GCA_029582165.1. Classification (NCBI taxonomy): domain Eukaryota; kingdom Viridiplantae; phylum Streptophyta; class Magnoliopsida; order Caryophyllales; family Portulacaceae; genus Portulaca; species Portulaca oleracea. Next base: position 10,001,395 of record CM055878.1, on the reverse strand, counting down.
TTATATTATATTTAAGGGCAAAAGAGTAAATTCGTGTGTAAATACAAGTTATTTGACAGACAAGCAGGCTGCAAAACACAATTAAACTTTCTCCTTTATATTAGTTAAGGATATTACAATTATAATTATAATTAGGGAAATTCTATTTGCTAGGCTTCAACTTTTGCATATTCCAAGTTGTCAACCACTTTCGAAATTATTCCAAATGGTAGGCTTATTTCGAAAATTATTCCAAATGGTAGGCTTATTTTGAAAACTTTTAAAAATTATTCCAAGTTTTCAAGCACTTTAAAAATTATTCCTAGTTGTCAAACACTTTAGATACTATTCCAATTTCCAAATGAGTCAATTGTGAGATTGATAGGGAGAGCTAAATGAAAATGGGAGATGAGGAAAGTTTTACGTGCAATATTTTAACAACGGTACAAGAAGAAGCTCACGATAACTTTCAAATAGGCCTACCACTTGGAATAGTTTAAAAAGTGGTTGACAACTTGGAATAGACAAAAGTTGAAGCCTACCAAATGGAATTTCCCTTATAATTATTTACTTATCATAATTTCCTCTCAATATATAGATATAGAGAGGACAATTTATTACTATAATTGTGTTGTAAGTAGGGGTGTGTACCGGTCCAATCCCGAACTGGACTAGACCAAATTAACTCGACTCGGAGACCGAATTTTCACTGAATAATAGACCAGGACTGAACCGATTCCACCTTAGACTTGGACCGGACCGGACCAAGAAAATGGGTGGCCCGACCCGACCCGGACCAACTGGACCGTTTTCTTTATGTGTCAAAATAACTTTTAGTATAATAGTCAAACTTTTAACTAGCTAATAGTCGCCACCTTGATTAGGAAATTAGTGTTTTATTATACTTCATAATACAAGTCTGTATAATTATTTAAAGTAGTTTACTTTAATATCATAAATTCCATAATGCATTAGTAACAAAGTAACAGTGTCCTAAAGTAATGTTAACTAGCCACTAGCCTATCACTATTAATTTGTTACTAATGCATTATGGAATTTAAGATAATACAGTAAATGTAATAAATTCCATAATGCATTAGTAACAAATTAATAGTGATAGAATATTTTTTAAAAAACAATTTGGTGGTGGTTGCTTTCGATTAGGAAATTTTTGGTGAAGATTAATTTGCTTAAATTTCAACTTATAGGAATGACGTCTTTTTTAATTGGCCACCTTGATCAGACATGTCATAAATTTCATAAGTTAAAATTTAGCGAATTAACAGTAATAATATCATGTGGTGTTTAATTTATGTTTACTAGTAGACAGTAGTCGCTCATAATTATAAAATTTTTGTTTTTGAAAGGATCTTATGAGATTGACTCAAAAGGATCTAGGCAATAATAATTATCACTTTGGTGAGCGCATAATTTGAAAACTATAAAAAATAATTATGTTTATGGACAAAATATCTATTGAATTTCATTTTAATTAAATTAAGTATATGTCGAAAAATATAAATCGGATTAACCGGTTCAACCCGATTTTTTAGGTGTTTGGACCGGGACTGACCTGGAAATCTGTAATTATAAATATTATGGACCGGAGACTTAGGGGTGTTCACAAAAACCTTGTGACCCGGACCGGCCTAGACTTGGCCTGGATCAACCCGGTTATGTTCGATCCAATCTCAGTCCATAATATTTATAAGCCTTCATCATAAACCAAATTCAAAGTGTTCTATTCGTCCAAACACCACGTCACAAAGGGTTTGATCATAAGCCAAATCAAACTTGTTCTTTTCATCCAAACACGGCATCATAAAGACTTTGATCATGAACCAAATTATAACTTAGGAACTAGATAATAGATTAAGGACTGTTTGGTGAGCATAAAAGGAATGGAATAGGTTATGAATGAGTTCTAATTTCTATTTTTACTGTTTGGAGAACACAATCTGGAATGGAATTGCAATCCCTAGGGATTTGCTATCCCTCCCAAATAAGGGGATTAAAAACCTCCCAAGTGTGGGGGGGGGGGGGGGGGTAAACAACAACAACAACAACAACAACAAATAATAATAATAGTAATAATAATAACAATAGTAATTATTATTATTATTATTATTGTTATTATTATTATTATTATTATTATTATTATTTATTAATTTTTACAATTGATTAATAATAATTGATAATAATAAATAATTTAGTAACTAATAATTAATAAAAAAATACAAATTATTCATTAATTAAAATATTAAAAATTTATGATTAAAAATAATAATTAATATTAATAAAATTTAATACTTAATAGTAATAATAAATAATAATAGATAATAAATGATAATTATTAATATTAATAATTAATTTTAGTAATTGATAATTAAATATTAATTATTAACTTTTATAATTACTTAGTAGTAATTTATAATAATTAGTAAATAATATAATAAATAATATATAGCAAATGAAAAGTATTACTAAATAATTTATGATTAATATTAATTAATAATATTAATAATATTAATAATAAACCAATATAAACATCAATAATTATTTATTAATTAATAAATATATAAATTAATTATTAATAATTGATAATAATTATAAATTAATGAAAAATAAATCATAAATTATAAGTCATAATAAATAAATTATTATTAATTAATGATTCATAGTTTGTAATTATTAAAAAATAAATAATAAACAATAATTAATAAGATAACTAATCATTGATAATTATCAATTATTAAATTACAATTATTAATAGTTATTATTATCATTATATTAATATTAATATTAATAATGTATAATAATAATAACAATAATAATTATAATAGTAATAGTAATAGTAATGATAATTATAACTTTGATTCTATTTCACTGCTCTCCAAACACTTTCAGTTTAGGGTTCTGATTCCATACCCAACCCTTTAGAATTCTAATTCAATATCCGATTCATCCCATTTTTCTCTCCGAACAAGCTCTAAAGGAAAACAACTTAAAAGCACACGCTTTCCAAGTATAGAATTAGATGAGATTTTCTTACTAATGGTAGGCCTAGGGAGCACACATTGCGAACAATGTGTTATTATTCAACATGAGATCATAATGGCTCAAACCATAAACAAGTTGTATACACAAAGGTACTAGAATAATATATAATGATGTGTCCATAATCCATATAGTATCCTACTTTCTGCTGATCATTATTGTCATGTGAACATGTATTGCACGAGGGGACAACTCCTGGAATCGGCCGTAGACGAGCACCATTGCGGCCGCGACAGGGAGATGAGAGAAAACTCCCCAAAAATCGGCTCCTTCGATCATGACCGCGACTAAGGGCGTCACGGCTGCGACGTTGTGACGATGGGTTGACATCTCGGTCGTAACTCAATTGTCACGGTCGTGCGGGTCAAGCATGCTTCAGGTGTCACAGACGCGTCCTCTCTGTTACGGGCGTGACGATCCTAAGTCTCCAACTCCTTCAACAAGATGGGTCATGGTCATGATGGTCGTCGCGACCGCGACAGGCCAAGATTGGATAGACGTCGCAGTCATGACTGGACTGTTGCGAGTGTGACGACCTTCGGTCTCAAGATGTTGGAAAACCACGAAAAAACATGGGGGTGAGGGAAACAAGGGTCGTGGTCGCGACTAGAGGAGTCGCGCTTGCGATGTCCTGTTCCTCAACCCTTGACGTCCCAAAGGGCCTGTCACGCCCGTGATAGGGCAAGTCATGGCCGTGACTGGCCTGATGCACCCCTTTCCTCCTTGAGTCTTCACCTCCTCACCTCTTCTCTTGTTCTGTTCTCCTTATTCTTGTCGATACAAAAAGAAATTCCCTTTTAGGGATATCATGGCCCATCCATTGGATGGTCGTGATCATTCGGCCCGACCCTGGGTCGATGTAGAATTGGAGCAATTAAACCGGCCGAGAAGCAACCCGCTTGGCCCAAGTAACAAGGGTTGAGAAAGGAACCCGGGATGCTTCAAGCCACCCCAACCCTCGACAATTGTAACTTAGGATATTCATTGTTCTCGGCAAGGGTGGTTGTTATGTACCCCCGCCGATATGTACGTGTTAGTCATCTTGATGTTAGTCATCCGTCCCTTTTTTTCACTAACCTCCACTTCCATCAGTTGCATCATATCCACATTAAGAACTTCGCCTCCCTTTCTTTTTCCTTTTTCCTTGCTTCCAATGCCCGACGACCCAAAATCTTTTGAGGTTGACGTGACTTTCAACCTTTTCCATGTAGATTTATACCCCGAGAGAGCCTGACGTCCTACTCCTTGTCTTGCTCCATCCTCAAACCTACCCTTTCCTTTACCCTTTGTGTTCCCATTTTATATCTCAGATTTGTTTACTCCTGCTTTACCAGCCTGGTTGGTCACCCTCCCCTTCCTTGGACTCATTTTCCCTACCCTGGCTTACTCCTTTAGGAGTTGAGGTAACCTCCTTCTCCCCTGCCTCCTTTCCCGCCCTTGATACTGTGGTTCCCTCTCTCCGTTGAGAATTTGCTTCTTCCAGTATCTCTCTCAGGGATCCCATCGCGCTTGTTTGTCTCCTTCCCTTTTCCATCTCTTGCTGTTGTCTCGAGGTCTCCCTCATCCCCCCCAGTTAGCCATGCCTTATTATTGTTTCCTTGGCTACTTTGCTTGGCACTACGGTGCACTTTCAAAGGCGATGCCCGAAGCCATTCTCCATATTGCCCGTTAGTATCTTCCTCGTCGTGTATGTCACAGTCGTCCTCGACATGCCCTAATCTTCCACACTTGTAGTAGAAATAGACAATTTTTCGTATTTGAAATGGATCCATTTGGTTCCAACACCTCCAAAACTCGTGTTGGCACATCGTATTAGTGGTTCAGCGATGTTAACCCTAGCCCTGAAGACCACATATATGCTCCAACCCAAATCGTCATCTTCTCTATAATCCACCAAGCCACCAAATCCTTCCGTCGACGCCTGCACCGTGTCCTTTGATATCTTCCCGAAAGGCACATCATATCCCCTAATCCAGAAATTCACATGGGTGAATTTTATTTCTGACACCGACACATTATCTTGTATATCAGTCAACAACAGTAGTTGCTTGTCAAAAATCCATAGTCCAACCTAGTGTACTCTCTACTTGTCATTCGCAATGTAGAATTGAAAAATAAACAGATTGTCTCCAACTTCTCGAATGCAAAAAGGTTTTTTCACTTTCCACGCTTGTCGGAGAAAAGCGAATAATATATTTTGGATCAAGCATTTGCTCATATAATCTCACTAATAAAGGTGCCCTTTTCATTGTTACAGTGCCGACTATTAAAATTAGGCCTGCTTGTCTAAGGCTCGATCTTGGTACCAGTCCACAATGATCAAAGTCGAATCATGAGCCTATTAATGAAGCAAATACAATGAAGCAAAAACTGGTACCATAGAGAAGCGACCATAAACTAGAGAGTCTTGACCAATTTGAAAGATCATTTGATGTAGTTGAAATAATTGAATTTTGGGTTATTCGAGTAAGTAGGGGAAACTCAATAGAATTCATAACTGTTTCAATCTTAGTTTTTTTTTTCTTTTTTCATTTTATTGTCAGAATATTCAGGGATTATGACCATTCCAATGCTGCTTTTCGCCATGCATAAACTAAACCAACAATTAAGATAAGCACGAAAATTAAAGCTTCTACAAATACAGATACACCCAATACATCGAAACTCATTGCCCATGGATAAAGAAAAACTATTTCAACATCAAAAATAACAAAAGCTAGAGTAAACATATAATAACAGATTCGAAATTGTAACCAAACATCCCCCATTGGTTCTATACCGGATTCATAACTAGAAAGTTTCACTGGTCCTTTGCTAATCGAAGCTAAAATTTCGAAAAACAGAAATGTTAAAATAGGAATAACACTTGATATCTATAACCTTATAAAAGTGAGAATGACCATTACATATTTACTGTAGCAATCTACAGTGTCATGAGGGCATTATTGTTAATTCCCCCTTCTTTTGGGCAGGCTCCAATGCGTTTCTTCAGTGTCTTGAGCCCTTCAAACTGACAATTCATAGATTACTCCTCCTCCCCTTTTCTCTCTCCTCCTGCCCCTCTTCTCTCTCTGGGTGTTCTTCGCTATTGATCCACTTGATAATTTGCATGTGGAGATTAATGAAGGAAAAATGTGATGCAGCCTTCAAAGCGATGAAGGAGGCAAAGTTTTTTTTTAAATTCAGATCCAACAACGATGTGAACTATCTGTTTGGTTCCAAATTTTACCTCAATTCAAGGTAATATCTGCCCTCTTATCTTCTTGATTGTCAGTTTTTGGTTTCTAAATTGGTGAGGTTGATTTGGTTTGTGGGTGTTCATTTTTTTAGATGGGTTGGTTGAAGGATCTGAGTATATACATGAGGGGTCAGTAATGTTGTTATTTTTGTAATTTGCTGAGGGGTTCAATTTTTGATGTGAACTTTTTAACATTTGCCTTTCATTTTGTGACCAATATATACTGATCTATGCTCTGTTTTACCCTCTGCTGTCACATGGTTCAAATTGGGGCAAAAATCTTAAAATATGCAGTTTATCTTGGTAAGTTTTCTTCATTCCATTTTACGGGAAAGAAAAATTAATTAGTTTCAATACTATAAGCTTTTGGTAAAATTGTAGCCCAAGAAAGCAAGTTGTCAAGAATGTTCACTTTTATAGCCAGTAATAGTTGTTTTTCTTCATAAAATTGGTAAAAGCAGTAAAGCACCATGTGTTTGCATATTTCTTAAGAAAAACCAGAAGAAATTTATATTCATGGCGAGACTAACTTTACTTTAGGTTGATAATAGTCAATTTCTCTAACTCATCTCTTCATTCTTAATTTCAGTGTAGGAAATGGGTGAGTGCGTGGGAGTCGACTGCAGGGTTTAGGGAAAGCAGAGAGAGGCCACTGCAGCAGATTGAAACACAAGGGAACAACTCGCTAGGTTAGTTTCCATTGTGACACTAGATAATATTTCCATTCTTTTCTTCTTTTTTTTTTCCTTGAGGGAACTGTAAACATTTGGCAGATGGAACTCTTTGAAATATGAGTAAAAGATTGGGTTCCAATAATCTACGTAAGTTTCCTATTTTTTTCAGTGGGTAAATTGAAAAATAAATAATTAAGAAGCCTTATAAGTTTAGCACAACAGCACAAGTGTAATTTCATAAGAAAAATTAGTAATAGTTGTTTTTCTTTCTAAAATTAGGGCCATTCTCACTTTTATAATAAGATAAGATATTAAAGAGCATATAATGACACTGTAGATTGCTACTGTAAATATGCAGAAGTACTTGTTCCTGAGTTGATGTCCGATTTATTGCACTTATTATTAAGTGAGTTTTTGAGTTTGATTTTTCTGTGCTTTTAGGGTTGGACGCTTGATGTGCAAGCTTTTCTTCATTTTCTTGAGACAATCAAACTTCACATCAGACAATTCACCCACATTCTCTTCCTCTCATTCTTCCGTATCTCTGAATTCACACACACACAGTCTCTGCATATCTGGGTGTTCATCATTATCTTCATCCAACATTTTGCATGTTGGACATGAATTAATCTAGGAGAAGTTAGATGTGGTCCTTAAAAGGATGTAAGAGGATAATTTCTATTTAGATATATCTTGGTAGATTGTCTCTGCCTCTTTTTTATTTTAATTTTGTACTAGACTGAAAATTTACATGTTGTTTCCAATTGTTCAAACTATTTTGGTTTTTGCATGTGTTTGGTTAAATTTTTATTGCTCTCACTGATCTCATTTTCTTTGTTTCTTGTTCTCTTCAACTATCATGACACTGAAACATGTCTCTTTCAGATAGGGAAACCAAAAAGTAGTCAACAAGCACCTGTATTGAGAAAATAATATGTAATGAGACAATAAAATTTTACCCAATTTGAGTTTGAATTCTATCTTCTTTTCTCATTCAGGTAAAATATGACTACTGGATAGCAATGTTCTCTTTTTCCTAAATTGGTTGATCTATTATCACATGCAGATTGCAGTACATCAAAGAAGTATTGTGAGTCTCCACACAAAACGATAAGGAGGAAAACATGCACTGTAATGGTGGGCAATGTTGCCATTGGGAGTGATCACCCAATTCGCATACAAACAATGACAACAACTGATACAAAAGATGTTGCTGCAATAGTAGAACGGGTTTTCTAATGCTTTGCTCTCTTGGATCAGTGCTTCTTGATTATTAATATGCTAAACATATGTAATTGGCTGCTTATTGTAGTTTATGTTGTCTTTGTCATATTGCATATTACAAACTCACTTACCAAGACAAGGAGGGTGATTGGTTGCTTCTTGGAGATGTACCACTGAGGTAATTTTTATTGCTCATTTATTTAATTATATAAATTGTAATTGTATGCAATCTAATGATTAAAGAGAGAGGCACTAAGGTCATGCATGGTTTTTGTGTTCTATGATCCTGTACGAATCCAAGTAATATTGAGTTGGGGTTGGGCCATACAGAGTTATGTGTCAGATTAATCTGGGTTTTGTGGGTGAAAATGATGTGGGAAGAAAGGTGATAAGTGTGAGTATGCAAGTAGTTATAGAAAATCCTCACTTTTAACCACTCATGTGTTGGTGGTGTCATTGATTAGTACTCTAGATCTTTATCTTTCTTTAGAGATTGTAGCATATTCATTCCTATTTTGTTACCTTACAGATAGATAGATTTTGGTTTTTATTATGTTGAGATTCTCGTTCCCTATTTCATTGACCTTTTTTTTATGCATCTATTGTGTTCACGTTCTTGTTGGACAAGCACCAACTTCGTGGAAGAGGATTGATGTGGGTTACACTGTAATGGTGTGGACTGTAGAAAATGCTATGGAGTTCATTGTTGATATTTTTTTTGTCATATTTAAACTTTCTTTTATGCATCTAATTTGTAACTTTGTATTGATACTTTTTTTCATATTTAAGCTTTTTTTTACTAATAACATCAAAGCCAAGGGTTGATGTGGGTTACAGTGTAGTGAAATGCTATGGAGCTCACTATGAATGACATACGTAATGGAAGAGGGTTGTGACTTGTGAATGGGATGAGACTTATGGTTAGAGGGAAAGGACTTTGAGAGTCTAATGTTTGGACTATAGAAAATACATACTTAAATCTAAGCTACAGTAAGGAAAAAATGCATTTTTTCTCATTCTTTTTTGTTGTGACTTAGGCTGGATCAAATACAAAATAACACCATCTGGGGGGTACTAGACTGAATTAAATTGATGTGGTCCAGTCTGATTTGGTTTTGGTTTGAGCCAAGTTTTGTAGAGCCCCAATGAGAAGAGTTTCTATGATGATCTGCAAGTGGAATTTATTGCTATGGTGAAATAGTAAAAAGTTATGAACAATCCCAAGTGAATAGGATTGTAATTGTTCTTGACATGCCAATTGCCAAGTAGCTCTTGGAAGCGTATTGTTGGAATTACTTATATGTGTGTACAACACAGAAGCCTACCAATGAAATGAAAGCATCCAAAATTTTAAAGATGATCAAAAGGTTGTAATATATTAATGCTTAGTTCTAGAGTAAGTCCTCTCCTTTTTTTTTTTTAAAGGAGCGATCCTTATTATATTTGAACATGTCCCTCATATTTTGGTTTAGCTAAGAGCTCAGTTCGGCTGGTGAGATATGCATTTAGATTTGGCCTTAGGTTTAGGATTTTTATTGTAGTTTATAGATAATTTTTGTAGATTTGCTGTTTTTTTACCCCCTAAGGATGATGACATGTTCTAAAATTAGTATCTTGTACTCCTTGATAATAGTTGCTTAAGGTCTCGTTCTTTTGTGCGTTAACGAAACTAACCACAACGCAACATACCGCAAATTACCATTACCTTTTAACTATTTCCACCGCAACTTAACGCAATCTAACGCAACTAAACGTAACGCAACGCGCAAAAGAATGGAGCCTAAATTTAATTTCTAAAACACTTGGTAATTCATTTTCTCACAGCTGTATTAGTCGACTTGTATACTTGGTCTATTGGGATACTCGATGGAAGCAGTTGTGTGTATCAAACTTTTGGTTTGTTGTCTCACCAATTGTTCTTTGAATAATTATTGTTATAGTTTGATATTGCTACATGTCTCAGCTAACTGATGAATGTATTTTTACCGTCATACGATTCTATCAATAAATCAAAAGTAAAAATATTGGGATTTGATGGTTTAAATCAAGTTGTTTGTCTTCTTAATGAACATGAATTCTCTAGGCGTTGGAAATTTGTAAACTTTAAATAAATGTTTTGTAGCAACCAGGGTGTATTGGTAGACATTGATGTGTATTCTCAAATTTTTCTTGTCTTAGGAGAAGATAATGTTGAAGATTCACCAACCTGTAATTTTTTATACGAAACATATACAGACTGAATTATAGATATCAAACATGGATAGAGGAAATGACCTAAAGCATGTAAAAGAATTAGAAAATAAACCACACTTTAAAGTATTCTAAAATGATTTTAGTCTTAATCCCTTACTTAAGCTTATATTTTAGTGAGTAAAGATATCAATATGAGCACTAAAGTGGATAAAAGCAGCCAATACAAGCACTCATGGAGATAAGTGGCGCTTGGGACAAGTAGAATGCATGTTAGGCAGCTATTTCAGTTTGGAACCGTTTTGTTAGAATTATAAGCATTTCTTGTTTGTTGAGTAACCAGATTCCAATAACCTTAAATAAGAACTTTACTGTATTTTAACTTCTGTCCATGTAGTATGATACCTTGATATAATGATAGCATTGGTGCTCATTGGGAAGATTTCTTTGTGAATGTGTATGGATCACAATACCTTTGAATTTGTAACTTTGGCCCTTAAAGGTTCTTGGTAGTTATTGCTACAAGGGTAGATGCTATGTATACATATCTATATAGCTTGTTAATGTATGTATGTATTTATGTATGTGAATGTGTTTAAGTTTGTAGGGCGTGGTGGGAATCCAATAGCCAAAGCATTGGTCCAACCCTTGAGTTATTCAGTAAGAATTTTGTCTTTTCACAACTAATACTATACAATAACTAGTAGTTTCTTATTAGCAATGTTGGGGTTGTTTTGTTCTTATGACTCTAATTTTAACTTGTAACCACGACATAGATAATGCATCTCTCAAACATTTTTATAATGTTGCATGCTACTGCCTACAAACTTTTTTAAAGCAACCCTTATAATATATAATCGATGTCCTCTTTCTTTTTTTTTTTATAAAAAAAACTTGGACAATGAACTACAAAAATAGGTGTTAAAAATTTAAGAGACAACATGAACTCCTTTGTTCTCATTCAAGCTTCTCCAGTTAATTACCCCATTTTATCTGTGAGTTTATTGGTACCATCTTATGACCTAAATGGATTGTTGTAAATATGTTCGGTCGTGCTTTTTCATGAAGATGAACATGTGCAGGAGCTTTTTGACAAAGGAGAAATGTGAGGATTCTGGTTTGTCACTTACCTGAAATTTAAGGAGGATGAAAGTTGGATTCTTTTAGCTTCTGGGATGGTAATTTCTTGACTCTGGAGTTGATACTCTTTTTATATATTTTTTTGCATATCTTTGTATAAAGACTTTACTATTGTAACTAAGTAGTAATATATTTTCAGGTTCAGAGGTGAATGGCTAACAAAATATGACATCGCTTTTTCTCAGCTGATGAACTTGTATGGTTGACTGTCTATGACTTGTACACAAATTTTTATTTTTGCCGACTAACTATATTATGTTGTTTGAGATCATTTTGCATATTGATTAAAGTTGACTGTCTTGTTATTTTTCAGTGAGGTAATCATTTGATTTGAAATGTTTTTGGTATAATGATATTATCGTGGTTATTAGTCACTCTATGTTGTCATCAATGACTTCTCTTGAATGAGCTTCTAACAGGTCCGCCTTTTCACTCCCTGTTGGGGGATGAATCCCCTCTCTTGGATTTGGGTTTACAAGTTTTTTTCTTTTCTACGTGTCTTGCCGTTATTTTGTCATCTACTATTTTGAAAAACAGATGATCAGGGTGGTTGAACTAGGCCGCTTTAGTGCTTCCTTGCTATGCTTTGTGAATGTATACAGGTTTTGCATTTGTTGTCGTGGGTCCTATTATCTAGCTCTTATCACGAATTTGTTGAAGTGTATTACTTTATTTACTCACAGTATGTTCCCACCTAATTTATAGCATTTCTCAGAATTATTATAGATTTCAATAATCAGTGTTAACATCTATGTTATCTTGATTTATAGCAAACTCGAAGGAATTTATTCGCATAAATTTCACATAATTGAGATTTATCTTATAAACTGATTTGTTCTTTTTAGTATTCATCGACGAGGTAACACCATTGATGGTCTGGAAATGAGAAGATGGCTTGGAGCAGGACAACGAAACTGTTGACCACTAAAGCCTTCATCTTGCGTTGATTCACCGCCTATGCCACTGACTCCGCCATTGTGAATGTTTTCACTTTTCCCAGGTGATTCATGCCTTTCAAGCAGTGTAGTGTTGAGCTTTTTTCATATGTTGCATGATGCTGTATTCTTCATATTATTTCAATTTCAGTTATTTTTTGGGGATTTGCATTTGTTTGCTTCAAATTTGAGTTGTTGTGTCCATCCCTTTTTGTTCTTTCTTAGTTGCAAATGAATACAAATACTATTCCTTATCGAGTATGTTTCCAATTTAAATGTTTATCTCATCATTTATCGTGTTTGATTGTGCTCTCTAGAATCTTGAAACCTTTTCACTTGATTTGATGGATAAAGTGTTGTAATGGTTTTGATCCTTGCTTACCCCCAACCATTATAAGAAGGGGCACACTTGGATATTTGGTGACTTTAACAATCATTTTGGCATTTTCAATTTAGAAGGTTATATTTTTACACTATATTGATTTTATGGATCTGCTTTGTCCAAATTTGAAACAAAGGTAAAATATATTTCAACATTTTTGAGGTAAATGACTCATTTCGATTATATATGTGCTTATTGTTTATATCATCTATATTTCAACATGTCTCTTATTCTTAACTCCCAAATGTCTAGCTATTGTATCATTTTTTACTATTTTTTATTTTTTTTAGAATTGTTTTTTGGATATTATTATTTATACATGTGTTGGTTAGATATTTATAACACATCTTCTGACCATTGAAGCTCTTTTCACCTTGAAATAGGTTAGTGAGCAATTCTTCAATACCTAATATCCTGAGTCAACATTCTCAAGTATGTTAGCTATTGCCAATGAGCAGGGTGAATGCTTATGTTAAATTGTTGTTGTTTACTATCTTTTACTGTCTCTATGAGAAAGTTTCATCTGTGAAAATCTCAAGCTCTTAATAAAGAGTAAATTTGTTGCCAAATAATAAGGTGAACACTTAGACCTTTGTGGTTGGAACTTGCTTTTTTGGATGTCTATTGTTTATTTGTTTAGTTTACTTAAATTATATTTATATCGAGAATTCAGAAGTCCATCTCCAATCACATTTGCCCATTTTATGCAAAGTTCCTTGTACTCCTCTTCGGTCTGTTGTTAACAGACTTCAATGTTAATTTTCCTGACAATAATTGATAAAATTGTTTCACTCGGCTAATAAAGGTTAACATACCCTTTTCCACTTAGTTCATTTTCCAATTCCCTTTAAAATTTCTCTGAAACCCACCAGTATTATTATATGCATTTGGAGCTTATGCTCCAAGATATCTAAAAGTAAGGAATCTTACTATTCAGAGTAAACAACCTAATATATGCAAGTGAACAATCATATTATTTAGAGTACAAACTCAATGAGCACGTAATAAATTACATAAACCCACTATTTAGTTGAATACACATAGGTTAAATCTTATGTTAGTCAATAGACTTCAAAGTTAATTCCCCAAAACAATCTATATCTATATATATTGAAACAAAACCTCCAACGACAAATAGAAACGTAAAAGAATGATTAAGAGGTTTAGTTTTTCCAAACCAAACTCCAAACCTATAAATAAATTATTTTTAATGAAAATAGGAAATATTTTGCTTCTACCATAACTTGAACTTTGGCGGGGTGCATAAAAATTAAGGACAATTGCCTCTTGACTACCACCTCTAATTGGTGAAAAAATGTTAACTTAAAAAAATTAAAATCATATACATATAGGTTACAAATATTATACACAACTAGAACAATATTCATTAGCTTTGAATAAAAAAAATTCATTCATAAATATTTCTTCCACTAAATTTAATATTACAATATATCAACTTCAATATATAAAAAATAGATTAAAGTAAACTTTAAGAAATATTAAAGTGTAAATAAATTAAAATTCTCTCTCTTTCATCTTTTATCTACCAAAAAATACGAAATAGAATTATTACTTGTCAAATTTAATGACCTAAGTGAATTTCACAAACATCATTATTATATATTCTTAAAACAATGATATTTTTGTTATGAAAAATATAATACTAGACTTGAAAACTGGGTCTTGGACTCCTGCCAACCCAACCTGAAAATTTCAGCTAAAGGACAAGTTTTTTCCCTGGTTGAACTGACCCGAAACTACGGGTACCGAACCTAATTAGGGTAGGGTTTGTGTCAGAATCATGTGACATGACCCAATTTGATGACTCGATAAATAAACACATGATGTAATTTTTGGTTAAAAAAATTAATTGCGAAATTTGGTTCTTGTAATAACTTAGATACTTGATGTTGAATTTTTCTTTTTTATTCTGGTTTCGATTTCAGAATTTGGAATTTAAATTAGTAGATATGTGTGCTGAAAGGTTCAATGAAAATTTTATTAGGATTTTTCAATGAACATGGATAAGATAAATATTAAATTTCGGATTTTAGGGTTTGCTCGCTCGATGACCCGACCTGCGACCCATAGGGTTGGGGTCAGAGAACGTCGATCCGAAGTTCGAGTCGAGGGTCATGTGAATTTCAACTTGATTGACCCGACCTGAGACCTGACTTGACTCGAGCTTTGAATAGGTCTACTAAATATTAATGCTTCATAATTTCTCTAACCTTTTTTTTATTTTAATTATTTTTTAAAAAATATTTATATTTACTTAATGAAAATAAGTTTCCAACAACTTATGTTTACAACATATATACATCATTTCTATTATCTCAATCATTTATTTCGATGATTGAAATTAAGTGTTTTATTAGATGTTATTAAGAAAGGTTTGAAAGAGACTAATAGATAATTTACTATTATTTTTTAGTATACGTAAACCAAAGTCATGGCATATATTTATTGATTTTATATTCATATTCACAATAATATTTATTTAATATACTAAATTGTAAAATAAACTATTTAATCAAGACTTTCTAATTTAATACACATATGTTGACTTAATACATATATTGGTTTTCTTATTATTAAATATTGAACACATGTATATTTATTTTACCAAGGAACCAATATGCAAACATATTTTATAAATTATTCAATCCAAATTTTCTAATATATCATCAATGTATATGAAAAATAATAATTCTATTTTGATAAATTTAACACACATGAATCTTTACATTTTATATCTAGGAATGATCTGGTACATTACGGGATAAATTTAACACATATGGTATGTTCGGTAGAATTTTGTGAAAGATTTTTCTGAGAAAAACTTTCATGGGAAAGACTTTCCCTATAGGGTCCTTACAAAACCTTTTACTGAGATTGATAGTGAAATAATGAGTCCCTTACTAAATTTTTTTTTCATTGATTTACTGTAATCAAATATAAGAAATTTTATCAACTTATTAAAGTTGATTAATTTTCCTTGGAAATATTTTGGAAATAAACACTCCAATACAAAGAAGGTTATCGAAGCCCCTTTTACTCAGTTTGGTTTTCGTTTCCCTTTACAATTTCTTAAGCCCACCTGTTTGGGCCCAACACACATCAACCACATAAATATACAGAGTCCATATGTAATCGGAAGTAAAATACTAAATGGAAATTCCATTTGGTAGGTTTCAACTTTTGTCTATTCCAAATTGTCAACCATTTTTGAAATTATTCAAAATGGTAGGATTATTTTTAAAATTATTCCAAATAGTAGGCTTATTTTGAAAAATTTAAAATTAATTCTAAATTTTCTAGCACTTTAAAAACTATTCATTGTTATCAAACACTTTATTCCAAGTGAGTTGATTGTGAGATTGATAGAGAGAGCAAAATGAAATTGAGAGAGGAGGAAAGCTTTGCGAGCAATATTTTAACAACGGTACAAGAAGAAGCTCACGAGATAGAATAATTGTCAAAATACGCCTACCACTTTGAATAATTTAAAAAGACTTGAATGCTCATTATCCAAAAGAATATGTCTCGTTAAAACCCTACTAGGAAAAACCCAATTGGGAGAAGAACCTAGTGAAGGAAAAAGAGTACATAATTCTAATACGCAAACATATGTTGTCTCATTAAAAACCTTTCCGAGGAAAACCTAGTGGGACAAGACCTCAGATAAGGGAAAAAGAGTACGACCCGTATTACTCCCCCTGATGAGAACATCAATTTAGATCTTTGAGGCGATGTAATCTAATTTCATGGCTAGCTTCTCAAACGTTAAAGTAAAAAATTGACTTGTCAAGTGAATCAACCAAATTCTCGTCGAGGCGGATTTCTTGCATACTAGCTCTGGACCCATATTAGCTGTACCTTCAAGGTACCGAGGTAGGTTATGTCATGTATTACTACCAAGATACATCAACGTTCCAATATCATTTAAATACGGTACTTTAGGACCTAAATGCAGTACATCAGGACTCAAATATGGTACTTCAGGACCAATAAATTTCTCATCATATTTTCGGGATCGGAAAGGGGTTTTTTTTTCATATAAAATGATCGTACCACTGCCAGGATACTTAAAAGGGAGTGCATTGCCCATGCAACATCATTTTAGCACTTTTGCTACAAAAATTGCTTTATGCGCAAAAAGTTCTTTCTCAAAGGGTGCAACTTGTAAACTAAGGCATTAATAAATTTTACCAAAGTCTTTCTGTAGGAGGTAAAAATTTGTCGACAAATAAAAAAATGACACGTGGAAAGTAAATTAAATTTATTTTGCCAATTATTATCAGCCACTTAAATTAATTACGACTGTCCATTTAATTGAATTTTAAATGGAGATTTATCATGGCCAATAACATCGTGACACGTGTCAATTATGATACTGAAAATGGTAATTATTTCTTTATTTCAAATTGAAGGAATAATTAATTAATTTGGGCCCAAACCCAAAGTCGACTTAAACCCTAAGCAACCCTAGGCCTCCACATCCTATAAACAGGGGTCTTCCCCCTCATTTTCAAAGCTCCGGAGATTCAACAGTCAGCATCCCAAGGCTCCAGGAGATTAAACTGCCAGCGGCCTCCAGCTACCATGCACCAAGGATCGAAGTCTGCAGAAGCTCAAGATCGAGTCTCCAAGTCTTCGACACGTCTTGATCAAAAACAACAACGGAGTTCTTCAGGAAGACAATCAACAGTCTACACTCTGTAGTCTACATCCGGCATTCGACACTCCAGAGGATTCAGAAGATCAAACTGCAAGCGGCCTCCAGCTACCAAGCGCCAAGGATCAAGGTCCGTAAAAGCTCAATATCAAAAGCTCCAGGTTTTCAGCTCATCAAGATCAAGGACTTCAGCAGAGTTCTTCAGCTCAACCTGCATTTGAGATCGAGATCAAGCGCCTGCGCCCTCGACTCATCTAAGCTTATAGGAGATTGAATCAGAGGAATACTTTATCATATTTGATACAAAGATTGAATCAGTGAACTTCTTGGAGAAAGAGATGAGAGGCAGAGGTGTCCCACCGAGCGTTCAAATATCAATACAAATTAATTTGTTTCTCAATTTCCTGTCTTTATTTATTTTAGGCTCGAAATTTGTGTTTACAAATTTGGCACGCTCGGTGGGACATCTCTGCCTCTCATCTCTTTCTCCAAGAAGTTCACTACACCTTTGAATCAAGCGACGCGATGGAACCCAAGAAAGTTGTCTCTCAACCCCTAAAAAGGAGGACGACTCAAGCTTCATCCCAGGGGTCTGCAACTGCAAGTGCTACATCAAGCGGAGTAATGACTCGAAGGATGGCGAAGGCTGCCGTCGCTGCTGCTGCAATTTCTGCTCTACTGGAAGAACCAACTACGAAGGCACCAACCCCGTCACAGAAGAGTTTGGCTGTTGACTCCAACCTTTAGGGAGTGCCTCTAATTACTCCTCACTCTCGGAAGCCAAGCACTGCGAATACCTTCGGCTCAGTCATGACTACCCCGTGTGGAATGGACGAACTCCAAACTCGCAACAACCCGGTCTTTGAGCTTGAGAGCTTTGAAGGCCAAGGCTACTCCAGCGAAGATTCTTCCCCAATGACTGAAGAGGAATCTATCTTCTCGAAGGCTGAAATTGAATCTACTCAAAGTGTCATCATGCCAGTGATGACAACTGGCGCTTCCAACATGGAAGAAAAGATAGCAGAGTTAGAGGCTACATTGAGAAGACTTGCTAGGGAAAGCAAAGAGAAAGACAAAATGATTAGCGAACAAAGTGAGCAGATTGCAAAACTGATGAAGAAGATAGAGAAGCACCCTTATCAAGAATCTAACAAAGAGACTGGCAAGGAGGAATCTGACAAAGAGTCTTCTAAGGGTGATGCTGATGGCGACGGTGAAAGGAAGAAGATCTCGACTTCAGGGTCCATGATTGTGGAACAGATTCATAGTCTAATTGCGAATGTAGTAAGGGCTCAGCTCGGAGAGGCATCGAACAAGAGTCACTTGTACACCAAGCCCTACACGAAGAGGATCGATGTACTACAGATGCCATTGGGTTATCAACCCCCGAAGTTCAACCAGTTTGATGGAAAGGGTAACCCTAAGCAACACGTCGCTCATTTCATCGAGACTTGCAGCAATGCTGGGACGGAAGGAGATCAACTGGTGAAGCAGTTTGTTCGCTCATTGAAAGGGATAGCATTCGACCAGTACACATATTTAGAACCCGAGTCTGTCAACAGCTGGGAAGAAATGGAGCGAGAGTTTCTCAACCGATTCTACAACACTCAACGTGTCATTAGTATGACGGAGCTCACAAACACTAAACAGTGGGAGGAAGAGCCAGTACTCGAATACATCCATCGGTGGAGGAATCTGAGTCTTGAATGTAAGGATCGCCTCACCGAAGCTTCGACCATCGATATGTATGCTCAAGGTATGCATTGGGATTTCTCTACGTCCTCAAGATGGTCAAGCCGAAAACCTTTCAAGAGTTGGAAACTAAGGCATATGATATGGAGATAACCATAGCAAGTCATCGGGGAAGGTCAACATCTTCAACTGAATCGAGGAACGGTGTTAGTGAGTACAAGAGGAATGGCAAGTAAAGACTTCAAAAGAAGAGTTAATGGCTATTTCAACAAGCGAACCAGTCCGAATCTTTGGTAAGCATACACCAGGAAGGAAGAAAGTCACTTTCTCAAAGGATGTCGAAGGGAAGCGCCCTACACTAAATCAACTTCAAGAAAAGAAGTATCCATTCCCAGAATCGGACTTGTCTGGAATGTTGGACAACTTGTTAGAGACAGGAGTTATTGAACTCCCACAACCAAAGAGGCTGGAAGAAGCAGGAAGAACCACAGATCCAAAATATTGTCGTTATCATAGGATAGTCAGCCACCCTCTAGAGAAATGTATCACACTTAAGGAGCGGATCATGAAGTTAGCCGAGGAAGGACGAATAATATTGGACTTAGATGACAATGTCGAAGCTAATTATGTTTCAACACTGCCAATTTCGCATAGCAAAAATGAATTCTTGATGGTCCAATTCGGATGCCAGAAACCAGTTCCTCTTCTAATGCTAGTCCAGATCCCTCAAGATGAGCTTGAGCATGTTATTAGAAGCTTATGTTGAAGATGGAGAATGGATCATGGCTGCTCAAACAAATACTAGGGGGCAAAGGGAAGTCCAAACGCCACCACCCCAAAAGCATCAGCGGGGAGAGGAAACCACTCGTAACCTTCAACAGAGAAGAAGAGGCTCGAAGTCATCGAGAAACAACAAGTTAGTTCAGCGGGGTTGCTTAAGTAAGGCTCTCGTGTTCCAATCTGTAACACCCCAACACCCTTAATCACAAGATTAACACAACCATAAACTAAACTTGTGATTAGCGCAGCGGAACACCTAGGGTTGAGGTATTACCGCCGTCCCCACTCGGGACAAGGCAAACACACGTCACCAAACATAACAAAACCCACAATAAACATATATTTAACTTCAGACAAAACAAACACCAACTTTGACGAAAAACTTTATACAACCCTTAAAACATGTATGTAAAGACTTTCCCAAAGTAAAACAGTCTTCAACCCATAAAAGTCCTTGATGATCGGCCAATAACCGCCTTAGAGAACTACCTTGCACGGGACAATCTACCCCTGCTTATCCTTGCCTTTGACTTGGAAGCTCGGACTGCCTAAAACAAAACATTAAAAACAAGTCGCAAAGTGAGTGGGGAAACACTCAGTACACAAACCTCCAACACGTCAAACCGTTCGAAAACGGTTGTAGTGTCGGCGCTTAAATTCATTTTGAAAACGGGAAAGGGGATAAACGTGAATAAATTGGATTGTTGCATATATATAAATATAAATAACTGATGTGTATATATATATAAATATGCATAATTGGAATGAAATTGCGATAATTAGAAATGAGCGGAATCCCTTAAGATCGATGCAAAGCATCTCACACACGCGCATGCCCAAACCGATCTAAGTTTGGATTGGGTGACTGCTAAGCAGCCATTACAGCCAGTCATTAGGACACTCTGATCAGGAGCATCTAGAAATAACTGGGCTAGCACTTCACGTAACTAGCTAGAATAGGATGAGGCGGGACCGCTTTTGGAAATAATTCACTATAAGATATTAGTTCATGATTTGGTATGATAATAATAAACATTGGATAATAAGTAAATATGAGACATTAGTTCACGAGTTGATATGACAATAATAAATATTGAATGGTAAATAAGTGTTAAAAGTTGGACAATTTGCGTACCTTGAACCGTTGAAAAGCTTGGTGGCGCGTCTCGGGCTTGGGATGGATTGGGTGGCTTGGAAACTATAATAAGAGCATAAGAAAATCGAGAGCTTTAATAAAGTCCTTGAAATTCACAAGCTAGGATGAAAGTAATTAAAACTTGATAACTCAAAAGGAATGAGAAAATAGAAATTTCAGTTTTTGGATAAATCGATGATTTGATGATAACTTGAGCTAGGAAACTCGGATTTTTGCAAACAAGTACTTTTCGGAAAGGGAAAATCACGCCCTACAACTTTGTCAACTGGCCCGAAGGCTAAAAATGAAAGGAAGGGCTCGGAAAAGGCCCGGACAGAAGCAGAGCACTTGGAATTAATCATACGTCTTGGAAATTTAAAGCGAAACTTATGGTGAAACTTGAATAGGATCAAATAGGCTTATGATGTAAAAAACTCATACTTAATAACCACTTAGAAGAGCATAGAATTGGAGTCCTTAAAGGCTTAAGAAGAGAAGATGTTCGGTCATCGAAGACATGAAAGAAACGTTGCCAAGCGATGGAAATTAGATAAAGACATGATTATGAATTTTGGAAAGTTTACGAACCGATGATCGGTTATTTGAAAACATAGAAGGAATGGTCCTTGGACTATTTAGACATCGAGGAAACCCATAAATTTGTTAGGAAGTCAAGGTACCTCTTAGTCATCAACACCACTTAAACGAACTCAAAACCTCATCACTTTACCCCATGGTTTGCTAGTATTTCCATAAACCTTTAGGAGATAATCCCAAACACTAAAATAGCTTAAATTAACTTAGAAAACCTACTCAATCCATCTTAACAATGACACAAAGGTCGACATCTCATTAAAGCCTCCTAGGAGATCAAAAAGCAACCTTAAAGTTAAAATTAACTATTAAAATTCTAGGTAGCGACTTTGCTGACAGCCCTCCTTCCTAGCCTCATATCTCACTCACCCGATATCGTATGGATGCAAACTTTATATTTCCGGAAAGCTTGAAGAACGACCTAAAACTTTTATGTTTATCACTAAAGCTAATAAAGTCTCCAAATGGACGAAAACTTAGCAAGAAGTTACTGACTCAGAAAACGTATATAATTGCACCCTTTCACGGTTTTGCTCGTATCTCGGGTTACACATATCGGATTCTCGAAATTCCAAAGCCTAGAGTTAGATAATCACTTGGGCTATCATTTCCAGTAAAAATCTGAGCAAAATTCACATTTTTCATCCTCTGTAAAAATCAGATTTCCAAACAGAAACTTTAATGCTCTTAATCCCACTTCTAATGTTTTTTTAAGCTTCTAAATCATACCAATTCACAACCAAACTTCAAATTAGCTAACATTCATCATATTTCCAGAAATGAACATTCAAAACTTACTCAAATAACATCATAAATCTCACATGCAACCATGGATTAAATTATGCTACTTGAAACAATGCTTGTACTAGCACTCCTTCCCCAAATTCTCACCAATTCATATCATTTAAGCACAAAATCACATAATTAACATAACCAATACTTATAATCAGTCCCAAAATTCAATATTCCTTCAACAAACTCACATGCACAAAGATAGAATCATCATCCACCATAAATCTATCAAGAACTATTCAAGAACACCCAAAATTTACATGCATTCAACCCAAAACTTAAACCCTAATTAACCTAACTTAACCACAACATAAATTCATGCTTAGAAATCATAAAGGAGATGAAAATCATCAAGAAAACACAAATTAGAAATGAAATTTCAGATTAGAACATAACGACTAGAGTTAGGGTTTGAGAATTGTACCACTTGGAGAAGAAATTGAAGGAGAAAAACAAGAGGGGAGATGGAAGGGAGCACGGCCACCGCCTGGTAGTCGCCGACGTGGCCGCCAGCCGCCGGAAATTGGTCGGAGCAGAGGGGGGCGTGGCTGGCTGGAGAAGAGGGAGGAAGAGAGGAGTGAGGAGTGTTGTGTTATTGAGACAAAAGTCTGAAAATGAAAAGCAAGAATAAACCCCCCTAGTATATATGTAAGAAAAACTTATCTTAAATAATTAACTCTCTAGATGGGAATTTAACATAGACAATTAGTAATATAAACTAGCTAGGTAAAATAATTGGTATTGACTAAATAAAACTAATGAACATAAACTTGGTAAAATAATTTAGTATATGATTCAATAAGATTACTTGGAAATAAATTGGGTAAAATTAACTAGTATTAAACCACATAAAATAAATTGGTAGGATAACACTAATAAAATAAATTGGGCGATAAAATATGTTTAGGAAGGCTGGGTAACATAAATCGTAATTGAAACGGAAATTAAAATTAATATAACCTTCTTCGGTTACAAACGTAAAATTGAGAACGATAAATAAATTATATAACTTATCGTAAAAATATTCATAAACTCGTAATAATATTTATAACTTTAAATCCGAGGTAACATAAAATCAACCCGTTTAACCATCGCCTTGCTCGAGACCTGTCACGCATAAATAAATAAATAATAGAAATAATAACCGTAACAACCATAAAAATAATATTCATGTAAAAGTAGAAAAATTTTATTAGCGTATTTTAGCTAATTACCGTAATTAAGGTTTTAATTAGTACGGGTTTAGGGCGGGTCGTTACACCCTCCCCCCCTTAAAAAAAAAAGTTTCATCCCCGAAACTTGCTGTTGGATTAATCGTGAACGAAAAACCTTAAAAGAGGTGTGGTTAGTTTTTCTTTATGTCTTCCTCGGTTTCCCACGTGGTTTCCGAGGTGCCTTGTCTTGCCCATAGTACTTGACGAAGGGAAATTCCTTATAACGTAATCGTTTGATTCTACGATCCATAATTCGGATCGGTTGTTGCTCGAAAGTGAAATCTTCTGCCAACAGAGGGGGTCCTCCCTCTAGAACATGAGTTGGGTTCGACACATCTTTCCGAAGCTGGGAGACGTGACAGACGTCATGCATTTGCCCTAGGTTGAAGGGTAAGTCTAAACGATACGCTACTGGATTTATCTTTTCCCCAAGACAAAGAGGTTTAACACTTCCTCCCGTAGAGTGCTTCAAAAGGAGCCATCGGAATGGCAGACTGGTAGTTATTATTGTAGGAAAATTCTATATGTGGAAGGAATTGATCCCAATTTCCTTGGAAATCTAAAACGCAACCGCGAAGTATATCCTCTAGAACTTGATTTACTCTTTCGGTGTGGCCATCGCTCTCCGGATGGTAGGAGCTACTGAAATTAAGCTTAGCACCGAAGGCTCTTTGTAACGTGCTCCAAAATCGCGATTGAGACCTTGTATCTCGATCGGATACTATATCTTTCGGTATTTCGTGCAATCGAACGATCTCGTGAATATAGACATCTACCAACTTATCTACCTTCCACCCTTCATGAATGGGAATAAAAGCGCCGACTTAGTTAGGCGATCCACAATTACCCAAATGGCATTTCCCCTAGAGGCTGTGAGGGGTAAACCCTTAATAAAGTCCATAGAAATTGATTCCTATTTCCACGTGGGAATTTTCCAAAGGTCTCAGTTCGCCTGATGGTCGTTGATGTTCCGCTTTGACCTTTTGACAAGTTAAGCACTTATCTCCATAACTAGTTGTCCTTTTTCATATTTGGCCCCCAAAAGTGCTCTCTTAAGTCCCTATACATTTTCGTACCCCCTGGATGTACAGAGTATGTTGAATTATGACCTTCTTCCAAAAGCTTAAGCCTTAAGTTTCCCTGGTTGGGTACATATAGCCTATTCTGGAACCTAAAGATTTCATCCTCATGAACTAGAAATCCAGGCATTCCTTTTGTAACTAGATTATCCACAATCCTCTTGAATTCAGGATCATTCATCTGTTCGGCCTTAATCTCTTCAATGATAGACGGTTGAAGGGTTAAAGTAGCCAACCTCTTGGCCATCTCACCCAACTCTACTAATTTTATGCTTTCCTTATTCAACTCCTGCCATACCCTTGGATGAATTTCGAGACAGTTCAAAGACCCATGCCGAGTTTTCCTACTCAAAGCATTTGTTACTGAGGTTGCCTTACCGGGGTGGTATTGGATATGTAGATCATAATCCTTGATAAGTTCTAACCACCTTCGCTGCCTTAGGTTCAACTCTCGTTGAGTGAATATATATACTTGAGACTCTTGCGATTCGTGAAGGTAGTAGTAGGAACTCCATAAAGACAATGTCGCCCAATCCTTAGGGCCAAACTACTGTTGCTAGCTCCAAGTTATGCATCGGGTAATTTTTCTCATATGGCTTCATTTGTCGTGAAGCATACGCTATCACTCTATCATTCTGCATCAGCACATACCCCAGCCCTTGTTGAGACGCATCACTATACACGACGTACTCCTTTCCTTCCTCGGGAAGGGACAATACTGGGGCGGTTGTGAGCTTCTCCTTAAGTACTTGAAAAGCCTCTTCACACTTGTCGGTCCATTCAAACCGGGTCGTCTTCTTGAGGGGATTGGTTAAGGGGAGAGCTATTTTGGAAAAATTCGGAACGAACCACCTATAGTATCCGGCCATACTTAGAAAACTTCGGACTTCCGTGACCATAGTGGGTCTTGCCCAATCTTTAACAGCGGATACCTTGCTAGGGCCCTCTCGGATCCCTTCACTGGTGACTATATGCCCTAAAATCCGACCCCCTTGAGCCAAAACTCATATTTTGAAAACTTAGCATATAACCAATGCTCCCTTAGCGTTCGGAGCACCATCCTTAAGTGATTCTCATGCTCTTCTCTACTCCTTGAATATACCAAAGTATCATCAATGAAAACTACCACAAACTTATCCAAATAACGCTTAAACACTCGGTTCATCAAATCCATAAATACTGTTGGGGCATTCGTAAGTCCAAAAGGCAAGGTTTGAGACTCAACTAACTAGAACCTCATTTATTACACAAGGAAACCCTTATTCCTTCTCAAGATTACCATGACCTTACTTACTATCCTTGGATCATATTAATCATTTGTATCGTATAAACACCTTTAAACATTTCATTATACACCTTGGTAAGGCATTTAGCCCCTAATTTGAGCTCTACAACAATCCCACTTGGAATTGGATTTATAAATTCTTATTTGGATAACTAAAGTCTTCTTTAAGGACTAATTCAACGAGCTCCGCATCTTCCAAAGACACTTATGCCCATAGCATGCTTCACTTGTACCAAACTTTTAAGTTACTTCCAATTCGCACTTAGGTTTTCTTAAATTCGCCACTAAACTTTCTAATTTCTGAAGAAATTTCGGCAGCACTTCCCTTATAAATTGGACTATCCCAAATTTTACATAACTTCAAAGGTGCAAGAAAACGTATACACTTCATATATTCACTTGGAGCTTCATGCTCAACATCCAATCCAACCAATTCACATATTCCAAAGATCAATCCATAAAGGACACGTACCACACATTTTATACCCAAATTTCACTCATTCAGGTCATACTTCCTATGAAATGCTAATTCCCAAACGCTTCTTATAACTCCGCTCTGATACCACAAGTGTAACACCCAAACACCCTTAATCACAAGATTAACACAACCATAAACTAAACTTGTGATTAGCGCAGCGGAACACCTAGGGTTGAGGTATTACCGCCGTCCCCACTCGGGACAAGGCAAACACACGTCACCAAACATAACAAAACCCACAATAAACATATATTTAACTTCAGACAAAACAAACACCAACTTTGACGTAAAACTTTATACAACCCTTAAAACATGTATGTAAAGACTTTCCCAAAGTAAAACAGTCTTCAACCCATAAAAGTCCTTGATGATCGGCCAACAACCGCCTTAGAGAACTACCTTGCACGGGACAATCTGCCCCTGCTTATCCTTGCCTTTGACTTGGAAGCTCGGACTGCCTAAAACAAAACATTAAAAACAAGTTGCAAAGTGAGTGGGGAAACACTTAGTACACAAACCTCCAACACGTCAAACCGTTCGAAAACGGTTGTAGTACCGGCGCTTAAATTCATTTTGAAAACGGGAAAGGGGATAAACGTGAATAAATTGGATTGTCGCATATATATAAATATAAATAACTGATGTGTATATGTATAAATATGCATAATTGGAATGAAATTGCGATAATTAGAAATGAGCGGAATCCCTTAAGATCGATGCAAAGTATCTCACACACGCGCATGCCCAAACCGATCTAAGTTTGGATTGGATGACTGCTAAGCAGCCGACACTGGCCAGGTCATTAGGACACTCTGATCAGGAGCATCTAGAAATAACTGGGCTAGCACTTCACGTAACTAGCTAGAATAGGATGAGGCGGGACCGCTTTTGGAAATAATTCACTATAAGATATTAGTTCATGATTTGGTATAATAATAATAAACATTGGATAATAAGTAAATATGAGACATTAGTTCACGAGTTGATATGACAATAATAAATATTGAATGATAAATAAGTGTTAAAAGTTGGACAATTTGCGTACCTTGAACCGTTGAAAAGCTTGGTGGCGCGTCTCGGGCTTGGGATGGCTTGGGTGGCTTGGAAACTATAATAAGAGCGTAAGAAAATCGAGAGCTTTAATAAAGTCCTTGAAATTCACAAGCTAGGATGAAAGTAATTAAAACTTGATAACTCAAAAGGAATGAGAAAATAGAAATTTCAGTTTTTGGATAAATCGATGATTTGATGATAACTTGAGCTAGGAAACTCGGATTTTTGCAAACAAGTACTTTTCGGAAAGGGAAAATCACGCCCTACAACTTTGTCAACTGGCCCGAAGGCTAAAAATGAAAGGAAGGGCTCGGAAAAGGCCCGGACAGAAGCAGAGCACTTGGAATTAATCATACGTCTTGGAAATTTAAAGCGAAACTTATGGTGAAACTTGAATAGGATCAAAGAGGCTTATGATGTAAAAAGCTCATCCTTAATAACCACTTAGAAGAGCATAGAATTGGAGTCCTTGAAGGCTTAAGAAGAGAAGATGTTCGGTCATCGAAGACATGAAAGAAACGTTGCCAAGCGATGGAAATTAGATAAAGACATGATTATGAATTATGGAAAGTTTACGAACCGATGATCGGTTATTTGAAAACATAGAAGGAATGGTCCTTGGACTATTTAGACATCGAGGAAACCCATAAATTTGTTAGGAAGTCAAGGTACCACTTAGCCATCAACACCACTTAAACGAACTCAAAACCTCATCACTTTACCCCATGGTTTGCTAGTATTTCCATAAACCTTTAGGAGGTAATCCCAAACACTAAAATAGCTTAAATTAACTTAGAAAACCTACTCAATCCATCTTAACAATGACACAAAGGTCGACATCTCATTAAAGCCTCCTAGGAGATCAAAAAGCAACCTTAAAATTAAAATTAACTATTAAAATTCTAGGTAGCGACTTTGCTGACAGCCCTCCTTCCTAGCCTCATATCTCACTCACCCGATATCGTATGGATGCAAACTTTATATTTCCGGAAAGCTTGAAGAACGACCTAAAACTTTTATGTTTATCACTAAAGCTAATAAAGTCTCCAAATGGACGAAAACTTAGCAAGAAGTTACTGACTCAGAAAACGTATATAATTGCACCCTTTCACGGTTTTGCTCGTATCTCGGGTTACACATATCGGATTCTCGAAATTCCAAAGCCTAGAGTTAGATAATCACTTGGGCTATCATTTCCAGTAAAAATCTGAGCAAAATTCACATTTTTCATCCTCTGTAAGAATCAGATTCCCAAACAGAAACTTTAATGCCCTTAATCCCACTTCTAATGTTTGTTTAAGCTTCTAAATCATACCAATTCACAACCAAAGTTCAAATTAGCTAACATTCATCATATTTCCAGAAATGAACATTCAAAACTTACTCAAATAACATCATAAATCTCACATGCAACCATGGATTAAATCATGCTACTTGAAACAATGCTTGTACTAGCACTCCTTCCCCAAATTCTCACCAATTCATATCATTTAAGCACAAAATCACATAGTTAACATAACCAATACTTATAATCAGTCCCAAAATTCAATATTCCTTCAATAAACTCACATGCACAAAGATAGAATCATCATCCACCATAAATCTATCAAGAACTATTCAAGAACACCCAAATTTACATGCATTCAACCCAAAACTTAAACCCTAATTAACCTAACTTAACCACAACATAAATTCATGCTTAGAAATCATAAAGGAGATGAAAATCATCAAGAAAACACAAATTAGAAATGAAATTTCAGATTAGAACATAAAGATTAGAGTTAGGGTTTGAGAATTGTACCACTTGGAGAAGAAATTGAAGGAGAAAAACAAGAGGGGAGATGGAAGGGAGCACGGCCACCGCCTGGTGGTCACAGTGCTGCAGCGTGGCTCGGAAATTGGTCGGTGGAGAAGAGGGAGGAAGAGAGGAGTGAGGAGTGTGGTGTTATTGAGACAAAATTCTGAAAATGAAAAGCAAGAATAAACCCCCTAGTATATATGTAAGAAAAACTTATCTTAAATAATTAACTCTCTAGATGAGAATTTAACTTAGACAATTAGTAATATAAACTAGCTAGGTAAAATAATTGGTATTGACTAAATAAAATTAATGAACATAAACTTGGTAAAATAATTTAGTATATGATTGAATAAGATTACTTGGAAATAAATTGGGTAAAATTAACTAGTATTAAACCACATAAAATAAATTGGTAGGATAATACTAATAAAATAAATTGGGCGATAAAATATGTTTAGGAAGGTTGGGTAACATAAATCGTAATTGAAACGGAAATTAAAATTAATATAACCTTCTTCGGTTACAAACGTAAAATTGAGAACGATAAATAAATTATATAACTTATCGTAAAAGTATTCATAAACTCGTAATAATATTTATAACTTTAAATCCGAGGTAACATAAAATCAACCCGTTTAACCATCGCCTTGCTCGAGACCTGTCACGCATAAATAAATAAATAATAGAAATAATAACCGTAACAACCATAAAAATAATATTCATGTAAAAGTAGAAAAATTTTATTAACGTATTTTAGCTAATTACCGTAATTAAGGTTTTAATTAGTACGGGTCTAGGGCGGGTCGTTACACAATCACGCTGGACGAGTACTTCCCGAAGAGATTTTTGGGAAAAGTTAACAATGTTGCAGCTGTGAACATGGTCTCCTGCTTCGAGTTCGAAGAAGATGATAGCGAAGGAATGGAGTATCAACCTAAGTCAAAGCTCTCCGTATTCGATAGGTTGGGACGGTCAGCTTCCCGCAAACAAGCATCTGTCTTTAAGTGAATAGGGTGTCGAGGAGAGCACAAAGCCTCGGTCTTCAGCAGGATCAAGAATGGTTCGAGATCAAAGTCTTCTGTATTGTCAAGGATTAAACAAGCTGAAGAGGTGTCAAGCTCACAACCCCATCAGGAACAGAGCTCCGCATTCAACCTCCTTGGAGTCATCAACGAAGTTCAAAGCTCCATCCCATCTCGCATGAAGCGTTGTTCAATATTGGAGGTAAAGACTGAAGGATCCCTGAGAGTGAAGATATGCATTGTGATCTTCACCGATCATCCAAGCAAAAACAACGTCAATGAATAGCTTGAACGAGAGGAGACGCTTTCTTCTTCTCAAGTCAAAATCTAGGAAAGTGAAGACGTAGCTCCTGAACAAGAGCCTAAACTGTTCAAAAAAAAAATTCTTTGGTTTAGTTTTTATTTCTTTTAGTTTAATTTGAACCGTTGTAATAATCCTAGCCCGCAAGAGTATAAACTGTGAACGACTAAAGTAAAAAATAAAATTTCCATTTCTCCTTTTAAATTTGAATTACGTTTGGTTTGATCCTTACGGGTATTTCACCTCTTAGGGTACGTAGACAATTTAGGTTTAGACTCAAATACAGTCATAGCATAACACAAATAAAAGGGTCATGAATTGAAAAAAAAGGGAGACTTTCAAGTCAACAAATTTCAAGACTCTGAAGTCACCAAATTCACTGACTTCCAAGTCAACAAAAATTAAAGACTTCCAAGTTAGCAAAAATTCAAGACTTTCAAATCAATAAATTTCAAGACTCTTAAGTCACCAAGTCCCTTGACTGCCAGGTTGACAACAAGACAAAGACTTCCAAGTCAGTCAAATCTCGCATCAACATGTCTCCTGACTCCCAAGTCGATAAAATGAAAGACTTATAAGTCAACCAAATTCAAATCTACAAAACACAAGCACTCACAAGTCAAGAAAAAAAAATAACGACTCTCAAGTCAATAAAGTTCGAGATTTCCATGTCAACAATACATATGACTCCCAAGTCAACAAATCCAAAGACTGTCAAGTCAGCAAACTTCAAGACTCTTAAGTCATCAAACCCACCGATTTTCAAGTCATCAAAAATTGAAGACTTCCAAGTTAGCCAAGTTCAAGACTACCAAGTCGTCAAAATCAAATTTTAAAGACTTTTACGTCATCAAAATCTCAAGTCAAAAGTACAAGAAATAGACCGACTTCCAAGTCATTATGATTGTAGGCTTTCAGGCTGCACTCTAGCTTGCCAAGATCTTCATGTCAGTGGTTTGCTTCAAGTCAGCACCATCAATGAAATATCCAGGCTGGTTGACAACTTCCTTCAAGCATGCAATGTGGGAGCATCTTAGTCGTGTTGGTTGAAATCTGCTCCAAGGTGACATCATCGTCCTTCAAATTAGTGGCACACTCTTTTGGCTAAGCGGTAAACTCTTTCAAGCTGGCGACATCGATATCTCATTCAAATCAATATTGAGGGCAAAACCAGCTTGCGGTGTCCTTTCTATCAATCGCTAACGCTTGTAGCCGAGAACATATCAGGTGGCTTATCATGGATCTTCAGAAGAAATTTTGACTGACTCATCATGGCTCAGTAGAGAATTCAAGTTCGCTCTTTATAGCACGTAGACGACAAAAAGCCCAGGAGGAGTAATCCACGGAAGCTGAGGTAAAACGACGACTCTATCGACCCAGACTCTACTACCGTTTTTGAGAGAGATTGTCCTAGACAACTCTACGACAATAAGTTGAGGAGTATTCCACTTAAGGTCAGGCGATGATTCAGTTGACCCAGACAGTCCTGAAGAGAGTAAGTCTGTGACCACTCTACGTTAGTACGTTGAGGACTGTTCCACTTACAACGAGACGATGACAAATTCGATCCAGACTGTATTGACATTTTTGAGAGAGATGTCTGCGACGACTCTACGTCAGTAAACTAGGAAGTATTCCACTTGCAGTGAGGCATTAGCTCCGTCGACCCAGACTGTACTGCCATTTCTGAGAGAGTTGTCTAAGACAACTCTACGTCAGTAAGCTGAGGAGTAGTCCACAAAAGTAGAGGTGATGACACTGTCGACCCAGACAGTCCTGAAGAGGGCAATCTATGAGTACCTTGTCAGTACGCTGAGGAGTAATCCACAGAAACGAAGATGACGACACTGTCGACACATACAGTTTTGAAGAGAGTAGTCTAGGACTACCCTACGCCAGTATGTTGAGGAGTAGCCCACGAAAGCAGAGCTGACGACACCGTCAACCCAAACAGTTTTGAAGAGGGCAATCTATGACTACCCTACGTCAATACACTGAGGAGTGGGCAAGATACTGTCAAGGACGAAGGACAACTTCAAGCAGACGATGTCAATTAATTCCATCTCCCTACACCAAAAAGATGATAAAATGTCTATATATATATATATATATATATATATATATATATATATATATATATATAAGGATTGAAAAAAAAGGGAAAAAGACAAAAAAAAAAAAAGAAAAATCAAAATCACATGAAGGTATGCATGACATACCTTATTTATGAGCACTAGTAACAAGGGCCCGTGCCTTGCATAGGTTTGATTAATATTTACTTAGTTTTATCAAAGTGGTAAATATTAAAAATTTTATCAATATTTTTATAAAATTCATTGTAGCTTTATTATCTGTTGGAGTATTTCAAGAATTAAGAAGCATAAAAGTATAAGTTATAAGCATAGGATTGACCGGGAGGTCGGAAATAAGCTTAATAAGGAAAAGGGGACCTACATGGATCGTGTCTGGTGTGACACGACCCGTGTTAACGTTCAGAGAGCACTGTTTTCATGCACTGGGTCAACACGGACCATGTTGATATAACACGGACTGTGTTGAGATCAACACGGACCGTGTTGAACCCAATAGTGATTGATTTGTGAAATCCCTTAAATTAAGCCTGGGATTAATCTCGATTGATCATTAATAGGGATAATCTTTGACTGAGAAATCAGTCAAGCAATCCCCATTAATGATTCAAAGACATATCCCTTGGATAATGCCTCCTATTATGTCAAGTTTGATTGGATTGTCTACTCCATGAATCACTATAAAAGGAGGATGAATTCTCCATTCATCCTCACCTCAACACTTCTTCTATAATTCTTTTTAAAGAGCTTCAACATACTCTTTGAGGTGTTGTCTGCAACAACATTCTTTGAGAGCCCATGAGAACTCTTGTACTTTGCTTACAAGAAGTTAGGTTTTACCCTTGAGTCTTTTCACGGTCTACTGAATAAGTCTTAAGGGGAGACGAGCTTGCCCTCAACTCCTAGTCACCCAAGTGATCCCCCAACTTTCATGTGACCGTGTTTCTCCATCTCATTGTTTTTCTCAACAATCTTAAGACTTATTGTCACCATGGATGATCGAGTTTGAGGGATGGAATTTCAAGATCAAGATGCTATGGAATCGAAAGATAAGTTTATGTTGCTTTATACAAGTTCTTCTTTATTCAAGTTTAGTGTTTTAATTATCGAGATTATTAATCAATTGTGATTCATTTGACTAATATAGTTAAATTATTGATCGGTTGTGGCAATGATGATTGATGTTTATACTCAAGAAGTTCAAGGTGTATGATGAGATTGCTTCATATCGAGATAAGTTCTTTATTATTATTAAGTTTGCTTTTATTTGATTTAAGTGGCATAAGTTATCTTGATTTGAATTTGGGTTAATTCAAATGGATGGGTTAATTAGAAACATGTTGAGATTTATTTATACGCCTAGTTAAGTCACCATTTATAAGTTTTCAAGAAAGTGGTGTGTTAAGGTGTTTGTGAGTAAATGTTTGTTTGCCATTATGCCAAAATGTTAAGTGTAATTTTATTATTTATCAAGTAAATCACAAAGTGCCATTGATAAGTGAGTTTATGAGTTTTATGACATGTATTTCTATGGTTAAGTGCATATATGTGTGATTTATATATGAGTTTTTTTATTGAATATAAAGCATGATAATTGTTTATTAAGTTTATCATGACTATTTATATTTGAGTATATGAGTTTATCAATTTGTTGTTAATTTATGAAATGACAAGCATGAATGTTCTTAAGTAGTCATATATGTACATGTTCAAGGATGTATGTCAATCTTTTTGATTCACATGTTTAAGTTTATGTACATGACTAGTGTTATTTTCCACTAGAGGTACAAGCATGCTTAAGTAAAGACAATGTGTATTCATGAAAGTTCTTATTTCTTTAGTATATATGTTTTAAAGATATATATTTGTGTTGTCTTGTCAATGGTTCATGAAATGTATGAGTTTGACATGGAAATTCATAAATTAAGAGAATATGGATTCGTGGTAATTTGTTGCAAGATGAATTCATGTGGTTAAATCTTATTTACTTGATCATGCAAAGAAGATTTGTATGTTTGCTCATATGTCTCAAGTCTTTGCATGTTTCTCTCAAGTTCAAGTTGATTGTCTAATGTGAGTTCATGTTTATGACGTTTAAAGTTTTGACAAGCATATGTTTATAAGTGCTTGAAAAGTATTCATGATTATAAGTTGTTTAAATATATATGTCTTACATATATTTTGATTAGCTCTTACATAAGTTTGCCTTGATAAAATGTCTTGATTGATCTAAGTTTCAAGTATGCTAGTATGCATGTCAAGTTACCAATCAATCATATTATATATACCTTTTATTTATGTTCGAGGCATGACAAGTTCAAGAGTATCATATGATATTAATCAAGTACTTGTGCTAACTTTGTTAAAAGTATAAGATCAAGAAAATTCATATGATTGATTGCGTGAATAAGTTGACCATGACATGTTTTCCTATTATTAAGATATGAATAAGGTATTTTTGTTCATATGAGTACAAGTGAAAATGTATATTTCTTGTTTGTCATGGTAGTAATTAAGTTTTAACGCATAAGAATGTTTCAATAAGTTTAGTATAGCCAAATAAGAAATAATGTGGGTTTATATGATTATTATAAGCATAAGGGCTATGTATTTGTCATAAGCAACTTAGACACAAATTTGTTCGTAAGTAGATTAAGTGCAAGCTTCTCATGTTCAATGATCTTGTTATTATCAAGATGATTTTGTTGTTAAGTGTTTACTTTGTCATATATGATGTTTCGTCATGAGATAAAGTAAATATTTATGAGAAGGTTCATACTTTGTATGGTTCGTATGCTAATATATGTGGCTTACATATTGAGACATATGGTTAAGACTTGTTAAGTGTATGATTATGTAAGATGTAAAGATAATCATGGTTCTATGTATTCATGTGTTTAAGTTGAATACATGTACTTGGCTTTACCGCCATTTTATTAGATTATAAGTGTTCATCATGTATGAATGTAAGTAGTGTGTATCTACTATAAGATAAGTTGCATAATGTATGAATTTTAGACTATATGCATGATCATTTATTTTGGACGCATGATGTTTACCTAAGTTCATGTGATATAAAATTTGATGATCATTACTTCATTTGTTAATAGTCTATTAATTAAAAGTTTGCATATTTGATATGTAGGATCCAATCAAGTTTGCTACAAAGGGAAATGCATATGGCTCTCATATACATTTGTTATGCATCCTTAAGTGGTTTATGGATTAATATTATGAGTAAGATTGACATTCGGGGCGAATGATTATGAGTTCTACGGTTCAATATTTAAGAAGTGGATCTAATCATGTATAAGGAAACATGACCCTAATTAGAATGACGTTTGGTTATATAAGTAAAAGTCATATAACTATAAGATAATCATTCAAGATCGATTGAGGTTCTTTCTCACCTAGCCAATGTTAAGATATGTAATAAGTTTCATTACATATGGTATTCAAGTTTATGGTATTCAAGCTTTGTAGCAAATGGTTGGAAGTGTAATGTTTTAAGTTACACATAAGATGGAATCTAATTTCCATGAAACTCAAGTGGTTTTTTTAAGTTTAATTTGGAAGTGATTTATTCCATGGAAAATCAAGCACCACTTTGACTGGTACGAAGGCTATAACTATGAAATCCAAAATTAGTTGGATATAGTTATTCAAAGAACATGAAAATCAGATGTTAATTTGATTTACAAGGTTCTAAGGCGATAAGTTTTAACTGTGAAATCCAAAAGTTATTTGGATATAGTTATGTGAAGAACATGGAAAATCAAATGTAGATTTGATTTAAAAGGTTGTTCTAAGGTATAAGTAGTGGCTATGTAATCCAAGGTACTTGGATGAAGACATAGTGATAAGAAAAAGAATGCGAAAAATCAACAGAAATTTTGATCTTGTAAGCATTTCTTTCAAGGTAACTATACAAGTAGTCCAACATCCTGGACAAGGTTATAGTAATCTCTTTATAAGCATTATGAGGATTATCCATGTTATTTGGATAATGTTATAATCAAGATTTGAGTTCATGAGACTTTGGCATTACAAAAGAATGTATAGTTCAAAGGTTTGTCGCCTACTTAAACATTCGGTTTTGTAAGTTCAAATATGAACTCAACATTTAAAGTTTACCAAAGCTTATAATACGATGGTTTAGTCGTACATTGAAAAGTGGTAAAATATTTCTTACCTAACCCTATAGTGTGATGGTGTAATCACAACTATGATGAAGGAAAGAAATGTTAAGTTTAAGATATGATCATGATAAGTAAGGTCATGGAAAGATATGTATGTATCTAGTGATCTTAGGTAATAGAGGGCACTCAAAAGTATCATGATCAAATTCTTACAAGGTCACAAGATCATCTAGTGATCTTTGATAAGGGGATGGGAGTAAAGCCCAATTATAAATTGTCAACAACGGAGCTCCAACTCACATTTGACATATGTGGTCAAGTCTCGAGTTCAATGGTCGACGACGTTGTAGGACAATTGGAGCATCAATTCTATAATCAATCCCAAGGTCAAGTAATGCTCAAGAACCGTAATGTTCAAGAGGTTTGAGTCTATGACTCATTAACAGACTTTGAATCGATGAGATGGGGAGCTCTATTACGGGGCGTAAAAGTCTGCCTATGCGAGAACATGAAGTGGGCCGCTTCGGATAGCCTTGGGCTGGGCTTGATTGTTCTCGCGGAGGGTATGGGACACATGGCCGGTTTGAAATATGTGTCTTTATTTTTAAGCAAGGTTTTGGGTTGTGTGTGTGTTATGTAACCAATTAGTCAAGTAAGGATGTAAAGTTCAAAGCTTGTCTACTTATGCATCCAGACTAATTGGAATTATGTACACTAAGTGAAAGTTCAAGTCGCGAGACACTTTCATGACGCTTAACAACTCCTTGATTTCTCGGGTGTTTAAGTTCTCAAGAAGTGCCATGTATGGCGGGGGTATTTTCACCCAAGTGAGGGATCTCGCGCTATTTCAAGTGGAACTCTTGAAATGGCGGGGGATTGTTGGAGTATTTCAAGAGTTAAGAGGCATAAAAGTATAAGTTATAAGCATAGAATTGACCGGGAGGTTGGAAATAAGCTTAATAAGGAAAATGGGACCAACACGGATCGTGTCTGGGGTGACACGACCCGTGTTAGCGTCCAGAGAGCATTGTTTTTGTGCATTGGGTCAACACAGACCGTGTTGATATAGCACGGACTGTGTTGGGATCAATACGGACCGTGTTGATTCAATACGGTACGTGTTGTTGGACCCAGTTGGGATTGATTTTTGAAATCCCTTAAATTAAGCCTTGGGATTAATCTCGATTGATCATTAATAGGAATAATCTTTGACTGAGAAATCAGTCAAGCAATCCCCATTAATGATTCAAAAACATATCCCTTTGCAAAAATTTGCTAGGAGGTGCCACACATTTCTAAAAACTTACCCGTTGGGGACCACATTTTTTAAATACACTCAAAGGGGGACAAAGTTGTTAAACAATTGGTTGGCAGGTGACTTTCCGGCCATTATTCGCCGGAAAACATGAAAAGACTTAAATGCCTTGGGGATGTTCTATGTTCGTGCTGGTTCAGATTTGGATGTGTTGATCATTGGAGGGTACTATGGTTCTGGCTGTCGAGGGGGGGAAGTGGCTCAGTTTTTGGTGGGTCTCGATGAGAGGACTTCGCCAAATACGTACCCCAGAAGGTTCGTGTCTTTTTGCAGGGTGGGTACCGGGCTTTCTAATGAGGAGCTCGATGAATTGGTGACTAAGTTAAAGCCGTATTTCAAGAAGTATGAGTATCCGGAGAAGTTACCCCCAAGTTTTTACCAAGTTACCAATCACTCAAAGGAGAGGCCGGATGTCTGGGTTGAGAGCCCTGAGAAATCTGTGATTCTAGCCATTACTAGTGATATTCGCACCATAAGTTTTGAGGTGTTTGCTGCTCCTTATAACTTGAGATTTCCTCGAATAGACATGGTGAGATACGATAAACCTTGGCATGAATGCCTTGATGTTCAGTCCTTTATGGAGTTGGTGCATTCAAGCAATGGGACGACGCAAAGAGCCGGGCAAGATGATGGAGGGACAATGACCCTCGACAAGAAAAGCGTGCCAAAGCTGCAAAAGGTGAAGGGAGAAAGAAACTTGCCCTTGATGTGCCCTCTCATCTCGCTCTCACTGATGTCTCCAATGTAAAAGCGGAATCGCATATATTCTTAAATATGGTAGTCCACTTTGTCAGTGTTCTAGTCATTGGATTCTTTTCATAAACTGGTTGTTGAGAATGGAGGCACCTTCTCGATGAACCTGAATGACAAAGTTACTCACTGTGTTGGGGCAGAGAGTAAAGGTATCAAGTATGAGGTGGCCAATCGCTTTTTTTTTAGCGAGCAAAAAATGAGGGCAGTATAATCTTTTCACAAACATCTCTAAGGGCTTTTAAGTCTTTTCATGTCTTCCGGCTAATAATGGACGGAAAGTCACCTGCCAGCCAATTGTTTAACAACTTTGTCCCCTCTGAGTGCATCAAAAAAATGTGGTCCCCAATGGGTCAGTTTTTAAAAATGTGTGGCACCTCCCAGCAAATTTTTGCTTGGATAATGCCTCCTATTATGTCAAGTTTGAATGGATTGTCTACTCCATGAATCACTATAAAAGGAGGATGAATTCTCCATTCATCCTCACCTCAACACTTCTTCTATAATTCTTTCTAGAGAGCTTCAACACACTCTTTGAGGTGTTGACTGCAGCAACGTTCTTTGAGAGCCCATGAGAAAAATCTTGTACTTTGCTTACAAGAAGTTAGATTTTACCCTTGAGTGTTTTCACAGTCTAGTGAATAAGTCTTAAGGGGAGACGGGCTTGCCCTCGACTCCTAGCCATCCAAGTGTTCCCCCATCTTCCATGTGACCGTGTTTCTCCATCTCATTGTTTTTCTCAACATTATCATGATTGCAAAAGTTCATCAATATTTTTTGAACTTTATCATTTTTTTATACAAATTCACTATGTAAAAAATTGAATTATTTTAATATACATATATAATTTTGACCTAACGATGTACGATATAATTTGCGTAATTACAAGGATAATTTTGTTAATTGGTGGGGTATAATATTAGTGTTTGTTTCATGTATGTTCCATTTATTCTACATTTATTTTTAGGTTTATGGGAACATATAAAATCAAAGTCTATGTTTTTGACAAATCTAACCTTATTTTTTTATGGGCAAAGATAGAATAATATAGGTTGGTGATATGAAATATTAGATTGAAACAATGCTTAAAAAAATTAATAGTTCGAGATAAATTTAGTAAAATAATTACCATATAATTGTAAAGCAACAAGTACATGGAAAACATACGATACATAAAGTGATTTGTATTGTAAAATAAAGAATACTCCATCCGTTCCATATTAATTATCATTTAATTTACAGTTAGGGTTTCCAATATGACTTTTTGATTGATAATTTCTTATATAATATTTTGTTAATAATTGAAATATTATACTTTTTTCCATCAAAAAAAAAAGAAATATTATACATTTAATATGGTATTTTCCGTTGCGAATTCAATAATAATAATTTTATACAAAAAGTCATTATATATGAAGAAATTTATGGTCAAAATTTTTAAATTTTGATTGCATAATTTCCAAATAAATAATTAATATGGAATGGAGGGAGTATATTTTATGGATGTTGGGTAGCTGATAGAAAGAGTTAAATAACTATATTTTTTTACTTTTCTTTTTAGGAGAGTAGTTAATTTTTTTTGACGCAGTCATTAATTTACAAACTGACCCTGATTCACGCCTCTGTTTCCTTCTCTGCTCTCTTCCCTAATAATTCTGTTTTGTTTCCTAAATTCTCTTATTCATTTCTTTTAACCTTCTTAACAATTCATCCAACATGTCCATACAACAAATGAATTCCATGAAAGAAATAAAATAAACTAAATCAATCCCCACCCCCTTTGTAATCCTCAAGTATTAACATTTCACGACCTTTAATTGTCTGTAGATTAAAAGCATTCGAGTTTCATTCCTTCTACTACCCAACCACTTAACTCTGTAATATAAACTACGCTTTGTACATTAATACCAACAGAGGAACACGATGCACAAACCTTAGTAATGAGGAATAGCATGGCAGTGCAGAGAGTGAAAGAGAATAATAGTATGGGCATAGAAGAAGATTTAATCCAACCCCTGTTACCACAGATTATTATCTCCCATTCTTGTTACTTGCCTTCATTTTCTTCTATGCCCATACTATTAAAAGCAGGAGAAGTAACAATTTTCAAAATGGCGAGGAAAAGCAGTTCAAAATTGGGAAAATTGCCTTCCTTTTGTTGTTACTTGCCTTAGCCATACTATGATAATTATCTCCCAACTCCATCCATTTTGATAATTATTTCCCAACTCTATCTGATAACCATATTTGAACAAGATGAAGATAGAGTTGTTACCATAAAGCAGTTCAATCAAGTGAAGAAACACAGATAGAGTTGGGTGACTGAAATGGGAAAATTGCAGAGGAAAAGCAGGTGAGTAACTAAGAGATGGTTTAGGAAGAGAGGGTAATAGCAGCAAAGAGTGGAGGTATACTTGCAATGAAGCCACGTGTAATCCAACTGATAGAAGCATGCACACAGAGCCCAGCTCAACATTCCTTTCTACTTTGGCAGAGGTTAGCATAATAATTTCAACCTAGCAAACATAGCTGCACAACAATAACAAAATGGGGAGGGGGAACTCTCCTTTTTTATATAGAGTATGATATGATATGATATGATGTTTATTTTAACAAGGGTTCGTCGGAAGCTGCTTATTTAGCTGCAGGGTCTGTTTTAGAGGTAAAGTTTCTTGGTTAAGCTGAACATGAAATTTCTTTATTTATCTGTTACCCACTGCCATGGTTTATTATTATATAATGTGTGTTGTGAATTTTGTCCCCCAAATTTTGTTTGTAATGTCTACCGTTACAGTTAGGCTCCTAGCCATGAACTTCATGCACATGGAAGAGACGAAACAAATAGAATTAGGTCCAAGACACTAAGCTAATCTTATTGGCTGCCTATATTTGTCCATTTTCTCTTAATCAGATCTAACTTAATGGAGAACAACTTCTTTGCAAATTAGGGGCAGCGCTTTATACATGTTACTTATCGATGAGCTGCCTATCCAGAGGTTCAATTCATATTTATTTTGTATGGCTCTCTTTGACATTAATGTTTGTGATCAAGATTTTCCAGTTTTGAATCAAGAAATTGGTGACAGTAATTGTCACAAGGGAGTTGAAGAAAATGAGAGGGGAAAAAAGATGATCATTATTTTCATGAGTTGGAGTCTCAGAGGCAGAAATATGGACATTTCTTCTCTGAAAATCAGAAGAACTACTACCAAGAAGACACCTCTTCAAGTAGCCTTTTGAATTACAGGAATAGGAAAGCTTCTAAGAGCTGTAATCAACCAAAAAGGAAGAGGTTGCCAATCTCAATAGTGAGTCCTCTTCTTAAGCTGTGGTAAGAGTTACAGTTAGAATTACAATATTTTTTTTAAAGTATTGTTGTGATTAGTAAGAAAAACCAAAGCTCTTCAAATGTAGGTTGGAATCCAAAGAAGTAAAGAAGTAAAGATGTAAGCGAAAAATGCCCGTGCAAGGCACGAGCTATATTTTACAAGCATGTGTTTCAAACAATTACATGATTAACCTACAAAGTTAAATTTAACCAATGATTATATGATAATAAAGCTTAATTATTTAACAAAACATGAATAATAGCTAGACATTATCTAGGAACATATCCATGCTTGAACATAACTTAGATAAAAAGAAAAGCATCTTTTTTTATGTATGGTGTTATGTGTTAAGCTATAGAAAGTTATTACTGCCACCAAAAGTTGTTTCATTATAGACTGACCCAAGAAGCAAGCAAAGTTGGCAAAATATTTGGAAGATTGAATTCTTAACCAAAGAGACAACAAAGCTATGTAGCGAGAACAGGAAGACATGAAATACTCACAAACAGTTACGTTTATGAATACAGAGTAGAGCACATTTAATTGCATAAGGGATAGCAAAGATGGCAAGAAAAATACATATATCCAAGAAAATCACATCATGAATTTAGATACAGATAAAAGTTGGTCAGAAGTAATGAGTAAGACTAACAAATATCATGAACAACCTGTTCAAATAAACAACCTATTTTACTAGATCACTCTATAGAAAGAGAGAAGTAAAAAAAAAAAAAAAAAATCAAATGATCAAAACACTGTAAACAAATGCATGGGCTATCATTGCAATTGAAAATTTTAATTGCATCTCATTATAACATGTTGAGAATAACAACTGAGGCAAACTGAGAAGTGCATTAAACGAACGAAATCTTAATGTCTTGTCGTTCCTAATCTTCCCCCTCACAACAAAAACCCATCAAGTCATATCCCATAATTTCCAACTCAACAAACAGGACAAGTAGTAGTTTAGTTCACAATATTTCTCTTCCCTAGGAATTCATTTGCACATGAATACTGATTAGTCATCAAACATAAAGCCCATAAAAGAGAGCATCGCCATTGAGAAATGGAACCCAAAATTAGCTTACATATATTAGCAAAAAGTTACTCGGAGGTACCCCAATATTTGAGAAAACTATTTTTCGGTACCCCAACTTTTCAAAACTAATTTTGAGGTACCCTTACTTTTTGGGTTAGTAATTATTTGGTGCTTTTTCGGCCATTAATTTTATTAAGTGACCGAAATACCCTCATTCTTCTTCTTCAAGGGTATTTCTTCAAGAAGAGAAGAACAAGGGCATTTTGGTCACTTAATAAAATTAATGGCTGGAAAAGCACCAAATAATTACTAACCCAAAAAGTAAGGGTACCTTAAAATTAGTTTTGAAAAGTTAAGGTACCGGAAAAATATTTCACCA
This sequence comes from Portulaca oleracea, assembly GCA_029582165.1. Classification (NCBI taxonomy): domain Eukaryota; kingdom Viridiplantae; phylum Streptophyta; class Magnoliopsida; order Caryophyllales; family Portulacaceae; genus Portulaca; species Portulaca oleracea. The sequence goes on along the minus strand of CM055878.1, from coordinate 9,957,631 downwards.
AAAGTTAGGGTACCTCAGAGTAATTTTTTTGATATATTAGAGTGCTTCTAATATATATAGCATGAATCTCAAATGCCAACACATGTAACTTGAAGAACATTACACACCTAATTACACTTGAAAATTAAACCTAGCCAAATAAATAGAAGGTAAGTCCCATAACCCGACCATTCCCTCCCTTCCCACTTCCTTCCAATGAAATAAAAAGCTATGATAATGCAATTTTCTACATCATAAATGTAGCTAAATACATATACAATCCAAGTTAAAGAACACTTTCTTGTGGGTTTTCTGATGGACACAAGATGCATGGACCAACTGAACAACCAAAGTCATAATTGAAGCTACGCAAAGATAAGGGAAACCAAGGTGGAAATTAACAAAGAAACTTTAACAAACCTTCCATGGCATCTTTAAAACAGCAGAAATCAAAAACAAAATGGAGACAAAACTCATATTAATTAAACAAAAGTTATGGAATACCTACCACAAATCGAAAGCCACCTTTAGCTTGGTGATTGCAAACGCCTAACCGTCATATCACTCTCCACCAATTGAGTATATTGTAAAAATTATAACAACAAAAATTAGAACCCATCAATATTCATTCCAAAGAAACATAAGTACAACCAATTTAAATATACTGAAAAAATATGAACCTTAGAAGCTAAAGTTGCAAATTCACCGCAACCTTGAAGTAGAACACAAATGTGGATCAAGACCGACTATTTCATCCCTGAGAAATAGAGAAAAAATAGAAGAGTTCAAATAAAAATGTAATCGGTATATAACTGAAATTAAATCCCGCAGAACAAGCATCTCTGAAATCTGAATCTACTGAACGTGAATGTGTAAACCCGCCCTTTTTTTTACAATAATTTTTGCAGGGCCTTGAAATGGAATCCCTCTATGCTTCACTTTCAGTATTAAAGTAGCAGATCTACAACAATTCAGTTAAATGCACATACAGTTGGCTTTTTCATTGAAAGCACATTTTGATATTCTTACTACAAAAAAAACACAACTTCCTTCAGGATGAGAAATGATGCCCTGCCCAAATTCCAGCATTGTATCCCAATCAATAGATTTTGTTTTTTACCCAGAATAGTAGAATCACAACTCCAATCACAATCGCAATAGGTGTCCATTTCCGGATCAAGGCCTACAGATTCACAAAACAATCAAAGACAATGTGATATCCTAATCAGACCAACAAATCAAACTAAGCTACTTGCTTAGCAGTTCACGGTAGAGGTAGGAAGAGGGGAACAATTAGACCTAACAATGTAAATAACCTCCAAATTGCGGACAAATATTGCTCCTATATCTATTTTTGGTGGGACAGAATGGCCAAGCAACAAAAAAGGAACAAACTAGTCAGACAATACTTGCAACAATCGGATTATCGCAGTTCAATAAGAACATTTTGCTTCAATCAAAATTGTCCAAAGGCTTTAGATGCTGGATGTGAATTTCAAACAATTAATTATCTCTAAATGAGAAACGAATACAATAAGCAACAAGTTAAAGAGTCGTACAGAGTTGTTCTGGAGTTGACATTAATTAAGAATCCAAACCAAGAAGTTCTCTTTTTTGGAAAAAAAAGGAAAATTGGAATCTAATAAACTAAACTTTTTGTCCATTTTGTTCTAACAAATCAAACTTACCTTTTTGCTAATGGCATACCATACTTAACATTATATTTTTTTTGATTGAACCTCCACCACTTTCCGGTCACCGGAAAAATGACGTGGAATTTTTGTGCTGAGGTGGACTGTTTTATAGCAAAACAAATATAAGAAAAATGTTGATGACTTGTGTTTGTGTTGAGGTGGAGTGTTCTGACTCACAGTTTCCCCCTCCCCCTCAAAAAACTTACTGTAAAAATTAAAAACCTAGCCCAAACAAAAATAATCCCCCCAAAAAAAAACTGAAAATGTCTCAGCTCTCGTTTAGGGTTGACAATTTTTTTCAATTCTGTCCTCTCGCTCTCTTTCTCCTTCTCCATCGCTCTTCTGCCATCGCTCTCTTTCTCTTCTCCATCGCTTAGTGTGAAAATACACAAGGAAAAATTGGATTTTAAGTACTACTGAAGGTGAAAGTGCACAAGGAAAAATTGGATTTTATGTTCCAGTGTTTATTTCTTCAATGGTTTTTTTTTCCTCAATGTAGCTTTTTCCTTAGTGTTCTGCTTTGTGGTGTTTACAAGAAGCTTGTGGTGTTCATTTGTTGTATACTGTGACAGTGATAATGACAATGCCAGGAAAATTGGATTTTATGTTCTGGTGTTTGATAATGACAGTGATAATGGAGACTTTGATGATTCTGAGCATGGTCCTGTTTAATTTACAAGCAAATTAACAGGGTAATTACAAGCAGTTGTCAGGAATTTATATGAGGGGTTGTGACTGCTTTGATTTACTCAGGGTCAAGTATTGTATTGTTAACAGGGTCCTTCTCCAAGATTTGCGGTCTAAATACTGGGTGAGTAATTACAAGTTATTTGGGTAATTACAAGATTTGCTCAGGTTCCCATTAGGTTTGCTGTCCAAATTTTTGGGTGACATGGATGTCCTTCTCCAAGATGGAACTCGTGGAACTCCTCAACAATTTCAGAGGCTGCTGGCATTGTTTTCTTGTTTCTATACAGTGTTGCAATCGAGTATTAGTTTACAAGCAAATTGAAAAAAATCGTGAACCCTAAACGAGAGCTGAGACATTTTCGGTTTTTTTTTTTTGGGGTTATTTTTGTTTGGGCTGGGTTTATAATTTTTACTGTAAGTTTTTTGAGGGGGAGGGGGAAATTGTGAGTCAGAACATTCCACCTCAGCACAAATACAAGTCATCAACATTTTTCTTTTATTTTTTTGGCTATAAAAAAGTCCACCTCAGTACAAAAATTCCACGTCATTTTTCCGGTGACCGGAAAGTGGTGGAGGTTCAATCAAAAAAATATAATGTTAAGTATAGTATGCCACTAGCAAAAAGGTAAATTTGGTTTGTTAGAAAAAAATGAACATAAAGTTTGGTTTATTAGATTCCAATTTTCCAAAATAAAAAACATATTGGGAACCAGATTATTCAATATTTCTAGCAGCTAACATGTCGATTTAAATCTTTCGCCTTCTCAGCATAAATACGGGATTCAGACGTCAAGCGGCTGGACATTTGGCTGACCTCTGCAGCATTGAAGGTTCAAATTGGGATGAACCACAGAACAATTAGTAGTTGTTTGTTTGGATATAAGAGGGGAAAAGCAACAAATTTTTAAGACAATAAACCATGAATACCAAAGTCAAAATGTCCACAAATTAGCAGATGATATGAAGAATAACACTGAAAGACATTATCAAACAAAACCAAGAAAATCATAACAAGATACCATCTGAAATCTCCCCAATGGTTACCATTTTCGAATCTACGCATCAGCAAATAAATTTATGAATAAGCAAACTGCTAGAAGACAGAAACCCTGAGACCAACCATTAGTCTATTGTTATTGTAGAAATATCCACTATTATCCTAAACTGACAGTGCATTTTAGAATAACGAGCCACATTTACATCTCACAAAATCTTAGCTCTTCATTCTAAGATGAATTATCTTTTTGGGATGGAGTAAGGTAAAGAAATATCAAATAGAGATGACATTTTGATTGCAAATTTGACATGGTGCAGCACAACAGACAGTAAAGGACACGGTTGACATTTATACCTCTAAAGCCCTCCTACATTGCAGTAACCTGTAAGCCTTTAACCACTGCTATATCATCTTTTCAGTCTTCTTTAAGAATTCTTCACCTTTGTGCACACTTGCTGACAGGATGACCCTTTGGTTCAACAAAATTGAAATCAAGAAAAGTGTTACATCACTTTTGAATTACCTGACATACAACACGAACAGAACCTTTAAACAAAAAACAAAAAAAAGTATCACGACTAATTTGAGCAGCGTATCAGACAATCAAGAGCCCAAAGAGTTCAGCAACAGAAGAAAGAGTTCAAATGTCACAGAATCTCAAAACAATAATTTACAAATTAGAGATTACATTATATAGTTTAACATACGTAATGAGACAGAAATGTAGAACAATATTCAACAATGAAGACACCAAAAATTCTGAATTAAAATCTAAAATTAAACAATACAATCCAGATGAAACCTGGATAAGTTCAATTATGTCAGGAAATTCATTGAGCACTTCAGGGCCATTAAAGATAAAATGATATACATCAAGCTAAATATGCTAAGTTCGGTGAGACATTTAATCAAACAATTAGTGGGCGTGAAAATAAAAGACTAATCGCAATGAATTTTTTTTCAATTTATTCTATTAACAAATCAAGCAAACCTAAACCAAGTAATAGCACATACTGGACGTAGAATTGACATGAATTTAAACCATAGTATGAATTTCATGATTCCTTTACAAAATTCACCTGATTTTGACAATAAAAACACACAATCGAAGTTGAAGGTCAGTTTAGTTTACGAGATTATCTGCACTTTGGCATGGATTTAGTTTAGTTTCTAAATTAGACTTTTGGCATGAATCAAACGAAAGCAGAAGATATTGAAAGTAGTTTAGGAGATTATCTATACCTGAGGATGCTAAATTTATGAAGAAACTCTAAATTTAGGCATGAATTTTCTGTTTGATTTATGCCAAAATGCTTTCGTTTGATTCATGTCAAAAAAAAAAAAATTTCTTCCACTCACAATCAATCATGAGTTTTGGCATGAATTTTCCATTTGATTCATGCCCAAAAAAAAAAAATTGTTTGATTCATGCCAAACGCTTTCGGTTGATTCATGCCAAAATGCTAAATTTATGAAGAAACTCTAAATTTAGGCATGAGTTTTGATTCATGCCAAAAAAATTATGAAGATATTGAAGAAAATTCATGAGTTTTGGCATGAATCAAACGAAAGCAGAAGCAGAAGAAATTGGGGAAAAAAAATTTCTTCCCCTCACAATCAATAAAACGTAAATTAGCAGAAGATATTGAAAGTAGAACTCATAGAATTGATATATGAATCGAACGCATAACTCAAAAATATATCAGTACCTGAGGATGCTAAAGTAGAGTGAAAGCAGGAGAGGGTGGTAGATGGAGTTGCAGAGATAGGGTGGCAGCTTGAAGTGGACAGTAAAAACGAAAAGAAATGAGAAAAGAAATAAGGAGGCAGAGAAGAAAGAAGCAGAAGAAGACACCTGGATTAATTAAACTTGACTCATCAAGCAAACAGGCAAGCACCCTGCAAAACAAAAACTTTCACAACACAACTGTTACTCTCTTTTATATACAGGTAATGATATGATGTTTTTTTTTAGTGGGTAGGAACCACAAAAAAAAAAGAAAAAAAAATAAAAAGAAGTAAAGGGTGAAATTTATGGTATGCGTATTTGCTAGCATCCAGAGCAAAATTTTCACTAGTCATGTGGGGCCTATGGATATTGTTATTCAAGAGAAAGACACTAATGCACATCACATGAAGGATGACAGCTGTCTTGTGATGGGAATGTGCAAACTTTTTCATCCATGTTCCCAACAAGCAAAACAAAAAGTTGAAAGTTGCGATGACGATGGGGAATTGGACGACGGAGAGTTCAGGTTGCCCTCCGAAGACGACTGCCTCGACTTCCCCTCCTCCGGCTCCGTCGCCGGCTCCGCCGAGTCCGAGACTGACGACGGAGGCGACATCGACCTCCTCCTGCTCGCCGGGTTGGCTCACACGTTCACTCGCTCCTCATTGACGCACCGGAAAAAGGTGCACCCTTTTTCCCGTGATGCACTTAGGTGATCGGGTACTAAAGTTCTTAATCTTAAATAACAAAAATTTCTTTGGGAGGTAAATACATTCTTAATAATCGACTTGCACTACATTTTTTAACGCACTCAAAGGGGACTAAGTCCTCAAACAAATGGCTCCCAGGTGACATTCCGGCCAATTATAGCCGGAATCTGGCGAAAGTTGAGTTAAGTGAGAATTTTTTTGAAATTGCTTTGTGGAATTCCGATACTACCCTCCATTGCCTCCAAATCGTTTCTTATTTAACTGACCTCCCTTCTTCTCCCTCAATTGCCTTTGTTCTTCCTCCTTGTTCTTCTCTCGTATGGGTGTGAATTCTGGAAAATTAGGGTATTACTTAAACAAAATTGCAATCTTTCTCCTTTTGGGTTGTCGAATTTGAGGAAGGTTGTTGATATGATGAAACTCTTGCTTGTGCTTTGTTAGGTATTCAAAAATTTGAGGAACATCTTCCCTTCGAAAAATATCCCACACAGCACTACCGTAAACTTTACTCCTATCATTTAAATCATTCTGATTGTTAATTGACTTATGGGAGGGAGAAGTCGATGACGAATCTTCAGTTTGAACAGCACAAAGGAGCTCTTCCGTGGCTGGAGAATTCTGACAAGCATCAAAGTTATGTTCAGGATTGTCGACCAACGAGGAATCTTGAGCTTCATATTCTTTCTGCAATTTCTGTATGATTTGCTGCTGCGTTGGCCTAATATCGATCTTTGTTGTGTGCATCAACACGTTCACCTACATCCGAACAAAAACTAAGTCATGAACCACAAAAATAAAGCCATGAAACACTAGTGACAGGCCAACGTGTGTATAAGCAAAGAACAAAATATTCTCAGAAGCATTTATTCAAACAGGTGGTGGGCAAATTCCCACCCATCAAAACCCCATCCAAAATCAACCAAACCCAACTCAAAACCTCAACCCACAACCCTAAAACATCATCTAAGAAGAGGGCAAACACAAACCTGGACAGAGTGTGTCAATCTGGCGCCATTGATGTCAGAAGAGAGGGAAGAATGGAGGGATTGAGACGAAGCAAGCTGGTTTTGCTGGACAACCGAAACCCTGGCAGCCATTGTTGCCCTTCATTATCCACTCTATAGTCATTCATCCTCGTGAGTAATTTGGTTTAGATCTAGTAGATAATCAAGACCCAAAACATATATACAGAATATAGACCAGTAATTCTGCTAGTTTTAGATGAATTTCATACCGCATCAAATTTCGAACACTAAACCAAATTGAAACCCTAACTTCACTATAATTACACACAATTTCACTTACCATTTATTTGCTCTGTTTCGACGATGAACTCAACGCCGGGTGATTAACAACAGCTTTCCGACCTCCAAGCAGCCGTCGTCGAACTCCGATCACCACCCCAGCCGCCTCCTTCTCTTGATGAAGTCAGAATGGTTTGATTGATTAGTATTTGGTTTACAAAAAAGGTAATTGGCATGCATTGAAGAAGGTAATGGAGAGGCCTCCATTTTTTTTAGCGGGCAAAAATAAGGGCAATATGGTCTTTTCACAACCATCCCCAAGGACTTTTTAGTCTTTTCATGGATTCCGGTTATAATTAGCCGGAAAGTCACCTGGGAGCCATTTGTTTGAGGACTTGGTCCCCATTGAGTGCATTAAAAAAATGTGGTCCCCCAAGAGTCAGCTGTTAAGAATGTATGGCACCTCCCAGCAAATTTTTGCTTTAAATAAGGATATTTTTATTTTCAAAATTCGTTTTCGGGGTGATGAAACTTTATTTATTTACGAATCCATTTTTTATTATTTAAATTATTCGAAATTGCACAAAATATTTTAATAATAATTTAATCCCGGTCCAATCACTAAGTTCAGGCCCAATAAGGAGCGAGCGGGCCAACAGAGGCTATCAAAACCCGTCTGGGTTTTGATATCTCCTGGGCTGGGTCGCTTGCTTCCTCGGCCCAGAGGGATGTGGATTGAAATTGATAAAACCCACCTGAGTTTTATCAACTTCTGGCCCATTTCCCTCGGGACCAACCTTAAATTAGCGAAAGAGATGAATTAAATCATTTTTTTGAATTATTTATATGCAAAAGCGAATATTATAAATAATTAAACGAATTTATAAAATTTTAAAGAGTGGCTAGTCGATTTAAAGAAACCGACAAACCATAAAATAAAAAAAGTGACTCTGGTCTACGAACCTGATTTCTAGATTATGGGGTAAGGTTACGAACTCGAGAATTAAAATAATTCTCGAATCTGCCTGTTTAAAAACAGACTCTACTAAAATCGAACTTGAAAAGAAAAAGAGCGGGGAGAAGTTGAATGAATTTCACAATATTATTATTCCAATCAGGCAAGATTAAAACATGATGTTTTCTTTACAAAATATGTACAAGTAAAGGAATTAAAACATAGATTACATAATGAAATACAATAATGATAATAAAAAGACGAAGCTTGTTTAAAGGTGATGAATGAGATGAAAGATCCCTTGAATTGGCCTTGACTTGATGCTTGAATGGAAGAATGTTTGTGAGGATGGTTAGAAAGGGTGGTGTAAGAATGACGATATGATAAGAATGATTATAAGAGGATTAGAGAGGGAGTATGGATAATGAAGTTTTGAGAGAGTTTGGGTAGAATGGTGATGATAGTTGATGAAATGAGGGTGAAATGGAGGGGGTATTTATAGGTAAAGGGGTGAGTGTTTAGGAGGGAAAATGGAGGGGACACATCCCCATGATCATGCCATGCAGGATCAAAACCCAGGCAGGTTTTATGGGGTCAAGGAAGGTCAATGCACGTGGGCTATGTTCAAGGGATTGCATGGATGATTTTGGCGCCAGCTTTGAGTATTAAAACCCCCGCGGGTTTTAAATCCTGTCACACGGATCGCTGACGTGGCTGCCTCAAAACGACGCAATCTGCTGAGTTCAAAACCTCCATGGGTTTTGTTATTTACCTGGGCCGAAGGAGCGTCTTGGGCCCGCTTTTCTTTTGGGTCGCTTCTGAAATTTAAAACCCACGCGGGTTTTATTGAATGTAGGTGGGCTGCTTTGAACTGTTGGGCCCACGCTGCTGATCCTATGGGCCCAATGACCCATTTTGGTGTTTTGCCCAAATGACTTGCTGAATTTGGTGGCTCGGGATTTCGTCGGCGTAAATCCCGGTGTCTACAGAGAGCCCCCACTTTGGTCGAGTCCGAATAGGACGAAGGTCAAAGTAGCCTGAGATGTTGTCTTCTTACTGCCTGACTTGAAGATGGATGTTGTCGATGCTCTGGTGACAGGATGTCTGTGATGTCGTTGGAGGCCTTTAAGTGGCGACCGTTGGACGATTGATGCTGACGATGTCGTCGGAGGCCTTTAGGTGGCAACCATTGGATGACTGATGTTGATGAAGTCGTCGGAGGCCTTTAGGTGGCAACCATTGGACGACTGATCTTGATGAAGTCGTCGAAAGCCTTTAGGTGGCAACCATTAGACGAATGATGTTGATGATGTCATCGGAAACCTTTAGGTGGCAACTGTTGGATGACTGATGTTGATGAAGTAGTCGGAGGCCTTTAGGTGGCAATCATTGGACGACTGATGTTGATGAAGTCGTCCGAAACCTTTAGGTGGCGTCTGTTGGACGATTGATGTTGATGAAGTCATCAGAAACCTTTAAGTGGCAATTGTTGGACGATTGATGTTGATGATGATGGTGTCGTCGGAAGCCTTTATGTGGCGTCCGTTTGGACGACTGCTGCTGGTGCAAGGTCCCTTTTAATTGGCGACCTGAGAATCACAAGAAAACAAAGTATTAGGTTTTTTTTAGAAATGTGAGGAGGGTTCAGATTTTTACCTGAGCTTTCGAAACCCTTGGGCCGCCGTCTTTGGGCCGTCAGTTTTAGGTTGCATGATTTATTCTGGATGGGTTGGAGCGAACTTGGGCCGCGGAGCTGGGCCTCGGTAGAATAAAACCCCCGCTGGTTTTGTGTTTTTCTTTTGGGCTGATGAGGGGCACTGGGCCGCAAAATTGGGCCATGGATGCCGCAAAACCCCCGCGGGTTTTAGACTTTTTTCTTCTCTTTTTTTTTTCTTCCTCGTGAGGGGAATCAAGGTGGGCCCGACCCACATGTGGATGAGGACGTGCCACATCACCATGTCTCTCTTTTGGGTGGCAAGATGATGACCTTTAGATTTTCGGCCAATGAAACGCATTTGGCATCTCGAGGCGGGTCCTAGAAATGAATGGTCCAAGTTCACCCAGTCTTTCTATAAATTCAATGCATTTCATTCATTTCTTCACAACTCCTTCATATTCTTCTAGCTCCTCCCTCTCTCTAGAAAAATCTTGCCTTTTTGAAGAAAGTTCGGGTTTTAGAAGATGCAACTCCGAAGCCATAGAAATCCTCCTCTTCCTCATGTGGCGTCATGGCCCCATGAAATGTCTTCTTGGCGTAACTTTATTCCTGTTGCAGAGGCTGATCCTTCCGATCTCACCGTTCAATCTTGTAACCACGCTTGGTTCTACCGCTCTCATGGCAAGGTAACTCCTGAACTTTCCTCTTGTACTTAGTTTAGTGTAAAAATGAGCAAGCATGGGTTTGTTTTCCATATCTTGTTGATTTTTAACTAGTTCAAGCATGCTTTAGGTTGATGTATATTCAGGGCTTAGGATATTAAATAATCCTTTTATTTATGTAACCCAACCGAAAACCCGACTTGCAAAGTGAGTATGAAATGCTTCAAATCCAGCCCATAGATTAGATAAAACCCATGCGGGTTTTGTACCCTTCATTTGGCCCACTTCCTCAGCCCAATTGACCAAAAACAAACGACCCGCTTAAGAAATATAAAACCCAGGCGGGTTTTAATTTCTCAATGGGCTTCCGGCGCGCCTGTTGGGCCGGACGCGTGGTCCATCTGCCTAGTAAAACCCTTGCGGGTTTTAATTATTTTTATGATGTTGGGCCTTGACTTGGGCAACACTAGACTGTCTCGTGGGCCATGGCTATGAGCCCAGTGTTTGTGTTGGGTCCAGCTAGGGCCCAAAAGACTACATCTAGGCTCAAAATGTTAACGGAGCCCCCATTTTAAGTAGCTTTCTGAAATTCTGTTTGTCATTTCTTAGGAGGATAACCTGAAAACCCCCGGTGCCTTGAAAGATTCCTTTAAGGTTGCCGAGTCAATCCCTGGAAACTTTGTGCGCGACACATTAATTGCGGCCGGTTTCATGCCCTTCTGGAAATTCCTGCTGGGCTGGAAGGGTCGGACTTTCCGAATCATAGGTCGGGAAATTGCTGAGAGGTTTTGGCATACAACCAACTCCTTTCATTTGCCCGTGGGCGAGATGATCGACACGCCCACGGATTTTGTCATGATCACTGGTCTTCCTTGGGGTGGGCAGGATATAGTCTTCGACGCGAAGATCCCTCCGGTAGTCCTGGACATGTTAGGTCCAATGTCAGCACGCCTGGGTCCGCGGCAAGGTCTTTCCAACCTTTCCTATACGCACTTCGAAATGGCTATTCGCGACGCCAGTTTTCAAAATTTGGCCGACGAGCAACGCCGGTTCATTTTCCTGATGTATATCATTTCAGCCACCCTCTTTGCCAATCATGGAGATAACATCATCTGGACGTGGCTCTGAAACTTCCTGAACTTTAACAATATTCAGAACCTAAACTGGGGCAAGGCGGCCTATGCAAACTTCATTCTCTAGCTTCGCCGTGGCGTGAGACTTTCACTGAACGAGGAGCCTGTTTATCTTCATGAGGCTCAAACTCGCTTCCAATACGATCCTTCCTTGTGGAAGGTGCTCGAGGTACATACCCAAGACTCTTCTCACTTTAATATTGATCATCCTTTCTTCTCTCTTTGACGTCATGTTCATGCAGTCATGGGCCTACGAGTACATTTTGTCTCTGGATATTCGATCGAAGAGGGATAAGACAGTATCAGCTGCTGAACGCTGGACTACTGAGGGCATTCATGGGAAGAAGTACAAGCCGAGGAGTCTTGACCTCATCCGTTGTGCGCTGGACAACCTAACTCCGGTATTTCTTTACACCCAACATCTTTCTCTTATTTTCCTCTACATTTTAATCTTGAATGCCTCTCTTCTTTTGCAGGATCAAGTGAACTTGCGTCCCTGGGTTGATTTCAATGTGGGATGGCTACCAACACCCTTGCATTTGGTGGAGCATGACACCCGTCTTCGCCTCCTGGTCGAGGGGCCCTTGGGTTACGTATGGTATTTGGGAGAGAGGGCCTCGAGGCAGATCCTGGGGGGTCACCCTTGGATCCTCTGGAGCATGTGTTTGAGTCGTGGCGCGTTGACCCGGGTGTTCTACGGAATATGATTCAAGGTCAAGACTTTGATAACTTCATCAATGATGTTTCGCAGAAGCAGTTCAATGAAAAGTTCGAGCGTTATCTCACTCATTTGGCTCCCCAGGTGGTATGTATCTTTCACCTTTTCTTTGTCATTCTTTTGTTGACTTCTAACCAAAGAATCTACAGTTGCGGCCTTACACCAAGGTTGCCGAGGTGGAGATTCTGCCAGCGGAGGAAAAGATTGGCAGTTTCTTGGACGTGGAGCATAGCAGCGAGTGTTCTGCGTTACAAGAATTTGAACGGAAACTGGTAACCTCCGTTTTATGTTGCTTATTATCCTGCACTTTACTTGTGAATAACCCCGATTTTGCCCTCTTTCGGCCAAGTTGGTCCATTATCCGACGCATGACCAAGGAGTGGAGCACTATGAGGAAACAGATTAATCGGGTGTTCACTGGCTCTGGTAGATACCAAGGCAATGCAGCTAGAAGGGCCGATATGGAAGCTGATGCGGAGTCTGCCCCTAGGGAACCGCCACGACGCTCCACTGTGGTTCCTCCTCGTACAGAGCCCCCTCGTCATTCTTCAGTAGGGGAGTACTCTTCTCGAGGCCGATCTCGGGCTAAGGTTGGTGGGTCTTCGCGTCCTCCCTTGGCGTCTATACCAGAAGGTCGCGGTAAAGACATTCTGGTTGAAGGTCAGCATTCCGGGTCTCACTGTAGCAGGTCCAGCAGCAGAGGTCGTCGTCCTCCAAGCATGGAAGAGGACATGGCTCAGATGTCTTTGGAGGAGCCTTTCAATCAAGGAGGGTCGCATCACAGTGTTGGGTATGGTCGTGATACTCAGCCTCATTCATATTGGGTGGAGGGTGCTTTAGAGTCAAGCGCTACCTATCGGCCTACGCATTCTCGCCGCACTCCAGCTTCGGTGCGTTCTGCTCGTCGTGGTCGGGAAATAATGGTGAGGGATCGCGACTCAGGTGCATCCGTAGGGTATCCTGGTGGACAGGCCCTAGCGGATGACGCTACTTCACGTTCTGCACCTTGTGACGTTTCCTCTTTTGGTTCCGATTCTCATTCTGACGGATGGCCTGTTCCGGCTCCTAGGAAGGGTCCTTCATAGCCCATGAGTTTGTAGGAGTGGTCTGTGCCTCAGCATTCTTGGCTTGGCGGGTCTACCTCTTCTGGTTGGCCAACCCCCGATTATGAAACCGGGCTTGTATGGCCTACTCCATCTGTTGAGTTGCATATTCCAGATCATTCATGGTTAGCCGCTTCACAGGAGCGTTCCATGTCTTCACCGTTGAGGACATACCCTTCAGGAGTGCCCTTGTCTAAACCATCGCCTCCTGTGCAGAACGCTCCTCCTCCTCCGGCATTCTCGAGCTTGGGTCCCACACCTGGTCCAGATTACTACTCTTGGGACACCTATTTTGGCACGACTGGCACTTCCAATGTCGGAACTTCAAATGTTGGTGACAACTTGGTAGAGGATAGCGGCCATTCGGGTTCCCTGTGGTGACCACATTCACACAATGCAATGTAAGACTCTTTTTTGTGTATTTTATTTTATTGATGCGAGACTCGATGAATGCACAACTTTCATACTTTATTAACGCATTTTCAAATGATTTTCTATATGTGTAGACACCGGGATTTGTACCGGTATAATCTCGACTCATCAAAAGCATGGGCCAAGTGATAAACAGGTCATTGGGCCCAAAAGAGAAACAAACCGAGTGCAAGAAAAATAAAGCAGGTCACGTCTAATTGTTAAAACCCAGAGGGGTTTTAACTTTTAATGAATAAGCCCAAGAACCTGACCCAGCTAAACGCGCCCGGCCCAAAAAAGCTTATAACCCGCCTAGGTTATGAGCGGAGCTCAGCACGACTTCGTTCTCGCCACGTCATCAATCCGTGTGCTGATAATTGTTATAACCCGCCAAGGTTTTAAGGTTTTTAGCTCCAAAATTTGCATGCATGTATGATCCCTTGATCTTTGCCCCACGTGTTTGACTTCCTCTTAACCACCCCAAAACCCGCCTAGGTTTTGGACTCTGATGGCTTGATTTGTGGGATATGATCCCTCCATTTCCCTCCAAATCTCTCACACCTTTCACCTATAAATACCCCCTCCATTTCACCTTCACTTCATCAACAACTCTCACAAAAATCACCATCATTATACTCACATTCTATTACTCTCATTTCCATCATATTATAGCTCCATTCTCTCAAAATCTTATCATCCACATCCACCTCTAATCCTCTCATAATCACATTCATCACCAACATACAACCATCCATACACCACTTTTCCTAGCCTCTTACATTATTTCATCCGAGTTTCAAGTCAAAGGGGGGCAACTCAAAGGATGAAGTTCATCATTCCTATCACCTTAAGCAAGGTTCGATTTATTTGGTTCATTTTGTTATTATTACTCATGTAATTCTTTCTTTAATTTCGTGCTTGTACACATTTTGTAAAATGAAAACCGCATTGTTTTTATATTGCATGATTCGAATAATAATTCCGCAAAATTAATCAAACTTCTCCCCGCTCTCTTTCTTTTCAATGTTGATTTTAGTAGAGTCTGTTTTATAACAGGCGGATTCGAGAGTTCTTATAACTCTCGAATTCGTAACCTTACCCCCGAATCTAGAAATCGGGTTCGTAGACCGAAGTCTTTCTTTTCTTATTTTACGGTTTGTCGATTTCCTTAAATCGGTTGGCGACTCTTTTACATTTTATAAATTCGTTTAACTATTTAAAATATTCGTTTATGCATAAAATAATTTAAGCAAATAATTTAGTTCATTTCCCTTCACTAATTTAAGATTGGACCCGAGGAAAATGGGCCAGAAATTAATAAAACCTAGGCGGATTTTATTAATTTCAACCCATTTTCTTCTGGCTCAGGGATGCAGACGGCCAAGCCTAGGGTCTGCTAAAACCTAGGCGGGTTTTAGCATTTTCTGGTGGCCCGTCTGCTCCTCTTTGGGCTTGAATTTAGTGATTGGGCCAGGATTAAATTATTGTTAAATTAATTTGTGTAATTACGGATAATTTAAATAATAAAAACGGGTTTGTAAATAAATAAAGTTTCATCACCCCGAAAATGAATTTCGAAAATTAAAAATATCCTTATTTAAGGGTTAGGAAACCTTAGTAGGCTCCCGATCGTTTAAATAGCGCATCACGTGGAAAGAAAGGGTTCCACCTCCTTTCCCGGGGTATACCTACAGATTGGCGACTCCACTGGGGACTTAAACTTAAAAAGAGGGTAAAACTTGAAAAAATCAAATTTTTTTGGAAGTGTAAAAGGGAGAAGTTAATTTATTTCGCGATTTTATTATTCTTTTAGGCATCCTTTTGCATATCGGGCCACTAATCGGGTCTTTTGACACGTTAGCACAAAGGCGACGGTTTAAGTCACCTAGAATTTCCCTTAAGAGCGGGAGGCCACTACTATGGGGATGAACTCTACATCTCTAAGCATTTGGTCGCTCCTCTCCCGGTGTCATACACCAAGAGCTTCCTTGAAGTTTTTTGAGAAATACCCCAACTGCTTACCTTATGGTATGAAGAACCGGGGCGAAGGCATGCGGTAGGCTATATAACCCAAACATAAAAGTCCATGAATTTAGAGCCTTGGTTTAGGGTACCCCTTTCATGTGTATGTTATGTGCTATATTATTCCCTCCCCCTTTTTTTCCTTGTCCTTTTGTAAAGAGTCGATCCTAGTTTTGAGGTTTTATTCTAGTCCATATAAACTTCATTGGGTTGATAAAATAATTATTTATTAATCAATATAATTAACTCAAAGGCATTATGGTTAGCCCAAGTGGAAGGGCCCATTTATGTTTGAAAGTTAATTGTCTTAATTAATAAATAAAAATTGACTTTACGAAATTCTCTCAACAAAGGTCAAAAAAATTAATTAAAGTTCCAACAAAGTTAATGGATAGCGTCTTAGACTGCATAATAGTCACTAGGCTTGAGTAAATTAATTCATCGATTTAATTAATAAATCCATCACATTTATGGCCGGCCCGTTGTTAGGCCCAACCATATTGGATTTGTCAATTAAGCCCATAAATTAATCATGACTCGCTTGTTGTTGGCTTTATTCAGTCCTGTATAACATCTATTTTCATTGAGTAAAAAAAAGGGGCGTACAAAAATGGGTTAAAAAAAAAAAGAGGTCGTCGGTCCTGTCGAGTGTTATTCTAGCCCGCATAATAGCCAATATGGTTTGAGCTGTCTGAGTTGTTGGACCAAGTCACGGATTCTCCTTAAAACGGTCGGCTTGTGGATTGGGCCCATCCGAATTGAGAAACACTGACTAAGCCTGTCAACTTATGACCTGCTCGCTATGTTTGACTTTATTCGGTCCTTTATAATACTCTGTTTCTAGGTCCATATAGAGTTAGGTCATGCACTCCCAGAAGTGGGTGAGTCCGCTGTGTCAGCATATACACGTCGAGTTAGGATCATATAGGTCATCTAGGTCATGCATGCATCGGGTAGAACGTGTCGGAGTATGTCATTGAGTGTCTTAACTTTGAATTTCCATGCAGGCATCATTGGTGATCGACTCCGAGCCCGCATCCGAGATCCACGAACCGGTCGTTTGATTCCGAACCCTCTCTACGATCCATCTGCAACCAGTAACTGCACCATGTCTAGAGAGCAATTCCAAGAGATCCCTATCCAGAGCACCGAAGCTAACATCACGAAGCATTTGGATGACCTTTACACAAAAATGCAAGGTCTGGTATTTGCCAATACCTTAGAACAAGAGCAGAAGATGAGCAAAAGGCTGAACGAACAGCAGCAAGTGATGGATTGTATGTTGCAAGCCATCACTAAGATTAATACCAAGCTGGGGTTGAATGTTGAAGAAGACGATGAAGAGATGCATGGGTATGAATCTGAACCTGAGATCATCAAGACATCCTCAGATTCTGGAGGAATTGGGATATCCAAGACAAAGGTCAATACCCCTGAGGCATCTAAACTCACAAAGGACCCTACCTTTAAGGCCCTTGAACAGAAATTGGAAAGCCCTACTAAAGCAATGAGCACTATGCCAACCTTTGCTGACAAGTACCTAGAAGTGCCATTGCCTGTCCAGCCAATTCTGAAGATAGCTGATAAAGTGGAGGTACCAAACATCAGGTTCAAACCCTCTGAAAACCCTATTCACCACATCGCAGAGTTCATGAGGCAAGCACCATTAAACCGAATTGATGTCAGTTTATACTCTACTGTTTTCTCATCCACTCTAGATGGCGAAGCCAAGGTGTGGTACCATGCTTTACCTCCCCAAACAAAGGTTGATTGGAATGAATTGTTCAAAGCCTTCATTAGTCACTACAGTCACATCCAAAAGAAGCAAGCTACGGTGGATGACTTGACCACCATGAAGCAATGAGACGGCGAATCCTTCCTGGATTATTTTGAGCGATGGCATACCAAACTGTTTCACATTAATGAGACAATTCCTCTCCGTCTTCAGTTGTCTACTTTCAAGCAAGGGCTAAAGGCAGCTTATCCAAGCACCTGGGGTACCATGTCATTAAAGACTTTGATTACTTGAAGGGCATTTGTGTCCAACTGGAGGCAATACACAATGATAAGACCGCTTCGCCTGGATGGAAGGGGTCTAGTACCAACAGGAGGGCCACTAGTGCGTCTAGCCACCCTCCTAAGATTATGGAAACTAACTCTATCCAGCGCAAGGGGCCTATCATACCAAAATATGAGACTTACACACCATTGGACGTCTCTTATTCTCAAGCTCTTGATCGGTTGGTCAAGAAGGGTTTTTTGGTCCTACCTTTGCCAAAAGAGGAGCCGGTGATTAAAGGGAAAGGTTGGGACGCTAACCAATTCTGTCGTTATCATCGTAGCCGGGGACATGATATTGAGAAACGCTGGACTCTCAAGAACAAGATAGAAGATATGATAAGGGATGGGACGCTACCCGTGCCAAAAGCTGGCCAGAAACCTAACAATCAAAGCAACCCGATGCCCGAATACAAATGCTATCTTTCATGGAGTTTGTAGCTTTGATCCTTCCACTTTAATTGTTGAGATGGGTCAACTTATCCCCGAGGTGATTGGCTTTCATGAAGACATATCCATTCATGGCATTTGGGACAATGATGACGATGATCAACATGAATACTCCAAAATGGAATGGATGGAGACGGATGAGCCAACATCAGATGATGTGGCGGTTCTCACTCGATCAGGCCGCCATAACAACAGGAACACCACTACCCCAGTGACTGTTTCTAATCCTACGCCAATGGTTAGCGATGACAATCACGCCCCTCCTGAAGATCCTCTCCTTACACAACTCAAGAAGAGACTAGAGCTTAAGTTACTATATGGCAACTGATATGCACATCACAAGCACATAGACAGAAAATGATGGACGCTCTTACTGCATTAACAGTAACTCCCATGACGACTCCTGAATCTTTAGTTGCTCATGTGACTACCCAGCAAGAAGCGATCACATTTGGGATTGAAGATCTGCCTCAGGGAGGGGCATCCCACAACAAAGCACTCTACCTTACAGTGCAATGCTCCAACAAGACTATCCCGCTAGTTTTGGTCGACAGTGGTTCAGCTGTGAATGTGTGCCCTTGGAGGACGGCACAGAAATTGGGAGTCCAATAACAACACTTAGCTCAAAATGGTGTACAACTCAGGGCTTACGACAATTCTCCCCGAAGGTCGGTTGGGTCCATAATATTGCCCATCACTACAAGCAATATCACTAGGAATGTGGAGTTCGTAGTGCTAGACATTCCAGCCTCCTTCAATCTGTTACTAGGAAGGCCATGGCTTCATGAATGCAATGCTATAGTATCTACCTTACACCAGAAGGTAAAGATGTTAGTCCAAGGTCAAGTCATCTCCATCTCGGGAGAATCCATCAATGTTGTCTTTACTCCAAAGCAAGCCACCCTTGAAGTGGAACATAGTTCCATGGACGAAGAACTTCACAACTTTGAACTTGTGGCGACTTTGAGCTAGGATGAAGCTTCCTTTGACTTCGATCCCTACTCAAATCCCAAAGTGCACGCTATACTCAAGAGACAACGACACTTCCCTGGGATCCCGCTGGGAAAGAACCCGAAAAACAAGATTCCCCCTGTGTTCAAGACATTTAAGCAGAAGGGAAGATTCGGCTTAGGGTACAAGCCAACTGAGAAGGAAGTTAGGCTCGCCAAGATGGCCATAGCTGAGCAGAAGGGGATGGACAATCCTCCTACCTTATTCCAAATGAAACCCTATCCACTCACTCTAAATGGACAATTTGTTAGGGAAGGTGATGACTTCCCTTACTATGGGTTCCCTGAACCATACTACTTGAAGAACAAGGGAGTTCAAGTTGCTGGGTTAGAAGTTTTCAATGATTGTACCATTAACATGGCTACTGTCTTTGTCCCCGTTCGGGACAAACTGCCACCATTGGAATGGACTCATCTCGCTGGGAGCAACATATTTGGCATGCTGTTTGGACAAGAAGTTTTCAAAGAAGAGTCTGAAGATGACGTTGTTATTGCTGCATTATCCAACCCAAGCTTTGACCCAAGCCTCATGATTACTGAAGAAGAAGAAGTCAAAGCGGTCTCATGGGTCGATGCTGAGAAGAATAGCTTTGTTTTCATCTATAGGAGAGTCTGTTCCTATGAACATAGAGTCAGGTCCTAGGAGTCTAGAGTCAAATGAGTCTGGTCTTGAGTCTACTGGCGATGTACTCCTTTCTGCATTCAATTAGATGAACCTTTCTGCTTACTCTGATTCTTCTTTCCCCTCTTCCCTGAACTGTTGTGCTAATAATAATCTGGAATTTAATGAACCCTTAAAAGAATTTTCTAATGAACATGAGCATAAAATGGCGGTGTTGGAAGACACCATCGCCATAAATGTGGGCACGAAAGAACAACCTCGGGAGTTGAAGTTAGGTAGTTCACTCACAGCAGAAGAACGGGTAGCATTTATAGAGCTTCTCAAGGAGTTTGTGGATGTATTCGCATGGTCTTATGAGGATATGCCGGGGATTGATAAGGAAATTGCGGAGCACACCATACCTTTGCTCCCCGATGCAAAGCCGGTTCGACAAAAGGCTAGGAGGATCAGGCCTGAATGGGCTAAGAAAATTGAAGAAGAGGTGATCAAGCAGCTTAACGCTAAGTTCATCAAAGCAGTCTAATACCCTGAATGGATTGCAAACATAGTTCCAGTACCCAAGAAAGATGGGAAAGTGCGCATGTGTGTAGATTTCCAAGACCTTAACAAAGCCAGTCCCAAGGACAGTTTCCCATTACCACGTGGATAACACTTGCGGACATGAGCTCTTATCCTTTATGGATGGATATGCCGGTTACAATCAAATAAAAATGGCAGAAGAAGATATGGAGAAGACTTCCTTCACCACACCATGGGGAACGTACTGCTATGTAGTCATGCCTTTTGGTCTCAAAATTCCTGGCGCAACATACCAAAGGACGACCAACACTCTGCTTCATGACATAATGCACATAGAAGTAGAAGTTTATGTGGATGACATGATTGTTAAGTCCAAAACAAGGGAGGAGCACATTCCTAACCTTCGCAAGTTCTTTTTGCGACTTCGCAAATACAAGATGCGGCTCAATCCAGCAAAGTGCACCTTTGGTGTTACCTCTGGGAAGTTGCTAGGCTATGTGGTCAGCCAACGGGGCATTGAAATTGATCCTTCAAAGATCAAGGCTATCCAATAGTTACAACCACCCAGGACAGAAAAGGAGATAAGAGGCTTCCTAGGACGAGTCCAGTACATCAGTAGGTTCATCTCAAAGCTTACCATGACTTGTGAACCTTTGATCAAGAAGTTAAGGAAAGGAAGCTAGGTAGACTGGGACGATCAATGTCAAGCTGCTTTCGACAAAATCAAGGAGTATTTACAGTGTCCTCCAGTCCTCATGCCGCCAGTACCAGATGAGCCTCTACTTCTTTACCTTACAGTGGCTAGCTCAGCAATGGGGGCTATGCTAGCTCAAAAGGTAAAAGGTCAAGAGAGTGTCATCTACTACTTGAGCAAGAAGTTCCTAGACTACGAAAGCCGATACGCAAACATAGAGAAAATGGCTCTCGCATTGGTTTGGGCCACCAAGAAGTTAAGGCATTACATGCTTTCACATACTGTATATGTCATAGCTGAGAACAATCCCATCAAATTCATCATGGAGCAACCAACCATCAACAATCGCATCGCCCGATGGGTAGTCATGCTTTCTGAATTCAATCTTCAATACTTACCCCAGAAATCTATCAAAAGGGCGAGTTGTTTCAGACTTTTTGGCTGCTTCACCATCACAGGAACCTCCAAGCACACACTTGGAATTCCCAAACGAAGATGTATTCTTCACCTATGAAATCACGTGGGAAATGTATTTTGACAGAGCCTCTAACCAAATGGGTTGCGGAGTAGGAGTCCTGTTAATATCTCCAGAAGGGGCACATGTCCCCGTGTCTGTAAAATTAGACTTTGATGCTACTAACAATGCGGCAGAGTATGAAGCATGCATCAAGGGCCTACAAGCTGCCTTGGCTTTAGGCATACGCCATATAAAGGTTATTGGAGACTCTAGCCTCATCATCAATCAGGCTAAGAGCGCGTGGAAGGTTCGAAGTGAGTGTCTCTTAGCTTATCAGCAGAAGCTTTTGGGACTTGCTAACCAGTTTGAGCAAATTAGCTTCCAATACCTTTCTAGGGATCACAACGAATTGGTCGATGCTTGGCCAAGTTATCTTCAATGATATCAATCCCATCTGGCACGCTCCAGCTACCAATAATTGTAGAACGGCAATCTGAGCCCGCATATGTCTACACCATGGAAACACAAGAAGAGGAGACTGAAAAATGGTTTCTTGACATATACAATTTCCTTCGGAAGGGAGAATATCCAGCTGAGTTAGATGCTCGAGGACAACGAGCGATCAGGTCTCTAGCAGCACAATACTGCTTGATCCAAGATCGTTTGTACAAGAAGTCACCTACATGCATCAATTTGTTATGTATCGATGCCAAAAGTGCAAAGGAAGTTATGGCTACTGTGCATGAAGGAGAGTGTGGTCCTCACATGAATGGGCGCATGCTAGCGAAGAAGATTCAAAGGGCTGGTTACTATTGGTCTACAATGGAGGCCGACTGCTTGAATTTCGTTCGAAGATGCCACAAATGTCAGGAATATGCCAATCTGCAACATCAACCTCCTTCATATTTGACTACGCTGACCTCTCCATGGCCATTCTCGGTATGGGGTATTGACATCATTGGCAAAATACACCCAATCAGAACAGGAGGACCTGAATACATCTTGGTCGCCATTGATCACTTCACTAAGTGGGTGGAGGCAGCCTATTTTGCCAAACTCACATCCAAGCAAGTGGCCAAATTCATCCTTCAGAACATTATATGCCGATATGGAGTGCCTCATGAGATCATCAGCGATAACGGGAGTCATTTTCGAAAAGAAGTGGAAGTTTTGCTCACCAATTACAAAATTCAGCATCACCGATCTTCATCTTATCGACCTCAAGCTAACGGAGCTGTAGAAGCGACCAACAAAACAGTTGCAGGAATCATCAAGAAGATGGTCGTTACTTACAAAGATTGGCCAGACAAGTTAGCATTCGCCTTATGGGGATACCGAACCTCTATACGAACTGCCACAGGAGCAACACCATATTCATTGGTATATGGGATGGAAGCAGTCCTGCGGATTGAATTAGCAATCCCTTCATTACGAATAGTGGCAGAAGCCAATTATCAGAAACAGAATGGGCTAGGGCAAGGTTCGAGGAGTTAATGTTGATGGACAAAAGGCGATTGAGGGCGTTGCATAATGTTCAGGTGTATCAAAGTAGGATCACTCGCGCTTTTAATAAGAAGGTGAAAATTCGTTCACTTCAAGAAGGTGATTTGGTGCTAAAGGAAATAAGGGCACCTATACAAGACCCAAGGGGCAAATTTGCACCTAATTGGAAAGGTCCTTATATGATTAAGGAAACTTTACCTGGAGGAGCAGCTCGGCTTGCTACTATGGATGGAGAAGATATGATTCAGCCCACAAATTTGAATCAACACAAGAGATATTATGTTTAAAATAGTCAAGCAACTGGAAAACCAATTTTCAGACACTTGGTGAATATTCAATATATGCTCATAAAAAGAAGAAAAAAATAAAGTTTGCATGAGCACAATAATTGTAAACAATACTTCTTCTTTTATTAATGATTAAAATGCAAGTAAACTGCTTGTAAATAAGAAAATTCAAAAGGCATAATTAAATAACAGTTTATTCTGGCAAAGGAGTTCAATTACTTCACTTCCATCCATCTTCTAATCTTGTTTCACCTCATCCATTTCGCCAGTGGTCTCATGATCAATCTCCATGTCTCTAGGCTCATTTGGGTCCATCTCTTTGTCTTTAGGCTTATAGGCTCGCCTATGCGATTTTCGTGTCTCCACCCTCGGACCAAGGTGGTCTTTTGCTGTCACCTTCGCGCCGAGACGATCCTTTATCATCGAACGGGGACCCAGTCTCTCCTTCATGGATGTTTGACTCCTTCTAGCCTCTCTAGCACGGCGAGACTCGACGGCCGCAATCAGCCATCCGTGATATCCAACGTCAGCAATCTCTAATACATGTGCCTTTGATGGAGCCTTAAGGGTCGGCCTTCTCGCCCGGTACCTCAGCCAAGACTCTATCACCGAGCCATGAAGCTTCAACTGCTCGGGGGCTTCACGTAGCCGCTCAGGGATGGTTTGTTTGCGGCCCATCTGTCGCCACACTCGCTCTGGAAAGTAGAAGGTCATGTGTGTCAAGCCGGCAATACACACATAGGCGTAGCGATAATCGCTTGTCACATATTCAAGAACGTGCCACCACTCGATCCACCATGTGATATCCCGAGGTTCCTTCAGAAAGGCGACCCATTCGGTTACCGATTGACGTTCAGTATACTTGCGCCTCCTTTGACAATAATTCGCGAGTCCCGAAGAATTACGAGGATCCTCGACAAGGCCCAAATACTCCATCAGCCATATCTGCCCATAAAGTTAGCACAGGTCATGATTGTATACCAATTATTCCCCAAACTAATGGAAAAAAAAACACACAAAAAATGCCTAAAACCCGCCTAGGTTATACAGGCAGTAGGTGGGTTTGAAAAATGAGAAAAAAAAAAAGGAATGAAGGAGGAAATGTACCTGAAGAAGTAGGGGGCTCCCACGAAGCTCATATTCTGGATCCGGATCATCCAAGCCCATCATAGTTTCCGCTAGCATCAATGGCACTGGGTTAAAACCTCGAGCCATGTCCTCGACAATCTGGATTAGGCCCGCCGGCCCATTTCGCCCACCATGGTAAAAGCAGAATTCCCCAAGGAGACATAATACGAAGGCTCGCACTCGTATCACAGGACCATATTCTAAAGTGTCAATAGATTGAAAGTACTCGACAATGGTTTGGAAATGTACCTTATCGCCGAAAAGTGCACTTCCTATGACCCGGGTCGGGAGGCATAGCAACTCCTTGTATTGTTTGAAGTTGTCGGTAAAAGTTGGGGGTGATGTCGACCGTGCGAAATGATTCGTCCCGAGAATAGACGACCACTCTTCAGGAAGCGGACATATCTCCTTCAAGGAAAAGCGAAAAACGTGCATCTTCGGATCCCAAAAAGCCCCTGCCGCTCGGAGGAAGTCATGGTTGACTCTCGCTTGCCGGAGGCTCAGCAATCTTGTCAAGTCGTATCTCCCGAGCTATTTCTTCTATTCTCTGGACAAGGTGCTCATCCAAGTAGCGAGTTTCTTCTTGAAAGCCATGAGAATTAGGACGATTTCTTGAGATTTTGGAGACTTTTAGATGGAGGATGCAATTAAAGGTGATGAGTGATAACCATATGCTTAGGGGCAAGGTATTTACACACTTTCATCCATGATCAAAATGGAACAAATCGGCCAGCAAGCAATCATATAGTCGTTGCCATCATATCCCATGATTCAAGCCATTTTTCCAACGGCTAGCAGCAAAAAAAAAAGGGAAAATAAAAGTTAAAACCGGCCTAGGTTTTAACTTTGGCAGACCACACGCGCGCGCGCCTCAGCCGGCTCAGGCCCATCCTCGCTTGTCGCTTAAAACCCGCCTAGGTTTTAAGCGACCTGGGCCCCTTTTTTCAAACTCCCGCGGCCCATTTGTGTTGTGCTCTTCCCTTTTTGGTTTCAATTGGCCCGTTTGTGTATTTTTGATGTCCCGGTTTCTGTTGTCGACCCAATGATGTTTAGCCCTGAAATTTTTGCTCGAGTTATCTCCGACACTTAGGTTTTTGGTTATTTTTTTATTTTCTTTTCTTTTTGGGGAAGCGAGATTAATTGGGATTAATCCCATCATGTAGAAAATCATTCAATTGCATTAATAAAGCGTCAAAGTTGTGCATTCACCGAGTCTTGCATAAAATAATAATTAAAAAAAAAAGAGTCTTGCGTTGCATAAGTTTGATCACCACAAGGAGCCTGAATCGACGCTGTCCTCTGCCAAGTTGCCACCTGAAGCTCCAACGTTGGAAGTACCTGTCGTGCCAAAATAGGTATCCCAGGAATAATAATCAGGACCAGGAGCAGTCTACCCAGGAGGCGATGGCCCAGATAGGGGCACTCCTGAAAGATGTACACTCGATGGTGAAGACACGAAGTGCTCCTGTGAAGCAGCCAGCCAGGAGTGATCAGGAACCTGCCACTCAACAGACGGAGTAGGCCATACAGGACTGGTTCCATAGTTGGGGGTTGGCCAACCAGAAGAAGCAGATCCTCCCAACCAAGAGTGTTGAGGCGCAGACCACTCTTGGGAGCCCATGGGCCATGACGGACCCATCCCAGGTGTAGGAACAGGCCATCCTGCGGAACCGGAGCCGAAAGAGGAGGTATCATAGGGTGCAGGACGTGAGGTAGCGTCATCCACTAGGCCTGACTACCAGGATACCCTACGGATGCACCTGAATCACGGTCCCTCACCACTATCTCCCGACCGCGACGAGCAAAACGCACTGAAGTCGGAGTGCGGCGAGAATGAGATGGTCGGTAAGTGGCGCTCTAATCTGAAGCATCCTCCACCCAATATGGACGGGACTGAGCATCACCTCCATACCCAATGCTGTGGTACGATCCTCCCTGACCGAGAGGCTCCTCCAGCGACATCTAAGCCATGTCCTCCTCCATATTTGGAGGTCGACGATCCCTGCTACCAGACCTGCTACGATGAGATCCAGTTGAGTGTTGACCCTCAACTAAGATACCTTTGTCGTGACCCTCTGGTACAGTTGCTGGAGGAAAACGAGAAGATCTACCGACTTCTCCTCTAGATCGGCCTCGAGTGGAATACTCCCCTACCGAAGAGCGGCGTGGGGGCTCTGTACGGGGAACATTTACAGTAGAACATCGAGGGGGTTCTTTGGGAACAGACTCCGCATCGGCCTCCATATCGACTCTTTGGGTGGTGTCGCCGTGATACCTACTAGAGCCAGTAAATGCTCGATCGAGGTGCTTCAACATGGTACTCCACTCCTTGGTCATTTGTCGGAGGAAAGCCCATCTCAGCTGAAAGACAGCAATACCAGGGTTAGCCATAGGTAACATATGGAATGAAAAGGAGGCAACATGAAATGAAGGATTACCAGTTTGCGATCAAATTCCCGAAGCGCGAACCACTGACTGCTGGTTTCCACATCCAGGAAACCACCGATCTTTCGTCTCTCCGGGGGGTTCTCGACCTCAGCAGCTTTGGCATAGGGCCCCAGCTAAAAAATTTACAGGTCAGATATCAGCTACAACATAATAAGGACAAGAGGAGGAAGATACATACCACTCGAGGAGCCAAACGGCTGAGATAGCGTTGGAACTCCTCGTCGAATTGCTCCTGAGGAACGTTATGCACAAAGTTGTCAAAATCTTGTCCTTGAACCAGATCTCTCAGAACACTCGAGTTGACCCGCCATGGCTCGAACATGTGTGTCGGAGGATCCAAGGGAATGAGACCAGGATATCCTCCCAGAATTTGCCTCGTGGCTCTCTCCCCCAAATACCACACATAACCATAAGGCCCTTCAACCAGGAGACGGAGGCGGGTATCGTGCTCCACCAGCTCCAAAGGTTGTGGTAATCCTCCGACGTCGAACTCGGCCCAAGGACGCCAGTTCACGTGGTCCTGCAAAATGAAAAGGAGCATTTAAGGATCACATGCAGAGGAAAATGAAAGAAAGATGCTGCATAAGAAAGAAATACTAGCTGCAAGTTATCCAGGATGCCACGGATGAGGTCAAGACTCCCTGACTTATACTTCTTGTCATGAATGCCCTCGGTAATCCAGCGTTCAGCAGCTGGTACCGTCTTATTCTTCTTCGAACGAATACCCAGGGCTAAAATGTACTCATATCCCCACGTCTACACAAACATGATGTCAAATGAGGAAGAAAGGATGAACTGCATTGAAGAAAAGAAGGTTCGAGCACATACCTTGAGCACCTTCCACAAGGAAGGACCATACTGGTAACGAGTCTGGGCCACATGAAGGTAGACCGGGTCTGGATCATGTGAAAGTCGAATGCCACGATGAAGCCAATGCATGAAGTTTGCATAGGAAGCCTTGCCCCAATTCAGGTTTCAAATATTGTCGAAGTTAAGAAGGTTCCGAAACCATATCAGGGAAATATTGTCCCCATGGTCGGCGAAGAAGGTGGCAGAAATAACGTACGCCAAGAAAATGAAGCGACGTTGCTCTAGAGGCAAGTTGTGAAAACCTGCTGTAGGAGGCAAAAATTTGTCGGCAAATCAGAAAATGACACGTGGAAAATAATTTAAATTTATTTAGCTGTCACGTGTTAAATTAATTACGGCGGTCCATTTAATTAAATTTTAAATGGAAATATATAATGACCAATAGCATCGCGACACGTGTCAATTATTATGCAGAAAATCATAATTATTTCTTTATTTTAAATAAAGGGATAATTAATGGGCTCAAGCCCAAAGCCGACTCAAACCCTAGGAAACCCTAGGCCTCCAGAGCCTATAAATAGGAGTCTTCTCCCTCATTTTCAACACACACGGCAGGCTACCCGGCGGCATTCGCATTCTCGCACTCCGCAGGCTTGAAGATCAAACCGCGCAGCCTCCAGCCTACCAAGCGCCAAGGATCAAAATCGCAAAGCTCAAGATTGAGTCTCCAAGCCTCTACCGTCAAGATCAAGAACCGCCGAGTTCTTCACCAAGACTCGCAAAGCCTTGTAAGATCGAACTACAAGCGACCTCAAGCTACCAAGCGCCAAGGACCAACGTCTGCTAGTTCGACAACTTCTATTCTTCACATCAAAGACTGCAGTCATCTCCTTCTTTTGGTTCATCGATCGACATCAAGCACTCAAGCCCTCGCATCCAAGAACCTGAAGAACTACTGCTTAAGATCTTCAGCTATCAAGCAAGGATCAACATTCAAGACCTTCAGCTCAAGAACTGCTACAAGAGTTCTTCAGCTAGACCTGCATTTGAGATCGAGATCAAGCGTCCGCGCCCTCGGCTCACCCAAATTTCAAGAGATTGAATCAGAGGACTACTTTATTGTATTTAATACAGAGATTGTACCCAAAATTCTTTGAAATTAATACAATTATATTTGTTCACTAATTTCTTGTGTTTATTTATTTTATTATCTTGAAATTTGTGTTTACAAATTTGGCACGCTCGGTGGGACATCTCTGTCTCTCATCTCTTTCTCCAAGAAGTGAAATTCGACCTTCGATGGCTGTTAATATGGAAGCAAAGATAGCTGAACTTGAGGCTATGTTAAACAGGCTCGTCATGGAAAGTGAAGAGAAAGATAAGAAGATCAGCGAACGAAATGAGCAAATCGCAAAACTGATGAAGAAGATAGAGAAGCGCTCATGTCAAGACTCCGATGAAGATTCTGACAAAGAGTCTTCCAAAGGAGATGGCGATGGGGAAGACAAGAAGAGTGACTCATCTTCAAAATCACTGACTGTGGAGCAAATTCAAAACTTGGTGGCAAATGCAGTGCGTGCTCAACTCGGAGAGAGATCAAACAAGACCCACTTGTACATGAAGCCATACACGAAGAGGATCGACGCCCTTCGAATGCCACAAGGATATCAACCACCAAAGTTTAATCAATTTGATGGGAAGGGTAATCCTAAGCAGCACGTCGCTCACTTCATCGAAACTTGTAGTAATGCTGGCACAGAAGGAGATCGATTGGTGAAACAGTTTGTTCGCTCCTTGAAGGGGATCGCATTCGACTGGTATACGGATTTAGAGCCTGAATCTATTAATAGTTGGGAGCAAATGGAGCAAGAGTTTCTCAACAGGTTCTATTGCGCTCGACGAGTCATCAGTATGACGGAGCTGACAAACACTAAACAGTGGGAGGGTAAGCCAATACTTGACTATATCCATCGTTGGAGGGCTCTTAGTCTTGAATGCAAGGATCGCCTCATCGAAGCTTCAGCTGTCGATATGTGCGCTCAAGGTATGCAATGGGATTTGCTCTACGTCCTCAAGATGGTCAAGCCGAAAACCTTTCAAGAGTTGGCAACTAAGGCGTATGATATGGAGATAACCATAGCAAGTCGACGAGGAAGGTCTTCATCTGCATTTGAATCAAGGAACGGAGCTAATGGGTATAAGAAGAATGACAAGTGGCCAAAGACTTCAAAAGAAGAGTCCATGGCTATTTCAATGTGTCAAGCAGTGAGAATCTCTGCTAAACCTAAACCTAAAAGGGAGAAATTCACTTCCTCAAAAGAAGCCGAAAGGAAGCGTCCTACACTGAAGGAGCTTCAAGACAAGAAGTACCCGTTTCCAGACTCAGATTTATCAGGAATGCTCGATGACTTGCTAGAGACAGGAGTTATTGAACTCCCACAACCAAAGAGGCCAGAAGAAGCGGGAAGAACTTATGATCCAAGATATTGTCGCTATCATAGGGTAGTTAGTCACCCTCTTGAGAAGTGTATCACGCTCAAGGAGCGAATCATGAGGCTAGCTGAGGAGGGGAAAATAATATTGGACTTAGATGATAACGTCGAAGCCAATTATGTTTCAGCACATCCAATTCCAGCAAGGAGAAACAAATTCTTGATGATTCAGTTTGGCTGCCAAAAACCAGTTCCTCTTCTTTAGACTAGTCCAGGCCCCTCAAGATGAACAAAAGCAAGTTTCGGAAGCTTTTGGTGAAGACGAACGATGGAGCTCGGTGGCTCGAAAGAAGACTAGGGGGCAAAGGGAAGTTCTAACACCACCACCCCGAAGGCATCAAAGGAGAAGAAATAACTCGCAACCTTCGATAGAAAGGAAGACGCTTGAAGTCATCAAGAAACAAGAAGTTGGTTCAACTGAGTCGCTTGAGCGAGGCCCTAGTGCTCCTGTCATGCTAGAGGAATACTTTCCGAAGTACTTCTTTGGAGAAAATAATAATGTTGCAGTTGTGAACATGGTCTCCTACTTCGAGATCAAAGAAGATGATAATGAAGGAATGGAGTATCAGCCTAAGCCAAAGCTCTCCGTGTTTGATAGGTTGGGACAACCAGCTTCCCGCAAACAAGCATCTGTCTTTGAGCGAATAGGGTGTCCAGGAGAGCGCAAAGCCTCGGTCTTCCGCAAGATCAAGTATGGTTCAAGACCAAAGTCTTCTGTATTATCAAGGATCAAACAAGCTGAAGATGTGTCAAGCTCAACACCCCGCCAGGAACAGAGCTCCGCATTCAGCCGCCTTGGGGTCATCAACGAAGTTCAAAGCTCCATCCCATCTCGCATGAAGCGTTGTTCAACATTGGAGGTCAAGACTGAAGGATCCTTGAGAGTGAAGAGACGCACTGTGATTTTCACCGGTCATCAAAGCAAAAACGATGACGACTCTGTCGACCCAGGTCAGTTCTGAAAAGAGACACCTCGAAGATGTCTACTACATCAGACTGTCCCCGAGGAGTAAACACGATGGCCGACCCGTGCACCTGCTGCTGAAAAGAGACACCTCAAAGATGTCTAATACATCATAACATCCCTGAGGAGTACCCACGAAAGCGGAGATGATGATGCGATGACTCGAGCATAGCTCAAGAGAGTAGTCGAGACCACTCTACGCCAAGACCGAGGAGTAGCCACGAAAGCGGAGAGGACGACGCCACGACTGTGCCTGCTTCAAAAGAGACACCTCGAAGATGTCTACTACATCGCATCGCCCCGAGGAGTAAATACGATGGCGACTCTGTGTCCAGTGCGTTCTGAAAAGAGACACCTCAAAGATGTCTAATACATCAGAACGTCCCTGAGGAGTACCCACGAAAGCGGAGATGACGATGCAGTCGACTCAGACAGTTCTGAAGAGAGTAGTCGAGGACCACTCTACGTCAGTACGCTGAGGAGTAGCCCACGAAAGCGGAGACGACGACGCCGTCGACCCAGGTCAGTTCTGAAAAGAGACACCTCGAAGATGTCTACTACATCAGACCGTCCCCGAGGAGTAAACACGATGACGACTCTGTCGACCCAGGTCTGTTCTGAAAAGAGACACCTCAAAGATGTCTAATACATCAGAACGTCCCTGAGGAGTACCCACGAAAGCGAGACGATGCGATGACTCGAAAGTTCAAGAGAGTAGTCGAGGACAACTCTACGTCAAGACCGAGGAGTAGCCCACGAAGCGGAGATGACGCGACGCGTCGACCAGTCGGGCTGAAAAGAGACACCTCGAAGATGTCTACTACATCAGACCGTCCCCGAGGAGTAAACACGATGACGACTCTGTCGACCCAGGTCTGTTCTGAAAAGAGACACCTCAAAGATGTCTAATACATCATAACATCCCTGAGAAGTACCCACGAAAGCGGAGATGATGATGCAGTCGACTCAGACAGTTCTGAAGAGAGTAGTCGAGGACTACTCTACGTTAGTACGCTGAGGAGTAGCCCAAGGAAGCGAGATGGCGACACTGTCGACCCAGACAGTCCTGAAGAGAATAGTCTAAGACTATTCTACGTCAACACGCTGAGGAGTAAGCAAGATCGTGATTTATGACGGACAACTTCAAGCACACGATGACAATTAATCTCAGCTCCCTGTACCGAAAAGATGGCCAAAAAAAAAATTGAACATGAAAAAGAAAAGATCAAATTATATGAAAAAAATAATAAAAAAAAGAAGAAGAAGAAAAGAAAGAAAAAGACGATACTGTAAAACCTGTGAGTTTTGCAGATCCAGAGAGAAGACGAGGAACAGCGGATGAATGGAAGAGGCGAGGATGATGCGTTTATATAGTATCTGATTGGCCAAGTTTCAGGATACTATTAGAATTCTCAGTCAAGTCTCCAACTCCATCACCATCTCCAACTCAAATTCAAACTCAAACTCCAACCCCAACTCCAACTCCAACTCCAACTCCAACTCCAACTCCAACTCCAACTCCTTCTCCAACTCCAACTTCAACTCTAACTCCTTCTCCAACTCCGACTCCAACTCCGATTGCCAAAAATTTATCCGACTAAATTTCTGATGAAATTTTTATCCAAACTGAAAAGTTGTGATAAAAAAAATTATTGTCCTTAAATATTCGAGACTCAACCGCTTAAAACACCCAAAATTTGTGTCCGCGGCTGACTCTCGAAGGGGGCATTTGTAGGAGGCAAAAATTTGTCGGCAAATCAGAAAATGACACGTGGAAAATAATTTAAATTTATTTAGCTGTCACGTGTTAAATTAATTACGGCGGTCCATTTAATTAAATTTTAAATGGAAATATATAATGACCAATAGCATCGCGACACGTGTCAATTATTATGCAGAAAATCATAATTATTTCTTTATTTTAAATAAAGGGATAATTAATGGGCTCAAGCCCAAAGCCGACTCAAACCCTAGGAAACCCTAGGCCTCCAGAGCCTATAAATAGGAGTCTTCTCCCTCATTTTCAACACACACGGCAGGCTACCCCGGCGGCATTCGGCATTCTGCACTCCAGAGGCTTCAGAAGATCAAACTGCCAGCAGTCTCCAGCTACCAAGCGCCAAGGATCAAAATCTGCAAAAGCTCAAGATCGAGTCTCCAAGCCTCTACCGCGTCAAGATCAAGAACTGCTTCAGAGTTCTTCACCAAGACCTGCAAAGCCTTCAGAAGATCGAACTACAAGCGACCTCCAGCTACCAAGCGCCAAGGACCAACGTCTGCTAGTTCGACAGCTTCTGTTCTTCACATCAAAGACTGCAGTCATCTCCTTCTTTTGGTTCATCGATCGACATCAAGCACTCAAGCCCTCGCATCC
Source organism: Portulaca oleracea (assembly GCA_029582165.1). NCBI lineage: Eukaryota > Viridiplantae > Streptophyta > Magnoliopsida > Caryophyllales > Portulacaceae > Portulaca > Portulaca oleracea. Next base: position 9,924,111 of record CM055878.1, on the reverse strand, counting down.
AAGAACCTGAAGAACTACTGCTTAAGATCTTCAGCTATCAAGCAAGGATCAACATTCAAGACCTTCAGCTCAAGAACTGCTACAAGAGTTCTTCAGCTAGACCTGCATTTGAGATCGAGATCAAGCGTCCGCGCCCTCGGCTCACCCAAATTTCAGGAGATTGAATCAGAGGACTACTTTATTGTATTTAATACAGAGATTGTACCCAAAATTCTTTGAAATTAATACAATTATATTTGTTCACTAATTTCTTGTGTTTATTTATTTTATTATCTCGAAATTTGTGTTTACACCTGCATCGCGAATAGTCATTTCGAAGTGCTTATAGGCAAGGTTAGGGAGACCATGTCGTTGTCCTAGGCGAGTAGACACTGGAGCCAACAAATCCAGCACTACTGGAGGGATATCCGCGTCAAAAACCACGTCCTGCCCACCCCAAGGAAGGTCGGTAATCATGACAAAGTCTTTGGGCGTGACCGTCATCTCACCCACCGGCAAATGAAATGAGTTAGTTGAATCCCACAACCTCTCGGCCATCGCCCAACCTATGATACAGAATGTCCTCTTCCTCCAAGCCTCCAAGCATTTCCAGAAGGGCATGAAGCCCGCAGCGGTTAAAGTATCACGAACGAAGTCTCCCGGAATCGATTCCGCAGCCTTAATAGGGTCTTTTAGGACGCCAGGAGTTTTCAAATTCTCCTCCTAAAGGCAGAATTCCGGCTCATCATTTAGAATGGGGGCTCAGAGCATAATTTCATGGACCCAAGCTGGACCTAGCACAAACACTAGGCTTACAGCCACGGCCCATGAAGCAAACCAGCAAGCCCATGGTCACGGCCCAGGAAGCGGCCTAGCGCGAGTCAAAACCCGCCTAGGTTTTGACTTCGCCAAGCCCACCGTCACGGCCCGTGAAAGCGGCCCAGCAGAAACAAAACAAAAAAAAAGAGACTACGCGAGTAAAAACCCGCCTAGGTTTTGATCTCGCTAGGCCCATGTGACCGGCCCAAGGAGCGCATCGGCCAAGCAGGCTGAAAATAAAGCCCGCCTAGGTTTTAGTTCACCTAGTGGGCCGCAACTCGGACAAACAGGCCCAGAATGCGCCTAGATTTTGTGGGCCGACTGATCAACGCTTTCTTTTGGTCCATTTTTACGATTTGCAAATGCGTTTTCAGTCAAAATGCAAAAATAAATGGATCATTCAACATCCTAGCATGCATACTTAAAATAGCTAAAAATCGACAAGATATGAAAAATAAATTCATGCTTGCTCATTTTTACGCTAAACTAAGTACAAGAAGAAAGTTTAAAGGTTACCTTGCCGTGAGAGCGGTAAAACCAAGCATGGTTCCAAGATTGAACAATGAGTTCGGAGGGAGTCGCCTCCATGCCAGGAACAAAGTTGCGTCCCGAAGACCGCTCATGAGGCCAGACCGCCGCATGAGGAAGAGGTGGATTCCTATGACTCTAGGGTTGCATCTTCAAAATTCGAGATTACTTCAAAGAACAAAACTTCTTTTCTAGAGAGAGAAGGAGTGAGCTAGAGAGATGAAGGAGATGAAGATGTGAAGGAAATTAAGGAAGGCTCTTGAATTTATAGAAAAATTGGGTGAATATGAGCCGTTCGTTTCTTGAACCCGCCTCAAGATGCCAAACGCGTTTCATTGGCCGAAAATCCAAGGGTTATCCTTTTGTCACCCAAAAGAGAGGCAGGGTGACGTGGCTTCTTTATGACCGCAAGTGGGCTGGGCCCCACTTTGATACCCTTCACGAGGCAAAAAAAAAAAGAAATCACAAAACCCGCCTAGGTTTTGTTTGGCCCAAAAGGAGCGGCCCAGGAGACGCGGTCCAGCCGCGGGCACATCCCAAGGAAGGTCAACAAAACCCGCCTAGGTTTTGTGACGCCTACGGACCAAATTCACGGCCCAACTCAATGTAGCCTGAGCCCACAGTTTGAGCTCTACGGCCCGCAGGTAAAATTCGAACCTCTTCTATTTTTCAATAAAACTAATACTTGATTTTCTCATGACTTTCAGGTCGCCGACAAAGGGGCCACCGCCATTCAGCTACCGCACAAAGCGTCGCTGTTATCATCATCATCATTCAGGGCCATCGGTAGAGTTTCTATGCAGTCCCAATTCTGAGCCACCGGCATCGTGCCCGGTGAAGTCTCGACCCCCAAGGCCATCAGCAACGCGTCTGGTGAAGTCCTTCGGCATCAAAAATACGAACAATCATCATCATTCAGGGCCATCGGCAGAGTTTCGATGCAGTCCCAATTCTGAGCCGCCGGCATCGTGCCCGGTGAAGTCTCAATCTCCGAGCCGTCGGCATCGTGCCCGATGAAGTCTCGACCCCCAAGGCCATCAGCAACGCACCTGATGAAGTCCTTCGGCATCGAAAATGCCAACAATCATCAACACCGACACTGGGAAAGACTAGAACCGACACCGGGAAAGACTGGAACCGACACCAGGAAAGACTGGAATCGACACTGGGAAAGACTAGAAAACTCCATGAATCATCGGCATCATGTTCGATAACAAGTAAAGCATCATTCTTGCTCGAGATCATCCTCAAAGAGGCGCATGCCGCCCGCAACTGCGACACAGGACAAAGCTTCCAAGTGTCAACTCACACCTTCAAGTAAGGCGTCGTTCTCGCTCGAGATCAACATCGACTCATCAACGATTAGGTAGAGCATCATTCTTGCTCGAGATCACCCTAAAAGAGGCGCAGGCCGCCCGCAACCGTGATGCAGGACTCAGTTTCCAAGCATCAAACCAGGCTTTGCAACCCAAAGTCATATCCTCAGACTAATTTGACCTTTGTCCTATTCGGACTCGATTAAACTAAGGGCTCTCTGTAGACACCGGGATTTGTATCGATATAATCCCGACTCATCAAAAGCATGGGCCAAGTGGTAAACTGGTCATTGGGCCCAAAAAAGCAACAAACCGAGTGCAAGAAAAATAAAGTAGGCCACGTTTAATTGTTAAAACCCAGAGGGGTTTTAACTTTTAATGAACAAGCCTAGGAACCTGAAAAGACTACATCTAGGCCATGCTGATTTTAATTATTTTTATGCTGCTGGGCCGTGACTTGGGCGACGCTGGACTGTCTTGTGGGCCATGGCTGTGAGCCCAGTGTTTGTGTTGGGTCCAGCTAGAGCCCAAAAGACTACATCTAGGCTCAAAATGCTAACGGAGCCCCCATTTAAGTAGCTTTCTGAAATTATGTTTATCGTTTCTTAGGAGGATAACCTGAAAACCCCCGGTGCCTTGAAAGATCTCCTTAAGGTTGCCGAGTCAATCCCTGGAAACTTTGTGCGCGACACATTAATTGCGGCCGGTTTCATGCCCTTCTGGAAATTCCTGCTGGCCTGGAAGGGTCGAACTTTCCGAATCATAGGTCGGGAAATTGCTGAGAGGTTTTGGGATAGGAAAAACTCCTTCCATTTTCCCGTGGGCGAGATGATCGTCACGCCCACGGATTTTGTCATGATCACTGGTCTTCCTTGGGGTGGGCAGGATATAGTCTTCGACGCGGAGATCCCTCCGGTAGTCCTAGACATGTTAGGTCCAATGTCAGCACGCCTAGGTCCGCGGCAAGGTCTTTCCAACCTTTCCTATACGCACTTCGAAATGGCTATTCACGACACCAGTTTTCAAAATTTGGCCGACGAGCAACGCCGGTTCATTTTCCTGACGTATATCATTTCAGCCACCCTCTTTGCTAATCATGGAGATAACATCATGTGGACGTGGCTCCGAAACTTCCTGAACTTTAAAAATATTTGGAACCTAAACTGGGGCAAGGCGGCCTATACGAACTTCATTCTCTGGCTTCGCCGTGGCGTGAGACTTTCACAGAACTAGGAGCCTGTTTATCTTCAAGATGCTCAGACTCGCTTCCAATATAGTCCTTCCTTGTCGAAGGTGCTCAAGGTACGTACCCGAGACTCTTCTCACTTTAATGCTAATCATCCTTTCTTCTCTCTTTAACGTCATGTTCATGCAGTCATGGGCCTACGAGTACATTTTGTCTCTAGGTATTGGATCGAAGAGGGATAAGACATTACCAGCTGCTGAACGCTGGACTACTGAGGGCATTCATGGGAAGAAGTACAAGTCGGGGAGTCTTGACCTCATCTATTGTGCGCTGGACAACCTAGCTCCGGTATTTCTTTACGCCCAACATCTTTCTCTCATTTTCCTCTACATTTTAATGTTGAATGCTTCTCTTCTTTTGCAGGATCAAGCGAACTGGCGTCCCTGGGATTTCAATGTGGGAGGGCTACCAACACCTTTGCATTTGGTGGAGCATGACACCCGTCTTCGCCTCCTGGTCAAGGGGCCCTTGGGTTACATATGGTACTTGGGAGAGAGGGCCTCGAGGCAGATCTTGGGGGGTCACCCTTGTCTCATCCCCTTGGATCCTCCGGAGCATGTGTTTGAGTCGTGGCGCGTTGACCCGGGTGTTATGAGGAATATGATTCAAGGTCAAGACTTTGATAACTTCATCAATGATGTTTCGCAGGAGCAGTTCAATGAAAAGTTCAAGCGTTATCTCACTCATTTGGCTCCCCAGGTGGTATGTATCTTCCACCTTTTCTTTGTCATGCTTTTGTTGACTTCTAACCAAAGAATCTACAGTTGCGGCCTTACGCCAAGGTTGCCGAGGTGGAGATTCTGCCAGCGGAGGAAAAGATTGGCAGTTTCTTGGACGTGGAGCATAGCAGCGAGTGTTCTGCGTTACAAGAATTTGAACGGAAACTGGTAACCTCCGTTTTATGTTGCTTATTATCCTGCACTTTACTTGTGAATAACCCCGATTTTGCCCTCTTTCGGCCAAGTTGGTCCATTATCCGACGCATGACCAAGGAGTGGAGCACTATGAGGAAACACATTAATCGGGTGTTCACTGGCTCTGGTAGATACCAAGGCAATGCAGCTAGAAGGGCCGATATGGAAGCTGATGCAGAGTCTGCCCCTAGGGAACCGCCATGACGCTCCACTGTGGTTCCTCCTCGTACAAAGCCCCCTCGTCATTCTTCAGTAGGGGAGTACTCTTCTCGAGGCCGATCTCGGGCTAAGGTTGGTGGGTCTTCGCGTCCTCCCTTGGCGTCTATACCAGAAGGTCGCGGTAGAGAAATTCTGGTTGAAGGTCGATTCCGGTCTCATCAGAGCAGTCCAAAGACAGAGGTCGTCGTCCTCCAAGCATGGAATAGGACATGGCTCTGATGTCGTTGGAGGAGCCTTTCAATCAAGGAGGGTCGCATCACAGTGCTGGGTATGGTGGTGATACTCAGCCTCATTCATATTGGGTGGAGGATGCTTTAGAGTCAAGTGCTACCTATCGGCCTTCGCATTCTCGCCGCACTCCAACTTCGGTGTGTTCTGCTCGTCGTGGTCGGGAAATAATGGTGAGGGATCGCGACTCAGGTGCATCCGTAGGGTATCCTGCTGGACAGGCCCTAGCGGATGACGCTACTTCACGTCCTGCACCTTATGACGTTTCCTCTTTTGGTTCCGGTTCTCATTCTGACAGATGGCCTGTTTCGGCTCCTAGGAAGGGTCCTTCGTGGCCCATGAGTCTGCAGGAGTGGTTTATGCCTCAGCATTCTTGGCTTACGGGTCTACCTCTTCTGGTTGGCCAACCCTCGATTATGAAACCGGGCTTGTATGGCCTACTCCATCTGTTGAGTGGCATGTTCCAGATCATTCATGGTTAGCCGCTTCACAGAAGCCTTCCATGTCTTCACCGTCGAGGACATACCCTTCAGGAGTGCCCTTGTTTGAACCATCGCCTCCTTTGTAGAACGCTCCTCCTCCTCCGGCATTCTCGAGCTTGGGTCCCACATCTGGTCCAGATTACTACTCTTGGGACACCTATTTTGGCACGGCTGGCACTTCCAACGTCGGAACTTCAAATGCTAGCGACAACTTGGTAGAGGATAGCGGCCATTCGGGTTCCCTGTGGTGACCACATTCACACAATGCAATGTAAGACTCTTTTTTGTGTATTTTATTTTTATTGATGCGAGACTCGATGAATGCACAACTTCCATACTTTATTAATACATTTTCAAATGATTTTCTATATGTGTAGACACCGGGATTTATACCGGTATAATCCCGACTCATCAAAAGCATGGGCTAAGTGGTAAACAGGTCATTGGGCCCAAAAGAGCAACAAACCGAGTGCAAGAAAAATAAAGCAGGTCACGTCTAATTGTTAAAACCCAGAGGGGTTTTAACTTTTAATGAACAAGCCTAGGAACCTGGCCCAGCAAAACGCGCCCGGCCCAGAAAAGCTTATAACCCGCCTAGGTTATAAGCGGAGCTCAGCACGACATCATTCTCGCCACGTCATCAATCCGTGTGCTGATAATTGTTATAACCCGCCTAGGTTTTAAGGTTTTTAGCGCTAAAATTTACATGCATGCATGATCCCTTGATCTTTGCCCCACGTGTTTGACTTCCTCTTGACCACCCCAAAACCCGCCTAGGTTTTGGACTCAGATGGCTTGATTTGTGGGATATGATCCCTCCATTTCCCTCCAAATCTCTCACACCCTTCACCTATAAATATCCCCTCCATTTCACCTTCACTTCATCAACAACTCTCACAAAGATCACCATCATTATACTCACATTCTATTACTCTCATTTCCATCATATTATACCTTCATTCTCTCAAAATCTTATCATCCACATCCACCTCTAATCCTCTCATAATCATATTCATCACCAACATACAACCATCCATACACCACTTTTCCTAGCCACTTACATTATTTCATCCGAGTTTCAAGTCAAGGGGGCAACTCAAGGGATCAAGTTCATCATTCCTATCACCTTAAGTAAGGTTCGATTTCTTTGGTTCATTTTGTTATTATTACTCATGTAACTCTTTCTTTAATTTTGTGCTTGTACACATTTTGTAAAATGAAAACCGCATTGTTTTTATATTGCATGATTCAAATAATAACTCCGTGAAATTAATCAAACTTCTCCCCGCTCTCTTTCTTTTCAATGTTGATTTTAGTAGAGTCTGTTTTATAACAGGCGGATTCGAGAGTTCTTATAACTCTCGAATTCGTAACCTTACCCCTGAATCTAGAAATCGGGTTCGTAGACCTGAGTCTTTCTTTTCTTATTTTACGGTTTGTCGATTTCCTTAAATCGGTTGGCGACTCTTTTACATTTTATAAATTCGTTTAACTATTTAAAATATTCATTTATGCATAAAATAATTTAAGCAAATAATTTAGTTCATTTCCCTTACTAATTTAAGATTGTACCTGAGGAAAATGGACCAGAAATTAATAAAACCTAGGCGGGTTTTATTAATTTCAACCCATTTTCTTCCGCTCGTGGATGCGCATTTGCCCACCAGGTCTACTAAAACCGAGGCGGGTTTTAGCATTTTCTGGTGGCCCGTCTGCTCCTCTTTGTGCTTGAATTTAGTGACTGGGCCAGGATTAAATTATTGTTAAATTAATTTGTGTAATTACGGATAATTTAAATAATAAAAACGGGTTTGTAAATAAATAAAGTTTCATCACCCCGAAAATAAATTTCGAAAATTAAAAATATCCTTATTTAAGGGTTAAGAAATCTTAGTCGGCTCCCGATCGTTTAAGTAGCGCATCACGTGGAAAGAAAGTTTTCCACCTCCTTTCCGGGGTGTACCTACAATATGATGGGATTAATCCCAATTAATCCCGCTTCCCCAAAAAGAAAGGAAAATAAAAGAAAACGTAAAACTTAAGTGTCGGAGTAAACTCGAGCAAAAATTTCAAAACCGAACATCATTGGGCCTACAACAAAACCCAAAACATAAAAGATACACGAACGGGCCGGTTTATTCCCCAAAAGGAAGAGGCCCACATTGAAAACAAGCGAGCTAAGGAAATCTGGGCCTGGACCACTTCAAAACCCAGGCGGGTTTGGCGGCTAAAGGAGGCGGGCCTGGGCCTGGCGAGGTGCGCGTGTGTGGCCGTGGAGGAGTTAAAACCCAGGCGGGTTTTAACGAATTTTATTTTATTTTTTTTATTTTGCTAGCCGTTGAAGAATGGCTTAAATCACGGGATTTTGGGGGAACATCCATATGACCGTTGTCTTGATGGTATGCTCCATTTTGATCTTAGGTGAAGGTGTATAAATACCCCACCTCATGCATGTTATCATCACTCATCTCCTTTACTTGAAAACCTTCATCAAATATTCTCCAAAATCACAAAAACCCTCCAAATTCTCATGGCTTTTGAAAAGAAACTTGCTACTTGGATGAGCACCTTGTCTAAGGAAGAGAAGAAAGAGTTTGGGAGATACAAGCTAACAAGCTTGTTGAGCCTTTGACAAGTGAGGGTCAACCATGACTTCCTTCGAGCGGCGGAGACTTTTTGGGACCCGAAGATGCACGTTTTTCGCTTCACCTTAAAAAGTTATGCCCGCTTCTAGAGGAGTGGTCCTCTATTCTCGGGACGAATCACTTTGCGCGGCCGACGTCACCTCCATCATCAATTGACGTCAACAAACAATACAAGGAGCTGCTATGCCTTCCATCTCGTGTCATAGGAAGCGCACTATTCGGCGACAAGGTACATTTCCAAACTATTGTTGAATATTTTCATTCCCCTGATACTTTGGAATATGGTCCGGTGATACGAGTGCGCGCACTCGTATTGTGTCTTCTCGGAGAATTCTGCTTCTACCACGGCGGGCGAAGAACTGGGCCGGCGAGCTTGATTCAAATTATTGAAGATATGGCCCGAGGCTATAATCCGGCGCCCTTGATGCTAGCGGAGACTTTGATGGGCTTGGACAACCCAAACCCAGAACAGAAACTTCGTGGGAGCCCCCTGCTACTTCAGGTATGTCATCCTCCTTTCCTTCTCCTTTTCTTGTCTTTCTGTCCCCTTACTGACTGTAAAACCTAGGCGGGTTTTATACTTTTTTTTTGTTAGTTTGGGATTAATTGGCATGCAATTGTAACCCTTGCTATCTTTATGGACAGATATGGCTGATGGAGCATCTGGGCCTCATTGAGGAGCCTCGAACGTCTTCGGCGTTGGCGAACTATTGTCAACGGAAGAGGAAGTACACCGATCTTCGCTCAATAACGGAATGGATTGCATTCCTAAAGGAGCCTCGTGACATCACATGGTGGATCGAATGGTTGCACATTTCCGAGTATGTGACCTGTGACTCATGCAACGCCTATGTGTGCATCGCCGGTTTGACGCACATGACATACTACTTCCGGAGCGGGTGCGACGGCAAATGGGTTGCAAGCAGAACATCCCTGAGCTGTTGTGTGAAGCACCTGAGCAATTGAAGCTTCGTAGTTCGATGATAGAGTCATGGCTAAAATATTGAGAAAGAAGACCAACTCTTAAGACTCCATCAAAGGCGCACGTATCACAATATGCTGACGCCGACTATCACGGATGGCTAATTGCGGCTGTCAAATCTCGTCGTGCTGGAGAGGCGAGAAGGAAACAAACATCTGTGAAGGAAAGATTGGGTCCTCGTTCATCAATAAAGGACCGTCTCGGTGCGAAAATCACAGCGAAAGACCGACTTGGTCCAAAAGTGGAGACGCGAAAACCAAATAGGCGGGCCTATAAACCGAAAGACAAAGAGAGGGACCCAAATAGACGTAGAGACATGGAAATTGATCATGAGACCACTGACGAGGTGGATAAGGTGAAACAAGATTAGAAGATGGACGAGAATCATGAAGGAGCTGAAGCTGCTTTGCCAAAATAATCTTTTATTTAATTATGCCTATGGAACTTTCTCGTTTACAAGCAATGTACTTGCGTTATTAATAAGAGAAGGGATATTGTTCACAATTATTGTGTTCTTGCAAGCTTTATTTTTTTCTTCTTTTCATGAGCATTTATTGAATATTCACCAAGTGTCTGAAAATTTGTTTTCCAGTTGCTTGGTTATATGAAGCATAATATCGCTTGAGCTGGTCTAAATTCGTGGGCTGAATCACATCATCCCCATCCACGGTAGCAAGTCGAGCTGCTCCTCCAGGTAAAATGTCCTTAATTATATAAGGACCCTTCCAATTAGGTGTAAATTTTCCCCTTGGGTCTTGTATAGGTACCCTCATTTCCTGAAGCACCAAATCACCTACTAGAAGTGAGCGACTTTTCACCTTCTTATTAAATGCGCGAGCGATCCTACTTTTGTACATTTGCCCATTATGCAACACCCTCAATCGCCTTTCATCCATCAACATCAACTCCTCGAACGTTGCCCTAGCCCATTCTGTTTCTGGCAATCTGCCACTATTCATAGTGAAGGGATTGCTAATTCAATTGGCAGGACTGCTTCTATCCCATACACCAATGAATATGGTGTTGCACCAGTAGTAGCTCGTATAGAGGTTCGGTATCCCCATAAGGCAAATGCCAATTTGTCAGGCCAATCTTTGTAAGTAACAACCATTTTCTTGATGATTCCGGCCACTATTTTATTAGTTGCTTCTACAGCTCCATTAGCTTGAGGTCGATAAGGTGAAGACTGGTGGTGCTGAATATGGTAAGTGGCGGGTAAAGTCTCCACTTCTTTTCGAAAATGGCTTCCATTATCGCTAATGATCTCATGAGGCACACCATATAGGCATATGATATTCTGAAGGATGAATTCGGGCACTTGCTTGGATGAGAGTTTGGCATAAGAGGCTGCCTCCACTCACTTAGTAAAGTAATCAATGGCGACCAAGATGTACTCATTTCCTCCTGTTCCCGTTAGGTGTATCTTGCCAATGATATCGATACCCCATACTGAAAATGGCCATGGAGATGTCAAAGTAGTCAAATACGAGGGAGGTTGATGCTGTAAGTTGGCATACTCCTGGCATTTGTGACACCTTCGAACGAACTCCAAGCAATACGCTTCCATGGTGGACCAGTAATAACCAGCTCTTTGGATCTTTTTTACTAGCATACGCCCATTCATGTAAGGCCCACACTCTCCTCCATGTACAGTAGCCATAACCTCTTTTGCACTTTTAGCATCAATGCACAAGAAATTGGTGCCGGTAGGCGATTTCTTGTACAGGCGATCTTGGATCAAGCAGTATTGTGCTACTAAGGATCTGATTGCCCGTTGTCCTCGAGCATCTAGCTCGGCTGGATATTCTCTTTTCCGAAGAAAATTGTATATGTCATGGAACCATTCCTCAGTTTCCTCTTCTTGTGTCTCCATATTGCAGACATATGCTGGTTCATACTACCGCTCTACTATTACAGGTAGTTGGAGCGTGCCTGATGGGATCGATGTCATTGAAGATAACTTGGCTAGAACATCGGCCAATTCATTATGATCTCTAGAAAGTTATTGGAAGCTAATTTGCTCAAATTGGTCAGCAAGCCCCAAGAGAGTCTGCTGGTATGCCATAAGGCATTCATTCCGAACCTTCCACGTATTCTTAGCTTGATTGACAATGAAGCTAGAATCTCCAAAGACCTTTATATGGCGTATACCTAAAGTCAAAGCAGCTTGTAAACCCTTGATGCATGCTTCATATTTGGCAGCGTTGTTAGTAGCATCAAAATCCATTTTTACAAATACAGGGACATGTGCCCCTTCTGGAGAGATTAACAGGACTCCTACTCCACAACCCATTTGGTTAGAAGGTCAAAATACATTTCCCATGTAATCTCATCGGTGAAGAATACATCTTCATCTGGGAATTTCAAGTGAGTGCTTGGAGGTTCCTGTGATGGTAAAGCAGCTAGGAAATCTGAAACAACCCGCCCTTTAATGGATTTCTAGGATAAATACTGATGGTTGAATTCTGAAGGATGACCACCCATCGAGTGATGAGGTTATTAATAGTGGGTTACTCCATGATGAATTTGATGGGATTATTCTCGACTATGACATATACCGTATGTGAAAGCATGTAATGCCTTAGCTTTTTGGTGGCCCATACTAATGCAAGAGCCATCTTCTCTATATCAGCGTATCGACTTTCGTAGTCTAGAAATTTCTTGCTCAAGTAGTAGATGGCGCTCTCTTGACCTTTTACCTTTTGAGCCAGCATAGCCCCCATTGCGGAGTTGGTCACTGTAAGGTAAAGGAGTAGAGGCTCATCCGGTACCGGCGGCATGAGGACTGGAGGATGCTGCAGATACTCCTTGATTTTATCAAAAGCAGCTTGACATTGATCGTCCCATTCTATTTTACTTCCCTTCTTCAACTTCTTGAACAAAAGTTCACAGGTCATGGTGAGCTTTAAGATGAACCTACTGATATACTGAACTCGCCCTAGGAAACCCCTTATCTCCTTTTCTGTCCTGGACAGTTGTAAATCTCGGATAGCCTTTATCTTTGAAGGGTCAACTTCAATGCCTCGTTGGCTAACCACATAGCCTAGCAACTTCCCAGAGGTAACACCAAAGGTGTACTTTGCTGGGTTAAGCCGCATTTTGTATTTGCGAAGTCGTAGGAAGAACTTGCGGAGATTGGGCATATGCTCCTCTCTTGTCTTGGACTTGACAATCATGTCATCTACATAGACCTCTACTTCTCTATGCATCATGTCGTAAGTGTTGGCAGTCCTTTGATACATTGCTCCGACATTTTTGAGACCGAAAGGCATGATCACATAACAGTTCGTCCCCCATGGTGTAGTGAATGAGGTTTTCTCCATATCTTCTTCTGCCATTTTTATTTGGTTGTACCTAGCATATCCGTCCATAAAGGACAAGAGCTCATGTCCGCAAGTGTTATCCACCAACACATCAATGTGAGGTAATGGGAAACTATCCTTGGGACTGGCTTTATTGAGGTCTCGGAAGTCTACACACATGCGCACTTTCCCATCTTTCTTGGGCACTGGAACGATGTTGGCAATCCATTCTGGGTATTGAACCGCCTTGATAAATTTAGCATTAAGCTGCTTGATCACTTCCTCTTCAATTTTCTTAGCCCATTCAGGCTTGATCCTCCTAGCCTTTTGTCGAACCGACTTTGCATTAGGGAGCAAGGGTATAGTGTGCTCCGCAATTTCCCTGTCAATCCCCAGCATGTCCTTGTAGGACCATGCGAATACATCCACAAACTCCTTGAGAAACTCCGTGAATGCTACCCGTTCTTCTGCTGTGAGCGAACTACCTAACTTTAACTCCCGAGGTCGCTCTTTTGTGCCCACATTTATGGTGATGGTGTCTTCCAACACCACCATTTTGTGCTCATGTTCATTAGAAAATTCTTTTAAGGGTTCATTAAATTCAAGATTGTTATTAGCGGAGCAGTTCAGGGAAGAGGGGAAAGAAGAATTAGAGTAAGCAGAAATGTTCATCTTATTGAATGCAAAAAGAAATACATCGCCAACAGACTCAAGACCAGACTCGTCAGACTCTAGACTCTTAGAACCTGACTCTATGCCCTTAGGAATAAACTCCCCTACAGATAAAACAAAGCTATTCTCCTCAACATCAATCCATGAGACCGTCTTAGCTCCTCCATCTTCAGTGATCATAGAGCTTGGGTCAAAGCTTGGGTTGGATAATGCAGCAATAACAGCGTCAGCTTCATACTTCCCTTGAACGGCTTCTTGTCCAAACAACATGCCAAATATGTTGCTCCCAGCGAGATGAGTCCATTCTAATGGTGGTTGCTTGTCCCGAGCGGGAACAAAGACAGTAGCCATATTAATGGAGCAGTCATTGAAGACTTCTAATCCAGCAACTTGGACTCCTTTGTTCTTCAAGTAGAATGGTTCAGGGAACCCATAGTAAGGGAAGTCATCACCTTCACTAACAAACTGTCCATTCAAAGTGAGTGGATAGGGCTTCATTTGGAACAAGGTAGGAGGATTTTCCATCCTCTTCTGCTCAGCTATGACCATTTTTGCGAGCCTGACCTCCTTCTCTGATGGCTTATATCCTAAGCCAAACCCTCCCTTCTGCTTAAACGTCTTGAACACAGGAGGAATTTTGTTTTTCGGGTTCTTTCCCAGCGGCATCCCAGGGAAGTGACCTTATCTCTTGAGTATGGTGTGTACTTTGGGATTTGAATAAGGATCAAAGTCAAGAGGAACTTCACCCTTGCTCAACATCGCCACAATTTTAAAATTGTGGAGTTCTTCATCCATTGAACTGTGCTCTACTTTGAGGGTTGTTTGCTTGGGAGTAAAAACGGCATTGATAGATTCTCCCAATATAGTGATCACTTGGCATTGCATTCATGAAGCCATGGCCTCCCTAGAAGCAGATTAAAGGAGGTTGGAATGTCTAGCACTACGAACTCCATGTTCCGAGTGACGTTGCCAGTAGTGATGGGTAATACTATGGATCCGACTGATCTCCGAGGTGAGTTGTCGTAAGCTCTGAGTTGCACGCCGTTTTGAGCCAAATGTTGTATGTTGAACTCCCAACTTTTGTGCCGTCCTCCAAGGGCACACATTTACAGCTGAACCATTATCGACCAACACTAGTGGAATAGTCTTGTTGGAGCATTGCACCGTAAGGTACAGGGCTTTGTTATAAGATGCACCTCCTTGAGGTAGATCTTCAATTCCAAAGGTAATTACCTCCTGGTGGCTGGCCACATGAGCGACCAAGGACTCAGGAGTCATTGTAGGAGGTACTGTTAGTGCAGTAAGAGCATCTAACATCTTTTGTCTATGAGCTTGTGATGCGCATATCAGCTGCCAGACAATGACTTCAACTCTGGTCCTTTTGAGTTGTGCGAGGAGAGGATCTTCAGGAGGGACCTGGTTGTCATTGCTAACCATTGGCGTAGGGTTAGGGACGGGCACTGGGGTGGTGGTGTTCCTGTTGTTATGGCGGCTGGACCGAGTGAGAAATGTCACATCGTCCGATGTTGGTTCATCCACCTCCATCCACTCTCTCTTAGAGTGCTCATGCTCGCCATCATCATCACTGTCCGAAATACCATGGATGAACAGACCTTCATGAAACCCAAATATTTCTAGGATAGGTTGACCCACTTCAACAATTAAAGAGGAAGGGTCAAAGCTTGAATACCCGTAAAAGATGGCATTCGTATGCTCAAGCATCGGGTTATTTTGGTTATTAAGTTTCTTGGCAGCTTTTGGCATTGGAAGTGTCCCTGCTCTTATCATATCTTCTATCTTGTTCTTGAGAGTCCAGCATTTCTCAGTATCATGCCCTCGGCAACGATGGTAGCGGCAAAATTGGTTAGTGGCCCGATTCCTGCCTTTGATTTCTGGCTCTTCTTTGGTAAGGGCAAAACCAAGATGTCCTTCTTGACTAGTCGATCGAGAGCCTGAGAATAAGGAACGTCCAGTGGCGTGTAGGTCTCGTACTTCGGCACATAAGGCCCCTTGCGCTGGATGGAATTGGTCTCAACAATTTTAGGAGGGTGGCTAGCCGCACTAGTGGCCCTCCTGTTGGAGTTAGATCCTTTCCACCCAGACGAAGTAGTCTTGTCATTATGCATTGCCTCCAGTTGAACACAGATGTCCTTCAAGTAGTCAAAGTCTTTAATGACGTGGTAACCCAAATGCATAGACATATTGCTCTTGAGCCCTTGTTTGAAAGTAGATAGCTGCAAGCGGAGAGGGATGGTCGCATTGATGTGGGACAATTTAGTATGCCACCTTTCAAAATAATCCAAGAAGGATTCATTGTCCCTCTGTTTCATGGTGGTTAGGTCATCTACCGTAGCTTGCT
The DNA here is from genome assembly GCA_029582165.1 of Portulaca oleracea. Classification (NCBI taxonomy): domain Eukaryota; kingdom Viridiplantae; phylum Streptophyta; class Magnoliopsida; order Caryophyllales; family Portulacaceae; genus Portulaca; species Portulaca oleracea. The sequence continues at coordinate 9,908,420 of CM055878.1, read as the reverse complement.
TCTTCTGGATGCGACTGTAATGGTTAATGAAAGCTTTGAATAACTCATTCCAGTCGGCAAATAAAGCATGATACCACACTTTGGCTTCGCCATCTAGGGTGGATGGGAAGACTGTGGAGTATAAACCGACATCAATTCGATTCAAGGGTGCAAATCTCATGAATGGGTTTCTCAGAGGGTTTGAACTTGATGTTTGGAACCTCGATCTTATCAGCGACCTTGAGAACAGACTGAATAGGCAAGGGTACCTCCATGTACCTGTCGGCGAAGGCCGGCACAGTGCTCATTGCTTTGGTGAGGCTTTCTAACTTCTGTTCAAGGACCTTAACAGCGGGGTCCCTTGTAGGCTTTGTTACTTCTGGAATATTAACCTTCGTTTTGGATGTCTTTACTCCTCCAGAACCTGATGATGTCTTAATGAGCTCAGGTTCCGAGTCATATCCGTGCATCTCTTCATCATCTTCATTAGTGTTTAACCCTAGCTTAGCATTGATCTTGGTGATTGCTTGTAGTACACCATCCATCACTTGCTGTTGTTCATTCAATCTTTTTCCCATCTTTTGCTCATGTTCTAAAGTGCCTTGCATTTTGGAGTAAAGCTAATCCAAATGTTTCATTATATTGGCCTCAGCGCTCTGTACCGGAACCTCTTGGAATTGTTCTCCAGACATGATGCAGACACTAGTTGCATATGGGTCGTAGTGAGGGTTTGGAATCAAACGGTCGGTACGCGGATCTCGGATGCGGGCTCAGAGTCGATCACCAATGATGTCTGCATGGAAATTCAAAGTTAGGACACTCGATGAAATACTCTGACACATACTACCCAATGCATGCATGCTCTAAGGGACCTATATGACCTTAACAGAGTCGAGACATATATGCTGACACCAGGGACTCACCCACTTTTTGGAAGTGCATGACCTAACTCTATATGGACCTATTAACTGAACATTATAAAGGGTCGAATAAAGTCAGACATAGCGAGTGGATTAGGGGTGTGCATTATTCGGTTTTGAACCGAATAAACCGAGAACCAAACCGATTCAAACCGGACCGATTTTTATTCGGTTCGATTTTCGGTTTGCACTTTAGCCCTTATTCGGTTTTCGGTTTGACTCTTTTCGGTGAAAGTCCCATATGAATGTGTGCATTATTCGGTTTTGAACCGAATAAACCGAGAACCGAAATCGAACCAGTTTATTCGGTTCGGTTTTCGGTTTGGACTTTACCCCTTAATCGGTTTTCGGTTTGTTCGGTTCGATTTTGAACCGATGAACAGCCCTAGAGTGGATCATAAATTGAAGGGTATAAGTCAGTGTTTCTCAATTCGGATGAGCCCAATCCACAGGCCGACCGTTTTAAGGAGAATCCGTAACTTAGCCCGACAATTCAAACAGCTCAAGCTACATTGGCTATTATGCAGACTAGAATAATATTCGACAAGACCGACGACCTCTTTTTTTATTTTTACTATTATATATTTTTTTTACTCAAGGAAAAAGGATATTGTAAAGGACTGGACAAAGCCAACAATAGGCGAGTTATAATTAATTTATGAGTTTAGTTGACAAATCCAATATGGTTGGGCCTAACAACGGGTCGGCCATAAATATGATGGATTTATTAATTAAATCGATAAATTAATTTACTCAAACCTAGTGACTATTATGCAGTCTAAAACTTTATCCATTAACTTAATTGGACCTTTAATTAATTTTTGGACCTTCATTAAAAGGACATCATAAAGGGTCATATAATATCATCAAAGGTGAGTCAATTTTTATTCATTAATTAAGATAATCAACTTTCAAACACAAATGGGCCCTTCTACTTGGCCTAACCATAATGCCTTTTGAGTTAATTATATTAATTAATAAACAATCATTTTCTCAACCCAATGAATTTTATATGGACTAGAACGAAGTCTCCAAACTAGGGTTGACTCTTTACAAAAAGAAAAGGGGAAGGGGTACACATAGCACATTGCATACAACATGGAGGGTACCCTAAACCAAGGTTCTATATTCATTGAATTACTATGGTTGGGTTAACATGGCCTATCGCATGTTCACGCCTCGGTTCACCTTACCATTAAAATTGTGGGTAAGGAGTGTGAGGTGTTGCTCAACGAACTTCAAGGAAGCCCTTTGAGTATAACATAGGGAGAGGAGAGACCAAATACTTGGCGATGTAGGGTGCATCACACAAGTAGTGGCCGCCCGCTCTCGGGGAAGAGTCCTAGTTATTACCTAAACCGTCACCTTTGTGCTAACATGTCAAAAGACCTGATTAGTGGCCCGGTATGCAAACGATGCCTAAAAAGAATAATAAAATTGTGAAATAAATTAACTTCTCCCTTTTACAATTTCAAATCAAATCGATTTGTTTAAGTTTTACCCTCTTTTTAAGTTTAAGTCCCTAGTAGAGTCGCCAATCTGTAGGACCTCGGAAAAAAGGTGCACCCCTTTTTCCCGTGATGCGCTACTTAGGTGATCGAGAGCCGACTAAGGTTACTTAATCTTTAAATAAGGATATTTTTATTTTTGAAATTCGTTTTTCGGGTGATGAAACTTTATTTATTTACGAATCCGTTTTTTTATTATTTAAATTATTCAAAATTGCACAAAATATTTTAATAATAATTTAATCCCGGCCCAATCACTAAGTTCAGGCCCAATAAGGAGCGAACGGGCCACCAGAGTTTGGGTAGAATGGTGATGATAGTTGATGAAATGAGGGTGAAATGGAGGGGTATTTATAGGTGAAGGGGTGAGTGTTTAGGAGGGAAAATGGAGGGGACACATCCCCATGATCATGCCATGCAGGATCAAAACCCAGACGGGTTTTATGGGGTCAAGGAAGGTCAATGCACATGGGCTATGATCAAGGGATTGCATGGATGATTTTGGCGCCAGCTTTGAGTATTAAAACCCCCGCGGGTTTTAAATCCTGTAACACGGATTGCTGACGTGGATGCCTCAAAACGACGCGTCCTACTGAGTTCAAAACCCCCGCGGGTTTTATTATTTACCTAGGCTAGAGGAGCGTCTTGGGCCCGCTTTTCTTTTGGGTCGCTTCTGAAATTTAAAACCCACGCGGGTCTTATTGAATGTAGGTGGGCTGCTTTGATCTATTGGGCCCACGCTGCTGATCCTATGGGCCCAATGACCCATTTTGGTGTTTGGCCCAAATGACTTGCTGAATTTGGCGGGTCGGGATTTCGTAGGTCTAAATCCTGGTGTCTACAGCCGCACACTCCTCCAAGAGCGCGAATCTGTCAAGCTCACCGCAGTCGACACTGTGCGAGTTCACAGAGACACAAGTCTCCAGCCGTGAGAGTCCAGTGGAGGTGGTGTACAAGGCCGCCGGAAAAGATGATGACGGCGCCACCTAGAATCTACTGTACAAGGCCGCCAGAGAAGTCACCGGGATGAAGCTCGGGAGCAAATCCGTCAGGAAAGTCGGCACCGGGTTCTTCACCAGAAGCGCCGGAAAAAGCTCCAGTGTGTCACCAACGACGAGGAGGACGAGGAAGAAGACGGTGATGATGATGGTGATGGAAGTTGCAGCAAGATAATCAAGATCAATGAGGATCAAGGTTGTCAGCGTGGATTGCAATGTGAATCACTATTAAAATCAAGCCCCAGCACTAATGAAAGATGTCTAAAATTTGTGCACAAGACATTCAGAAAGAAAAAGAAAGGAGATTACCTGGTAAATCGCGATCGACAGCAGCGAAACTAAGTAATTCTAAGAGGATTGAAGGCTAATTTATAGTATTTTAAATCCTAATCCATCTCCAATTCCAACTCTCTCATTCCAATTCCAACTATAAGTTTTGTTATAATTAAAATTTTAATAAAGTTTTATCCACTTTTAAGATTTGGAGAGGAAGAGTCCTACATACTGAATAATCTTTTTGAGCACGTCTTGCTAGAAATTCAAAAAAAAAAAAAACTCATGTGTATAAATAAACTGCTATCTCAATTCAGAGAACAAGAAGTCCAACTATCCAAGTATAAATGTCCATTGATTCACGCATGAATGAAAAAAGGGAGATGCATCAATTAGCATTTGACATAGCTACATACTCATAGTATTGGCCTTCAAGAAAAGTTCATGTCAAGTTAAAGCTAGTCCATTGAGTATTCAAGACCCAACCGCTTCAAACACTCTAAGTTTGTGCCCGCGGTCGACTCTCGAAGGGGGCATTTGTAGGAGGTAAAAATTTGTTGACAAATAAAAAAATGACACGTGAAAAGTAAATTAAATTTATTTGGCCAATTATTATCAGCCACTTAAATTAATTACGACTGTCCATTTAATTGAATTTTAAATGGAGATTTATCATGGCCAATAACATCGTGACACGTGTCAATTATGATACAGAAAATGGTAATTATTTCTTTATGTAAAATTGAAGGAATAATTAATTAATTTGGGCCCAAGCCCAAAGTCGACTCAAACCCTAAGCAACCCTAGGCCTCCAGATCCTGTAAATAGGGGTCCTCCCCCTCATTTTCAAAGCTCCGGAGATTCAACAGTCAGCATCCAAAGACTCCAGGAGATTAAACTGCCAGCGGCCTCCAGCTACTAAGCGCCAAGGATCGAAGCCTGCAGAAGCTCAAGATCGAGTCTCCAACTTTTCGGCACGTCTTTGTCACGCCCCGAACCAAGGGGTTACAGACGCCGCACACCTGTAGGACAAGGTCCCACAAGCATGCAAGGCTCAAACGACAGAAACAGACCCAAGATACAAAAATAGACTTAACTTCTAACAGAGTACTTGATTGAATAGTCAACTAAGGATGATACTTAACTATACAGCGAAAGCTATGACGAAGCACGACAAGGCCTATAGATTTAATAAGCCATGGAATAGAAAAATAAAATAGGAGACACACATGCTACTGGCCCACTACGATTCCTTATGCTACTCCGATATCATAGATAATTGAGATGTCACCAGGAAGTCAAGAATCAACCCTGAAAAAAATAGGAAGATGAAAGGATGAGCTCGAAAGCCCAGTAAGTAGCATAACACTCCTTTAGCTAGGTTGAACATGCGGGTAAAACATAGGCTAGGTCAGAGTTCACAAATAAATACATAACAAAAACATGACTGGGTTTTTACAAACATTTTACTCAACTCACAACTTACAAAAGAGGCGAAAATATTGATCGAACGATTTCTGTCAAAATAACAAAGCCTAGAACAAAGCATAGCTATCAAAATCACAAAGGTTAGGGCTAAGGTCACTATTGACCCAGTGACAAGGGCAACGATAAGCCACTATTGACCCAGTGGCGGGGCAACGATGTACCACTATTGACCTAGTGGCAGGGCAACAAAGGATTGGGCCCAACGGAATACATACACATATCAGAATACACAATAGCGCGCATACAAGTCGATCGACAAGTCTAGTGCATACCTTAACTGGCTAAGGCAGAAGACATAGCCCAAAAACAAAACCAGTAACTTGAATATCAAAACGTACAAACAGTACCCAATCAAGTAATTTGGGAGAACAAATAAATTAGAATCACAAAGTCAATAATACAACGGAAGGTTCAGATAATTCAAATAAACTATTTTATAAATGGCTAAATACACAAGTCAAATTGTCACAAAACCTCACTTAGTGTATAAAAGACAAAAGTGACTACAAATTATGAAATTAACGTTAAATGGGTACTTGGTAGAAACATATATAAATCAATACAGGTCAAACAAACTGTCGGACATAAATAATACTAAAATAATAGCATGTCAACCCGATTTAACAAGAATAAACTTACGGAAAAAGGAAGGTTATAAAATAATACTTTTGGCACGAAAAGGACTAAAGAAGTATCACACTACTTACCTGACACAGCAAAAAAAATATGATATACTGCAAAGAAACATGGTCACCTATAATTTATCTGAAATCTAATAATTAATATAAACTCATAAAATTTATCTTACCCAAAAAATATCAATATACAATTATTAACGACCCAAGCGGCAGATCATGAACCATACTTTCAATACGGTGGTCTACTGGACTAAAAATAATAGTAAAGAAAGAACCGTAAAATAAACTAACTACCCATTGAAGCACCGAAAATGAGATTACTAAGTAGCCCTAAATAATTGGCCGCTAATGCTACTGTGATGCATAGTCCGAATGGTTCCCTCCATGGTTTTATAGTCAAAATCCACTCTGCTAAAACCTCAAACTCATGTTATTATCTCACCGTGATTGTTATCTTCCCTTATTAAAGGACTACAAATATATTTTATTTTATTTTTCCTATAACTAATCAGTGTTAGTCCAAAAGTTCTTAATTATACTCCTTAATCATATCATCATCATCATCATCATCATCATCATCATCATCCTTGCCGTAGAGTCCCCATTAACTCCACACCATTGCACCGTCATATATAATTTGTTTAATCAAATAATTCTAAAACCAAAATCACCATAATAGCCCATCACCATCATCATACATAACTAAACACTATTAGATCGGTGTATACTCTTCAAATACTCGCGTCAGCCACCCAAGTTAATGCCCAACATACTAATTTCAACAATTGTACAATTATCACAGACCTATGCAGACTCACTAGATAGTATCTGAACTAAAATACTACGATGGAAGGAAAGATAAATACTGAGACTAACCTTGAACAATTAGGATTCTAAGGACGCATTGCCTTCTCTCTTGCAGATTAAAGGGGGCGGAAAACAACGTGCTAATTGTTGAAGGCTTTCGACTATTGGAAATAGGGTTTTAGGAAAAGCGACGGTTATATATAGACATAAGAAGTTAGGGAGGGGGAGAATTCTAGATGATAAAATTCCTCCTAAAAATAGGGCATAATAATAATAATAATAATAATATTATTATTATTATTATTATAATAATAATTATAATAATAATAATAATAATGATGATAATAATACCCCTTTTTTTCTTTTCTTTTTTTTTTGGGACCGGGTATCACAGTCTTGATCAAGAACAACAACGGAGTTCTTCAACAAGACAATCAGCAATCTACACCCTGTAGTCTACATTCGGCATTTGGCGTTCTGCACTCCAGAGAATTCAGAAGATCAAAATGCAAGCGGCCTCTAGCTACCAAGTGCCAAGGATCAAGGTCCGCAAAAGCTCAAGATCAAAAGCTCCAGGTTTTCAACTCGTCAAGATTAAGGACTTCAGTTGAGTTCTTCAGCTCAACCTGCATTTGAGATCGAGATCAAGCGCCTCCGCTCTCGACTCATCCAAGCTTATAGGAGATTGAATTAGAGGATTACTTTATTGTATTTGATACAGAGATTGTACCCACATTCAAATATTAATACAAATTAATTTGTTTCTCAATTTCCTGTCTTTATTTATTTTGGGCTCGAAATTTGTGTTTACACTTTCATTCTAAATGCTTTTTTGTAAAGCAATCCAATACTTCTTAAACTCTTAGGGAGTCATAAACATTATTCACAAACAATTTGGAACTGGATCAATCATTTTCTTTGATTATGCAAATCCATATTGCTTTAATCATATAGATATTTATCTATAAGTAACTAATATTCTCGAGAATTTTATTGTGTGCTTCCAACACTTTGAACCCTTCGGGAGTTTTATATAAATATCATTATCAAATTTCTCATAAGCTATAGCGATATTTATAAGATGCATACTTAGTTTTTCATATATTGTCAAATGTAAAGGTATCATGAAGTAGTATCATTAACTCATAGGAGTATATTCTTTCATACTAGATATCAAGTCTTTGTGAAGGCACTTATTCAACAAGTCGTCCCTTGTGCCTTATATCCTATAATCTCCTTTTCTCATTATGTTTTTGCACAAAGACGTAATTGTATCCCACAAGTTTTACACCAGTTTGGTGTATGAACAACAGTTCCTGATATTTCCAATTTTACAAGCGAATTTAATTCTTAAATACATCTTTCCACTTGGCCAATCTCGCCCTTGTCTATGTTCATTAACAGACCTAAATTCATGATCCTCATGGTTACTCACAATAGTGAGCGCTATATTATACAATTAAATACTATATCAAAGTTGACTTCATTTCGGTTTCACCTTATCCAATTCATGAAACAATTAATTGAGATCTTATCGTTTTCACGAATTTCATGTGTCTGAGCTTGTGGTGTAATATAATGCCCCCATATTGAATCATCTTCATATTAAAGCTAACCACCCTTAACCCAAAGATTAGCGCCGCGGATTTAAAAAAATCCGAGAGCATTACCGCCGTCCATAACAAAGGACTAGGATTACTAAACCAAACAGAACGAGACATGAAACATAATACCGAATTCTAAAATAGAACTCAACATTATACATAACCATCAAATATACCAACGAGACTCTTAAGTTATCATATTACAAACCCAAAGAAGGAATTTATAAATATTTCTTAAACTCATAGTTCAATACTCCAAAATATGACTTAGCCACGAATGGATGAAGTAATTCTCGCATATGACGACCTTCTGATTCCCAAAGTATCTAGATTTCTTACCGGTATCGGCTTACTAGCATTGGGAGCACCACTTAAAAACAAAACATAAAAATTTTCGCAAATGAGTTGAAACTCAATACACATACCCCTCTACAGTAAATAAATTTAAACAATTCATTTTATTTCGTACATTTCAATTCATTTAAAAAAAATAAAAGAGAAAAACAATAAATAAAACTCGCTTGCAGAATTATTATTATCTGAGTGGCTCCCTACTTGCGATCATCGGACTAAGCCTTCATATGCGCATACCCGGACCGATCGGGAGGTCCGGACGGAGTTAACCGGTTGACACTGGCCAGGTGATGACTTGGGTAGTGCACTATTGGCACAAGTAACTTGGGTCGGGACCACATTTATGTGAGAAAAACATATAAAACAATAATTATCCATAATAAACCAATCAACATTCTTACTTGAACTTGAATAAGTGAATTTGGGTAAAGTACAGGCAATATGCGTACCTTTGAACCCGCAAATAAAGAGACTTGAAAGCTTGACTGGACTCGAACAGGGAGCAACAACGACCTCTTGGACAACACTTGAGATAAGAACACTAGAGTGAATTAACTTGGATTCTTGGTAAGGAGGGAGTCTCCTAATTAACTTAATAAAAGTAAACTTTTAATTAAAAGATTAGTGAAATTTTAGGACTTTGTAGTAATCTTGCGGAAAACATAACTTCCTCTATAGGCCTCCAAAAACTTCATAAGAGGACTTTTCGGAAAGCTAAAAATAAATTCTACAACTCTCAGTTAAGAGTTAAGGCCAAAAATAAATGTAAAGGCTTGAAAACGAGTAAACAAAAGGGCTGGTTCTGCAGACTTTTAATGCGTGAAGGGAATTTTTGAGAACTCATAAATTAAGATGTAGACCTCGTATGAATGTGTGCTAGTAATCTATGGAAAGCTTGAAGTGCAATCTATAATTTTTATATTGACCACAAATTCAGAAAAGGTTTGGAACCCACCAGAAATTGGCTTTGAAAAAGGCTTGGTGAATTAAAATTCTAGTTTTGATATGGTTGGGAGCCTTACTTGGGCGGGTCATAAGTCAGTACCCCGACATCCGATGGACACATAATACCCCATTCCAGAAAGCTTGCGGAGCGTACTATAATTTTCATGTTGAACATTTAAGCTAACAAGAACTTCTTAATACCCTAAATTATCCATCAATCTACTGCTCCTATCCACGTATTATAAACAAAACACGCAAAATAAAACCCCACCGAAAGGTCTTGATTAAATTATTGAATCAGTAACAAAGTAACCAGGAAGTCAAAGATAGAATGACAACTTATACCCAATCATCTTGAGCCACAGGACTAATAACAACCAAAAATATAAAAGATTCCCCACATTTCCTTTTTGCTTTCTTTGCCTTCAAATATAGAATCAGATGCAATGGAAAATCAAGAACCTAAAATTGCATTAGTGTGTTTCACAATCACAATGACCAATGGGATGTAAGACATTTCGGAAGGATATACAACTTCCCCATACAACAACCAAGAAACCAATTGAGTAGATTAAGCATAGACATCTCTGATTATCATCATTTCTTTAGCAACTACAACCTCTAACACTTGAAGTTTTTCAACTTAGATACTTAAGATACCAATATTCATCATATACTTTCTGGGCAGCCACAAAACTTTCATATCTTGAGAATTTTAAGCATCAATTTTAACATGCAAACATCATCCAATCATAACCAACTTCATCCAAACATTCAAACTCCCCACTTATGTGCCAAAAGTTACCATCCCCCAGTCAATTTCATACCAAATTAATATCCAATTGATTTTCTAGGGAGAAACTCACAATTACTAACTAAATTAAGTAAAGAATATAACCAAAATTGAGTATTAAACTAGTAAAATCTGATTTAAAAGAGTTAGGGTTTACCTTGAGAAAGAGGAGAAGAGGAGAGAGGAGGGAGGAGAAGAGGAATGAGAACTAGGGAGGCACGGTACCACGGGGGTCACCGGCGCCGTCTGATGCGGCAGTTCCCGATCAGTCGTCGGCGGTGACAGGCCCGGAGGCCAAGGCGGCAGGCAGAAACAGGGGATAGAGGGAGTGCAGTGGAGTGTTGGGTAAAATGGTGTATTATGTTAGAAGGAAAAGAAAATTAAATGAGTGTGGGATGAGTTTACAGAATAAGACCCATTAAATACCAAGGCTACTATCCCCTCATTTTGTACTGATTTGGTTGAATAAATACTAAGAATACTTGAAAGAAAAGGGGAGTGTAAAATAAATTTGAGGTTAAAATAATTTAAAGTCTTGGAATAGAATTTTACAAATTTAAAATAACAAGGAGACTTGAAATAGAATGAGAGAGTGAGGTAATTTGAGATTTAAATAAATTAAGGAATGATAGTAAAAAAGTATGATAATAATAATATTATTATTCTTCTTAATAATACCGATAAATCGGTCGATTTGATAAAACTTGGTCAGGTAAGTAACCCGGAAATTTCGAAACTAACTTGAGTAGTTGAAATTGTCCCATAAATAATTTATATACATAACATACTAAGTTGATGTATGACGGTCGTTGCTATGCTCGAGTCCTGCAAAACACAAGCGGTTAACTTGAAATGAAATACGTGATTTAGTTAATTAAACCCATTAATTAATTTAATTATGTTGGGTTAGAGTTGAGTTATTACATGTAACTTCTACATTTGTCATGATTGAAGACTCTTTTGGAGTCAAAATTTCCTCATTTCGCTTATCATTAGTTATTTGTTCCTTTTCTTTTTCGAGGACTTTTGTCTTGGGAACCGACTGGTCTACAACGCTTCATATGTGGTCTAGACTCATTAACAATTCAATTTGTCCTACTTGTACATCAATTCTTACAAGAGTATTAGTAGTTGGGACTAAGATTTAATAACTCTTTGTGGGTCAGTAGAATATCTGGCAGTAGATTCGCTCAAGTTTGTAGACGAATTATATTTTGAACTTCCAGTTCACATTACATTGTATGAGGATCATAAATTCGTTCCAACTTATTTCCTTGTCCAACAACTTGATTTCTCCCCCTAATGTTTGGAAAATTGTTTCATCATAATCGGCAAACTGTGTCATAAGTATATCTCCAATGAATGGTTCTATTATATTTAACTATGGACGAATATTCATACCCAACATATATTTTCGATTCCTTCGGGGTCTCATCTTAGTGAGTTATCATGGAGCATACATCGCACATGATCAAATCCATAGGTGGGAGATATTTGGTTCATGGCCAAAAACCATTTGTAGGGGAGGAATAAACATTCATGATAACCTCTTGTCCTTATTTGGATTAATGTTGGTGCATGCAATATGACATGTCCCTGAACAGATGTAGTAAGTTCTGCTCTCAAAAGTAATAGGTTTGTCATTTGTTGTATACTCAACTTATCATATATTAATGATTCTGCAGGATTATTTTATATATAAACATTTGACATAAGATGCTTAACATCTATGTCCATTGGCATACAAAAACGATCAAAAGTCTTCACCATCATTATCAAGATGAATCTTCTTGATTGATAATTTGAAATGTGCTCGTAAACCAATTGAGCAAACAATCTTGTAAGCGTCAAGTTGCAAGTTGATAGTAAACATACAAGTGACTATCTCATTGATGCATCAAGCAAAGCCATACTATATCAAATGGTTTACATATAGGTCTACAGGACCAACACAAATATCTCTTGTACACAACCCATAAATCTAAGGGATTCGATCCCTATCTTTGCTAATGATGGTGTTATAATTAATTTTCTTTGGTAACAAGTAGCTAATTAGAACTTATTTGATTAAGGATGTTCTGGCCCTTCAAAATATATCCATATGAGTTCTTTTTGAGAGAAATATTTCCAAGGTGCTCCTATTATGATAAAGTCTTATCAATAGGAAACTTCTAGTGACTAGAGTCTGTGTTTCAATTGGGTTAATTGTGTAGAACAACCCAGAAGATAAGGATGATATCCTTTTCAACACACATGTTTTGCTCAAAGCAATTTTCATAATATATGAATACTAGTTGTCTCAACATAGTATCCATTCCTACGAAGATCTTGGAAACTTAATTAATAAGTTCCTTTAAGACTAGCTTGGTGGAGAGAAGTTCGTCCACAATATGAAAGTTAGTTCCACCAAATAATATTATATGCGCTCTTTTGGAGCTGAAGTATATCGAGGAGGGTCCCGTTTTGGTTCACTTATGGTTCCCGCCTCGCTTAAAGCCACCCTTTCCTCTCGATGGTTCAAACTCGGCAACATGATTCATCTAAAGGTGGATCCGGTTGCTGGAGGATATTTTGGGCCATTATTGGGGGCGATGTTCATTTCAAGGAAGACCCCAAACCATAGTTCATGGTTTTGGATCCTCATCGGGATCCATCTCAAGTCTTCTAAGGGGCCTCAAGATTATCGACATGAATAATGAAGCAGAGTCAACCTCGACTTTCATTTTGGGCACCAATCGAAGAAGAATCAAGCCAATTTCGGTCTTTTCTAATCCAAAAGAGACCAACCCGACAGCATTTTGGTCCTTTGGGAAACCAAGGAGGTCATGGTCGTTCACCTCGCACTAGGGATAGGGTTGGAAGGCAATACGAGGAAGCACAAATTAAGAATCAACCTAAGAGGCTAGAAAAAGACAAGCAGTCACTCTTTCTATCATAATTCCTTCAGTATAACTCTTATGAACTTCAAATTTTGGGAGCTGAAAGTAGACACCGAGAGCTTTCCATGGATATATTATGGGCCTAAAACGAAGTCCAAATGAAGAAATTATGCGAGTTTGAATTCGGTAGAAAACTGCCCAGAAGGGTCACGCCCGTGACCCTAAGTGTTACGCCCGTGACCTTCCATGTCACGCCCATGACCAAGCTGGGTTTGACAGTCATGACTTTCTCTGGGTTCTTTTCTCTTTTGTTTTTCTTTACCCTTTTCCTCCTCCCCTTATAAACACATGTAAGGCCTCATTTTGAAGAATTAGACACTTAGAACATAGAGAGCTTAGCCTCAAAAACTTCTTCATTGAGAGTTTGTAATTGATGGGTGTTTGAAACCCTAATCAATGAAGAGTTAATCCTTTGGGTGGAATTGCTTGTATGAGTCTCTTTCCTTATGAGGGAGTGTTTTTCTGCACACTCTTTGTGAGATTTTTTAAGTGTTTAATGGTGCTTTGCTTGTGGAAGATCCTTATGCAAGTTATTGAACATCTTAGTTTAATTGGGTGGGTGTTTACTCTTTACAATTGTCCATATCCTTTTAATTCTTATTGTAGTCGTTGTTTATTTCCATAAACCCAAAAACCCTAAAATTAGTTGTATTGTTTATGAGTTTTATGGGTGGATTTTTATCATCCACATAAATTTGCATAAACCCTAGGTCCCATATCCCCTCCAGGAGCCTTTAATCAAAGTCGAGTGTCATATATATAATGGTAATATTTGCTTCCCTCATCAATGGACAAGAAGTAATTTATTATCACTAAAAATGTGTGTTGTTCTGGTGTTTGCAGGACACGTATCTATCTCCTCATTTATTCATGGTTTCAATTAAGTAACTATCCATAAAATTCACTTTAAGATAAATATAACATCAATGCATATAAATCATATAGTGGAAGTGCTTTAATCATTTATTTATATATTAAAAAAAAACTTCACTTCAGAAACACATACATGACTCTTGAAAGTTAAATATTCCATAGTGAACATGTATTAATCATAGATATCGAGATCATTGATTACTTTTAAAACATGTCTATGAGCATAATGAATAATCACATAAATATCATTAAATTCTCACAAAGATAGATTCCATCCATATGCTCATATAATATCACAATCAAATATCCAATATGTACTATAATTCGTATTATGCTTAGGAAACAAAGTTCATGTATATTTGGTCAATCAATAACAATGAACTTTACGATTAGGCATTACGAAACAAGTAGTTTTGTTCATAATACTGGAAAATACTTAATCATTCAATACGATCACCAATTTAAATAAATCATTGATATCATATAGTCTTTTAGACAGATGAGAGCATATTACTCGCATTTTGTATGCTTAACATTTTTTATAAGGTGCATACTGATGTATTACCGGATCAAGAAAGAATCTTAATCCAATAATACATGAAACATCACGTGTAACCAAACAGAGAAGTGGGATGGTTCACGAGATTAGGGTGGAAAAGAGGGGAGTAAATCTCGTGAAAAGGGACTTGTGGAGGTTATTTTGCCGTGAGGGCTTTTGTAGTTTCAAGATTCAAGAGAGAGTGAATCTTGAACAGGAAAAAGGAGAAAGGATGAATGATTCTTGGATGGAAATATGGAGGGGGTTGACGTGAATTTGGAGGGGGAAAGAGGAGGTTGGCGTGTGGTGTGGGAGAGAGGAGAGAGGGATGAAGTTTGTTGGAGGAGAGAGAGAGTTTGTTGGAAAGGTTGTTATGGAGAGAGAAAAAGAGAGAAGGTGATTTTGTGAGAGGAGGGAGTGGGACGTTTTGTGGGGGTGAAGGAGGTGAGAAGTGGCGTGTGGTTTGAAGGGGTAAGAGATAGATTTGGGTTGTGACTTAACTGTATTGACAGAAAACTCACAATGTAATTACCTTAACTGTATTGACAGAAAGGTAAGAACGGATAGAACTAGGTTTCTAACTTGAATCCACAAGATAGACAACCTAGGGCTAATTTGATCTAGACCGCAACCTAGGATCAAGCTCTTCCTAACCACTTGGGTGCCATGCCAAGATACAATAGAAGAAAAGGGTTGAGAGTTTATCCAAACACTCGGGGGAAAGCTAAAAGTTTAACTATATTCATAATTCAAAAGGTGTTGTTTGCCTTGAGAGGCTTACAATCCTATTTATACTAGGAGAGTCCTTAAGGGACTAGATCTCCTTATTCTACATGCCACCCTTTACTACTCTCCCTTGGATTAGAATCCTTATCCTAGGGTGAGTTGGTTATAACTAACCTTATCCTAGTTGCTATTGGCTTCCTAATCCAATTTGGATTAGTTACAAAATAGCCAAATCTTTCTAGGATTCTTTAAAAGTGACGCCTAGTCCTACTAAACCACACGAAATAATAAAACTAGGATGATCAAGTTTATAAATCACTTGTCATCTTACATTATTCTAAAATAATTAAAACACACCAAAACTATTAAAACTATAATTAAATAAATTACATCCAAAATCAAGATAATAAAATTTGGGCTTGTGTTCTTGAAGTTGGACATGTGACACACTTGGGCTTGGCGTGATATTGAGCCCAACTCTAGGATGTTTGAACATCCTCTTGAAATAATAAGCACACCATCTGAATGGGCCTTTACAACTCAACTTTGTATCCTCCTTCTTTAATCCATCTTTTATAAATGGCCCGAATCTCCCTTGTTGGGCCTGTGTTGGACGAAGTCCTTTGATGAAGGACCCTATCCTAATACTTATACTTTAATAATTGGGCCTTCTTACTTGGGCTTAGAGGAGTACAGGTGGGCTGATTTCCATCACATACATATCAAATCCTATGAATATCCATGAAATAATAGCATCACATGAGGACTCATATTAATCCATAATTATGTACATATCAACATGATAATATTTCCGTGAACTCAGTAATCAATGTTATATTTGATCACCATGCATATAATTAATTTTCTAGCAAGGATGCCAAATTCATAATGTCCCGACCTAGTTTCCCCCAAATACATCTTCATGATCAAATCAAGTTCACAGTTAATACTTAAGTTACCAAAGTGAGAATAATTTAATTGTCCTAGACAAACTTCAATGCCAAATAACAAAAGGGCTGAAGAATAATTAAAACACAACAATTACTTAAGTCTTTGAACAATGACAAAAGGGTAACTAAAACAATGCGCATACTATAAATAATAAAATCACTTGCTATCAGAAGTTTATAAAATAATATCTTATGCTTGATAGGGTTTAATAATATATTATGGCGTATAACCCAGACGCGCCCTTCATTGTTAATAATACTGGCTTCACTTTCAGACGTATACGCTTAGATTCTGTGTTTCTACTTCCGGTAGGGAGATTGTCCTTCTGAATGATTAGCAGGACTATGACCTCAACTATGCCATTTGTCACGGCTACTGGCGTGACCTTTGTTTTGCTCATGGTTCTTGGATTTATATCCATCCGCATTCACTTCAGGGAATGGGACAAACCCAAGTTGAGGGTCTAATAATTTAACAACTCATTATTTTGTTATTAATTAAACTAGTTTTTTTGTGCCAGTGCTATGCACGCGTTATTTTCTCTTATTTGTTGTTTTTCAATTTATTTATTTTTTTTTTGTAAAGAGGTTTTCTCTTGGTTTTTTTGTTTCTTTGTTTCGTATTTTGTCTTATTTGTTATTTTTCGATGTAATTGTAAATATTGTTTCCATTACTCTCTTTATTATTCGATTGAAGGAGTGATACTAAAATTGTTAAGATTTTTATTGTTTTATTTTGCAAAATGTATGCTAGAAATGTTTTGTAAATATAAAAGGAATTTGTACTTAAACATTCAAAAATGTCCATCATTTAAAATTTAAATTCATTTACAACTGAGTACTCCATCCGTTCCATATTAATTGACACTTAAACTAACTTTTTTTGTTTCAAAATTATTGTCACTTTCCATTTCCCAATATTGAACTTAATTATTTTAACTTTAATAATTATGTCAACTTTTTATTTCACCAATCAATAAAAACTAACCCTACTCACACCTTGATATGTGAAAAAACACCTTGAAAAATAATGATATTTAATTATCTAGATAGTTTTTTTTAATTAAACTTTGATATGTGCAAAATTATGAAATATGTCAACTAATTCGGAACAGAGGGAGCATCTTTTTCTCAGAATTGTCATTTCATTTTGTTATTTTTGATGTCAAAGTCCTTCAATTCAAGGTTACGTTTTCTCTCTTATGTTTTAGCGGATTCATTAATACTTGTTGATGTATGCATGTTTAATTTAGATGGTAAATTGGTATCTTATATGTATTTTTCTATTTTATGGCATTCACATGGTGAATTGATACTAAATTTCTCCATCTCGAACATTGATTTCAATCTTGTCAAGGCCTCTTTTATTGTCTAAATTTGGCTATGTGATTTTCAATTTGCATGTACTAGTATAAATCATAAATTATTAGAAATTTAGAAAGTTGATGAAATATTTGGTTAGTAAATGTTGACTGAAATTATTGTCAAATAATACTTCGAAAAGGAGGGCGTATTAGAAGAACATAAATTCAAAGGACTATTTGATTGGTAATTTTTATTGGGAAGATATATCAAATTAATTTTCTAAGCTAACCCAATTTCTCTATATTTGATTGTGTCAAGCTTTTTTTTGTGTATGTTATAATTTATGATACAACCGACTCCTAAAATTTTATAAATTAATTTTTCATAATGTCAATCCTTCTCCCTCAAATGTCTTTTATTTTGTGTCACTACGTTCTCCCTGCTTTTTGTTTTCATTTTTTGGGTTTTAATAGGTACCCTTCATTTCTTGTATTGAGTGTTTTTCCATGAGTGTTCTAGAGAGTAAATTCCTCAAGTTCTTTTGCTTTTACAATTTTCTTTTTCTAGGTGATTTTCTATTACTCTCTTGATTTTACAATTAAACTTTCATTTTTGGGTTCTTTTAGTATGTGGTTGAATGCATGTTGATTTTCAGATTTCTAAATTATTTTGTTCAAATTTAAGAGATGTGACACCATTGCTTATATTTGGGATGATAGAGAAATGCTCAAGGTTACTAATATTTAGCTAATTTTCTTATAAAGGTTTGTTTAGAAAAATTCAACCCCAACTTTGAGAATAATAGAATATGTTGGAAGTTTTGCAATTATTGAAATATAGTGTTTCAAAAATCAAATAACTAAGACATCCACTACACTTGTTTTAGTATATTGTCATGAAATTTCTACTTTTTAAAATAAGAAGCATATAAGATGTTAAAAAAAAGGGAAGAATATACTACTTGTCTATTAGCAAGCATGCTGAAAATTGAGACTTTGTGTGAATTGGAAGTAGTGACTACCAAAGTCAACAATAAAATTAAGTTTGAATTTGGAAAAAATAATGAATATGAAGTAAAAATGTACTATATTTTAACTTGAAAGTGAAGATTATAAGAAGTAAATTTAGAGTGATGAGAATATTAGAAGACCATTACCTTATGAATGTGACTTTTAATTGCGTGGAAAATATAAGCCGTAAAGTGATGCCTTTTATAATATTACTAATCATATGAAAGATCAGATTGGGCTTGTAATTTAATTTATTGGTGCTTGTAATTTATATGGTAACTACAAGCTATAATTAAATTGATAATTTGGAAGGTTTAGAGAGTAACATAATGTTGTGATTAAATTTAGAATTAGAAAGGTTTTGTCTTTTGAGTTTTTGTAACTGATATTATGTAATTATATAGTAATTTATATGGGCATCAATTAGTATTTATGTCAATTATCTATTAATATATTAAAACAAAACCATAGTACCTAGCTGATTTCCACGTGTCATCTATACAAAATATCTATTAAATATACAAACACTTTGCTGGATATTTTGGTGAAGTTTTTTCTTTTCCTTACTTTTTTTGTGGAAGGTAGAAAATTTTGTATATTTAATAGTTATTTTGTATAGATGACACGTGGCAATCAGCTAGGTACTATGGTTTTGTTTTAATATATTAATAGATAGATTAGTCTCAAATAAACTATAATTGTCTTTTGGCAATCCATATGACAATTATATACTTTGATTGGTAATAAAGTGAACTTTTGGTTCACAAATAAGATTGAAACCTTTTTTTTTCAATATCAAAGTGAACTTTTGATTAGTAATAAAACTAGATAAATTTCTTAACATTAGAGTGAACTTCAGGTTCAATAGTAAAATAAAGACAAAATTATTATTATTGGGTAGAAGTTCTCGTTTACTAATAAAATTAAATAACATTATTAATATTAGAGCGAACTTCTAGTTCACTCATATGATAAAACTTTCTATATACGAGTTAACTTCTGGTTCACTTAATGAAGTAAGGTAAAATTCTTACCATTCCGGTGAACTTCCAATTCATTGATAAAATTAAATGAAATTTTCGTAACTAGAGTGAATTTCTGGTTCATTAATAAAATAAGATAAACTTTGTATTATTGGGACGAACTTCTGGTTCGCCAACGAAAATATACAACCTTTAACTGTAACTATAATATTTAATAAAAAAAATATCAGCCATATAAATGTGATGGAATGGACTTCTTGTTCAATAAAAATATTAGAATTTTTTAAAAGATTGGAATGAACTCCTAGTTCACAATCGATATTAGACATAATATTCAATATTAGAATTGAAGTGAACTTCTGGTTCAATATTAATATTTACAGTTTATCTTATTATACAAAAATTTAATATTGGATGAACCACTGGTTCACTAATGAAATTGGATGAATAGCATGTATCAGACAATAACATGCACATATTATTGATACCAATAAATTTAGAAGACTTATAATTCATACAAAAAACTATGGACAAATAGAGGCGAAGGAGAAGCAAACCTGATGCTTCCAAGCAAAAAAGCAAAAGTATAATCTTTTGTTGTAGTAATTCACAACTATAATCCTTCAAGTTGTAGTCCGCCCGTTGATCTCTTTGTGCAATATATATAATATATTTTTATTTGTTTGTAGCCTTCATCTCCTTTGGTTCATGATCCGATCCTCTGCTTCTACCTTGATTTTTTCCCCATCAAGTTCATTATTTACGTTCATGATCAAGTTAAAATAACAATAATGATAATAAACAAAATACTCCTTTGTCACGGTAACACTGGCCCTGACCGGACATGAAAGTTCAGTATGCGATAACTCTGACCAAGAGACTATGGTGCTGATAACGTGTTGTGTAACCATAAATATATAAACACAATATAGAGAGAATAATAGAGAAGAACAATAGATACGAGAGAGATTAAGAGACGAGAATAGGATGATCTTCTTCATAGCCCACAAGGAGTATTTATACTACATAGCAAGAGTCCTGCACAATATAAACTTCATATGTAAACAAAATCTTCCCATATTATATCATTCTAATATATAAAGATACCCAAAAGATATATGATTGATATATGAACATTGACATCTATATTATTTATTTCATAACAAAAGGATTATTGGATAATGATAATACAAACTTTGAGGGTATTGGGCAACAATAATTTCCAATAATTTTATTAGACATTAGTAGTACTAACTATAAACCTATTTTCCAACAATAGTACGACATTAAGTTAGTAGGTGTCTAACTAAACGAAAAGATGACACGTCACCTAATTCTCTGAGTTGGAGGCTAGAACAAGTGAGAAAAAAGGTTGGTTGTCACTTTTTTTTTGCCAACTAAGCAGTGTTAACCTATTGAGCTAAAAAACAAATAAAGTTTATTTTTATATTATTGTTTAGCTAAGTTTACATTATTGTTTAGCTAAATTGGTTAATGTTTCTTAGTAGGCCTAAAAATGTGGTTGTTAACGTTTTTTGAACTTGCTCTAGCTTCTAGTTCAGACAATTAGGCAACACATAATCTTTCTGCTAAGTCAAAGACTTATCGACTAGGTGATGTACTATTGCTGGAAAATAAGCCAATAGTTGGTACTACTAATATCAAATAAAATTATTGGTATTATAATTATCCAATACACCAAAAATTCTAATTATTATTGTCCAGTAATCCTAACAAAAATAAGAAAAAGAAAAAGGGAGAGGGAAAATAGAAGAGCCCTAATAGAGAGTGTCGCTCACCTATTTCGCATCGATTTGGGCTCCCCTTGTATTCTTCTTCGAGTTCGAACATGGAGAGCTCCATCGAGTTGTAGCACTCACCTCACTCACACACCCAATCTCAATTTCGCCATTTCAATTTCAATTTCAATTTCCCAATTTCAATTTTCATCACTATCCCCTCCGATTTTCTCTCTCCTCGGTAACGCTACTGTCTTTCTCTTCCCGCTTCTCTTCTTAAACCCTAGAATTCTTGCTCATATTTCTTTGATTAGGTCTAGATTCATTCTACGCATCATTATAAACCAGTTGCATTTCTTTGATTTAGTGTTTGCTTATTTTTATTTTTGAGTTTTGCGGACATTGTCTGCTACACCCATCATTTGTTTATTGGTTTATTGGTATTTTCGTAATGTACCAGATTTGAACTTACATCCTCGAGGCCTTCTTGTTGCTACTGATGCAGAAAGATTTAGTTTTTGCTTTTTCTGATATTGGTTTTCATTTATCGTTATGCTGAAGTGCTGAACATTGCTGTGTGCTTTGTCAATGTTTGTTATTTGTATGATGTTTAGGGAATTGGGGTTCCTGTATAATTTGAGCAAGAAGCTATGGAGGGGGACAAAAATGATGCTCTTAAAAGTAGGCCAGGTACCCAGTTTAAGAAGAAGGCGGCAAATAAGAAAGGAAAGTGGAGAAATTTTAGTCATGAACATCACGAGAATGTACAGATTCCTAACCCTTCCGATACTGTTTACCGGATACTTTGCCCATCAAGAAAGATTGGGAGCGTTATTGGGAAAGGTGGTGGTAGAATTAAAGCACTGAGGGAGGAAACTCATGCAAAAGTTTCTGTGGCCGAATCGGTTCCTGGGTCAGATGAGCGTGTTGTAATGATATTCAGCCCTCCGGATAATAATTCAAAGAGAGAGTTGAATGAAGGCGGTGGGGATGAGGATGGTATGGTACCGCATTGTCCGGCGCAAGATGCACTCATGAAGGTGCATGAGAGGATAATCGAGGAAGATTTGGCAGGTGTGAAGGAGGAAGATAATGAAAACTTGGTACTAACTGTTCGTCTTCTTGTTCCCCATAATATGGTTGGGTGCCTTCTTGGAAAAGGTGGAGATGTCATTCAGAAATTGAGAAATGAGACTGGTGCAAGCATTCGTGTGCTTCCATACGAGCATCTTCCATCTTGTGCCTTGAGTACTGACGAACTTGTGCAGGTACAATTACAAATTCTAATGTTTTTTCACTATTTTCTTTGTTTCATATACATCTTCCATCTTGGACTTGGTGCTATGTGTGTGAATTTCATATGTAAAGCATATTTTGTTCATTTGTGTGTGGTGTACTTGTGCAACTTTCTCTTGTCAAGTGGTTTTGGTGTCTTTGACGTAGATAAGTAAAGAGCGTGAACATAGAATAAATTTGAGAAACCAGCTTACAAAAGCTCTAACCACACCCTGTCAATGGATTGTCAAACCTTGAGATGGGTTCTTTGTTTTTTGACTAGGTTATTTTTCATAGACTCTCAGATAGGAACTTATTTTCATTTTTGAGTAAAGACGGGATGATTTTGACGTAGATAAAAGTTTGAAAAATAACATGCACTTATATGTATACGTTGAACGTTTGCATAACAAAATTGAACAAAATTGCTTGGCATGGTTTTCTCTTTTTTTTTTGTCTTTTTGAAATTTGCAAAATGTTTTATTTTGTTATGACGTGCTTCCTACAAAATGTTTGACACCCAAATGAAAAAAGTGAAAAAAAAAGAATCTAAGGAGTTTAGAGGGGGCTTGTGAAACGCAAATCCGAAATCCTAAACAAGGTCATTTCTTTGTTATGAATCTCCCGCCCCTTCTCTCTCTCCCCCTTCCTCCCTTCCTTGCCCTCGTTTCTCACCTCAATGCTTCACCAAAGCCCTTGGCTGAAAATCCAATGTCCTGAGTGTGACTAAAAGAGTGCAAAGTGCAAAAAAGCACAAAGGCTCCTAGGCTCAGGGCGCGGGCTCCGACGCATGGGTGCGAGCTTTTCATACGCATGGCGTGACATCAGAAACCTAGGAAAATATAGCGAAAGAAGTTCGGGTATTTATTAGCAAAAAAGAAAAGAAAAAAAAAGATAGAGATGTGCTTAACAAAAATTCCACCAAGAAAAACTAGAAGAAGAGACAAACTCGAAGGAGGACGAAGTAGAAAAAGGGACAGAAAGCTAGCTAGACAAGTTAGAAAGAGAAAGAGGAAGGAGGAGGAGAGTGTAAGGGGAAGAAACGAAACTTATGTGAAGGCGAGAAAAGCTGCAACTTAGTGTGCAAAAAGCCCATGAGCTCTGCACTCTATGCCTTGCTAAAAAGTGCAAAAAGCCCAAATAGGCCACTTTATGAATGGGGTTGGGCTTTGATGTGAGAGAGCGCAAGGGGTTGCTTGTTGGGCTTTTTTGGACTTTTTTGTGCCTTGGGCACGCTTTCTTAAAAGAGGAAGTGTGATCATGTCCTCTGAAAATCATGGAATGCTTAAAGAGTGTGACCAAGTCAGCTTCGGTGGCTTTGTCGCTAGGCAAGACCTAGTTTACTTTAAAAGCTATTAATGCTTCTTTATTTTGACAAAATGTAGATTAGGGCATTGTTCACAAGTTTAGGTGCTTTGCTAGATCGTTTTAATGCCTCAAAAAGGGATGAGTGTTTGGGATCGGTAGAGCCATATGATCATCTTTGAGTTATATTACTTAGCCTCCTTATTTTGGGCGCCAATACCTAAGTTAGGCATATTGCGTGTTGAGATACATATAGTATCATTATGGATGCTAGGAAGCTATGGTTGTGCCCGCTCCCATTTAGGCCTAAAAAAATGCATCATTCATGGGATGTGTGTGAGTTGACAACTTTGATGCTTATCGTTATTGGATGCTAGTTGTAACGTCCCCAGATTCACATCACTAGATTAGGACTAAACATCACATAACTAAATGACTAATGCGGTGGAGAAATAGAACCCAACAAAACTAATTCGAGACCTCGCGAATAAAAAATTTACAAAACTAAAATGGTAAGGAGAAGGGTTGAAATAAAATGGGGAGGTGAAATAAAATGTGAAATTTAAATTAATCCAGAAGAGATGAGGATGATGATAATAACAATAACAATAACAATAACAATCGATTTGTCATAATTTAACCAAATAAATAATTTGAGATTAACCTGAATAACTTAAGTTGCCTCATAGGTAAAATGTACATAAAATATTTTACTGTTGTGTAGCGGTTTTTGCACGGCTCGAGTCCTATAAAAACCTAACGATTAACTGAATTGAAATGCGTGACTTAGTCAGTAGTTAATTTAATTATACTAGGTTAGGGGAGAGTTATTAAACTAGTAAACTATGGTTGTGACCTAAGAAGCATGAACTCAGACATGAGACATAGATACGACACAACACGGACATAGGGGCGTGATTTCGGAAAATAAGGCCATGACACGTAGTCTGACACGTACCCTAATTTTATATAGTACTTCATAGCACATCAAATTCTACTTTAAAAACGTTTGTTAATAAATACCTTTCTCTAATAGTCTATGAATTCTAGAACTATACATAACACATAAAATCTAATAAAATAATGGAAGAGGGACAAGGTCATGTGGAAGAGGGACAAAGGCATGTGTAAGATGGTGACATAGCAAGCAAGATAACGCTGTATTAAAAAAGGATATCATAGTTGAGAATGTCTCTGGAGGTAGGGGGCGTTTGGTGCCCGGCTTTTTGGTTGGCTTTTTGGAGGATTTTTAGCTGTTTGACTCGTCAATATACCAACTTGGGGTGTTTGGTAAATTGGCGGATTATACTAGCTTTTTGCCCCCAAAAAGCCAAATTGTAAAAAGCTACTATGAGTATCTTTTTGTAAATAGCTGTTGGCTTTTTATATTTTAAATTACCATATTGTCCAATTAATTCACAAAAATTACAAAAAATTGCCATCAAATAAAATAATTTAGGTTTAGTTCTTTCAATTGTTCTCTCATCCCTCACTTCAATTCACCACAACACAAAAGAACGTCTGCTCCGCCGTCTGCCTTCTCCAAGCACGCTACAATTCTCCAAGTTAATTATCAGGTATTTCACATAGTTAATTTATGTATGATGATATTTGTGTTCAAAATCTCCTAGTTCATTTGCTTTTCCTATTAATTTGGATAAGAGACTCATATTGTCATTATGGTTTATGTTGATAATGTAGTTACTAATTGATTATACATATACCTATTGTTTACAATAGTGTAATTTCTACAAATAAATTATAAAATATCTACATTAAATTGTAAAAGTACATCGGGATTTAAAAAAACTAAAAATGAATATAAATCATAATGTTAAACCTAAAAATGAATTATAATATGAACGGAAAAACCTAAAAATAAATTTTAAAAAATCATAATGTTGAAAAACACTAAAATAAAGCCAAGGGTAGAATTGGAAATTAGGAGAAAAAACCATCCTACAAGCATCTAACTCTACCAAACACTTTTTTATACAAACAGCTAATAGAAACAGCTGACAAAAACAGCTGACAAAACAGCCAAAAGTCAAACAGCTAACTAAACAGCTAACAGCTACAAACAGCCAACAGCCAACAGCCAACTGCTGGGCACCAAACGCCCCCGTAGGCTAGCCGAAAATGTGATGCCCATCAATGATTCCAAAGTGTCCAAAGGTTGGCATTCGTGTGTCCACCACGATTGTCTAAGTGTCGGATGTTTATTTTGATAATTATTTAGAGGACACATTCTTTGCGTGTTCGAACCATGTCTGAGGAGTGTTGGTGTCGGATACATGTCCGACACTGATACGCGTGGCTCAAAGAAGTGTTCATGATTCGTAGGTTGTGACTGACTTCAATTTCTAACTCCTTCAGGCTGTCACAATTAATTTAGATTTTTGAACCTCAGTCTTGATTATTTGATGTTGGTGTTTGCAAATTATTTTTTTCATCTTCCATCAAATGATATTGTTGGAAAGGTTGGGCAATATCTTGGATTCTGTCTCCCTGGTTAAGGTTGATCCTCCTTATTTTGTATCCACATGTGGTGGTGGTGTCATAGAGAGGTTTGGAAGTGCCCATTGTGTTGTGTTGGCCCCATTCTGTATATGGTTATGATTAATTATTTTTTTTCCATCTACCATCAAATGACAATCTTTTGATGTTAAAGTGCATTATAGGACAGAGAGAGTAATTTCTTTGGTTGGGCCAGTTTTCCTTGCATAAAATTTATATGCAATGCTTTCGTAGTACACTCCATTGTTGGAGGAAGTCTTTCGTATAAAGCAATTGTCCAAGTTGGTGTTAAGTTAGGGCAAGCATTAAAGTCATTTAACACCAGTTTCCATTATGTCAAAAGTGACTATTGATTCCTCTAAAACTTTTAGATGAGGAAGTACGGCAACAGCCCGATGAGTATTGATGTTATAATCTCATGATATCTCATGATAATATGACATGATTCCTGGTTCAAGCTAAGTTCACATAGAATACATTTGTACATCATGTGCAAAATGTTGGAGGCATTGCATGTATCTTGTGAGTGGACCATGTACATTGAAGATAAAATCTATCTACAAAATCAATTTCAAAAGAAGAATGGTGAGAGTTTGCAGTGCGCCCTCCCCCTGAAAAGACAAACTATTGAAAAGACAAACTAAAATGTTGGAGGCATTGCATGTTTTTTCTCACATTTATCCCAATAAATGGAATGAGAAATTGACATGGAATTTTCTGAATAGCTTCCTCGTAAAGAAGCCAAAAATTAGTTCAATGTATCCCAGTAAACTCCTATAGCTAAACTCTAACTTACAGGGAGCCTTGGCACATTGATTGTGAAGTAATAGATGCTTAGAGTTACTCCCAATATCCCCATGCCCCCTTTGCACATTGGGCACTTTTAACCAAGATCTTTTCCTTTTGTGAATCACTGCTATTAAAAGGTACTCAGATATGATGCTTAATGGAAACCTTTTAACTATGCTGAAGACCTTCATATAGTCTTCCGTAGGCACATGCCAGTTGAATTTGGATGGAAGTGATAAGAGCCTCCCTCAATTTGTAAAATCATAATGGAAAACCACTTAAATGCATTTTTAAAGACATTTGAATTGATCTTCCTTCTAAAATGTTGTTTTTGGATCTTTTTTCCATGAATAGTTGTATTTGGATTTTAGTAAGATATCACAATATTTTCATATAACCTTGCACATTAGTTGTCCTTGTCGTAGTTACTTAAATAGGTACTACCCCTTGGCTCTGTGATCCCAAGTTGATGTTCCCAATCAGAGCTTGAAGTTGTTCCAATTCGGTGGGGATTGTGGTCCAGATCGGGAAATCTTACCGACCCAAACTAATGAAACAAAGGAGAGACCATAGTTTTCTAGAATTATACTTATTGAAGCCATGGACACTTGAGCTTGAAGAAAGCAGAACGGCTAACTTGAACGCAGCCATGGATGCTTCTTGAGTTTGAAGAAAGGAGTTGGAGAATGCATAACTTGAGTTCGACATCTCTATCTTCTCTAGCGTCCCCCCTTTCTCGCTCTCTTTCTCTCTCCTCAGTGGCGCTAGGCTTTTGATTTGCAAGACAGAGGTGTTTTGTGATGTGGAAGATATCAGATATGTCCTTTTTTACTTATTATATATGGTATGCTTTTTCCTTTTTGTTTTCTTTGCAGAATCAAGAAGGCAGTATTTTCTGGGCCTCTTTGAAAAGCTCACTATCTTAAAAATCTTAGTACATTGTTAGAGTGGCCCAAAATTTTAGTTTACTCAAACATAAATATTTTTCCCTTTATAGTAAGCAATTAATTTTATCATTAAATGGGTAATTACTATTTGACAATGATTGAACTGTTTTATTACTCCCTATTGCTCCAAAAGTATTTACCGCCGAATTACAATCCTAGCTATCGTTCCTATTGAACCTACCCCCTCCGATCTAGGATTCTATGAAATTGATGATTTCGACTTCGAATTTGTTCTTTGATCTACACTGATCCACGGCTCTGGCAACTATGTTGTCCTATAGTTAAGGAATGACAAAAACATGCTAATATTTTATCTTGCAATATATTTGGTCTGTGCCCCTGTACACAATGTTGCTCCCATCATATCTACATCAGCTTAGGTGGAAGGGTGGGAGTGTATGAGTCTTACCCCTATAATGAATTACAACAATGAGGTTCCCATTGGAACCTAGGTCATGGTTATTAAACTAAGTCAGATGAGCTGGTTGTCGTGGTTTAACTACTTGAAATTGGATCAAATTTGGGAGCAGCTAAAAATTTTTAAAGTTTGAAAAAGTGGTCAAGTTCAATTAAAGCAGTGAGTGTCTGGCTGTGCCACTTTTAATGTTCCATGACTCTCATCTGCCTGAATCTTTTTCCCTTTCCTTAAGTTTCATTGAGTGGCTTTCTCACAAGCTGGTAACCACATTTTCCTTGGTAAAAAAGTTGGGATGTACTCAATTATTGTGCTTTCATAAGGGCGCTAAAGCAGAGTTTGAATTGGGATTGAACAACTTGGCATGATTGATACAACCTTAAGGAGATGGCTTATCAAAGGATCAAAATACAGTTTCAGTTATGGTATTGCCAAAAAGCATAACTTGGTAGTCGTGTCATATATTTTGGCGTGAAATGTGGTTTGTTAAACTGTACATCTTTCTTTTTTTTGTGATAGTTCTTTTGTAGAATGCATATCAAAATTGACAGGCAGTGAATCCTCCAGAAAGTGCTTTGTTAAATGTGCATCTTAAAATCAATAGAATGTCAATCCACCACAACCAAATCGGATTCTCATTGTGGATGATCATGTTTTAAATCCACCATAAAGAGCTTCCTTTAGAGAGCTTTTACTTACATGCTCTGAGGTTATCCGCAATTACAAATCTGTCCATCATCACAATTACATGCCTTCACTGTACCTCATAAATATTGCTATGCTACAATCTGCTGTAAAGTGTATAAATATGTTGATATTGACTAAAATATCCTTTCTAATTTATTTTGGCACCCCTTTTTTTCGTCCTTTGCATTGCCTGCCTTCTATTGGTCCCCCTCCCTCCATTCACCTTTAGTCAGAAATGGAGTTCTTAGCTATCCATACCATCCAAGTTTCAGTTTTTGTAAAAAATACCATTCAATTTGATTTTTTTATCAACTGTACCATTATAATTGAAAATTTATCAAAAAATGTCACTCCCATCTAAACTAACCGGTTGTTGCCCTTCTTTCTTTACATAGCCTGTGAACAACTTTAATAAGAAAAATTATTTTGAAACTCCCTCCTATTTTACAGCTAAACAATGATGTATTCCTCCCACTCAACCAGCTAACAATAGGTACTTGTATCGATTTCAATATGCTCATCTCTACATGGCAATAGGATGTTTACATCCACTCTTAGGCTCTGTTTGATCCAGACAGCGCAGGTAGTGAAACTAACAATCTTTTAATCCAGAAGCCTATGTAGGAATCAAAACTACATCTTTTGTGCAAGAGCACAAATGCTCTTCCATTGAGCTAATAGGCTATACAATTCTCTCTCTCTAAAAAAAATAAAGCTATCCAATTCTTGAATGCGTCGTCAAAGCTGAAAAATAGATTCAATTGAATCGGAATGAATATCATAAATATGCGTAGTCATGGCTTATACCAACTGTCAATTTCTTTCTTTCATTTGCAAAGTCATGTAAAGATAAGATCATGTACTGGAATAGTATGTGTTATATTTCAGAAAAATTTGGTAGGATTTCCAAGTACCTTGGCCTAACCCAATTTCAACAAATTCAGGTAAGAATTCCAACAGTAGGTAACTCAGCAATATGTAACCCAATTTCAACAGATTTGCTGCTATGTTTCAATTCAAAATGGCGTGAATGTTAAAGAATGGAAGCAAAATTAGACATGTGTGACCCAGCAAACTGACCTTCACAGCCCCCGCCAAGCAAAACCAAAGCATTTGGACACAATATTGAGAGAGTGTGAAGCTCTAGGGCAAGTAACCTACTCATCAGTGATGCCAATTCTCATAACCAATCCAAATCCCAGCAAATTGAAGGTTTTGGCACTCATAAAAATTTTTTTTGAAGGTTTTGGCATTAGACAGGCAACCCAGAAACCTTATAAATTACCTGGAAGTTATTCAACAATCTCTTCGCAGCACCATAGAGCAATGAAATCCCAAAATGCAAAGTACCCATTGAAATGGGGCAGATTAATAATTTAATATCTTTACACAATTACACCTACACAAGTACACCACTAATTTCCCACAACCAATTTTTCCGTTGTAGAGGAATGATTGCAAATTTATTCATTGAGTTGAATGAATGTGACGAAGTAGAGGCAAAGAAAATTAAATTCTCACCTTGAGGTGGATGAGGCCATGGAAGGGAGTTGGGTCTGAGAAGCTGAATATGGGTCTGAGGAGCCATGGATGTTTGTGTTGGGGCTGAAGGCGAATAAAAGGGTGGAGCTGGCCGTGGATTGTGGCGAACAATGGCTCTCAGGATTCACAGAGAAAGATAGGTGGGAGCTTGAGCAAATCCATGGAGCCTGACCAGAGATAGCATGAGAATGAACCGTCCAGAAGCTTGAGAGAGAAAGCAAGAAAGAAGTTCACTCTTGTGGTTTGGACATTAAAGAGGAATTCTCAATTTTTTAAAAATTTTGTTTTACTGGTTAAGGAGACAACGGTTCTTCCTTTTAGGATGAATGGTATTTTTGAACCAACGTTTCATCCATAGTGGTAGATTTGAGAAAACATAAAGTTGAATGATATTCTTGATAATAGGTATAAAGTTGAATGGTAATGGCAACCAGGAACTTGTCAGAAATGCAACATTCAATCGTAAGACGATCACTTGAAAAGCTGTAGTCTAAATATGAACAATAGAAAGGAATGTGATGAGAATTTGGGGTTCATGCTAGAGACCATTTTAACTAAGCAAATGATTTAATAGACATGCATCATCTCTCAGTTCAATACTTTTCCAAAACTGCAAATGCATTTGGATATTTGTTTACTAGAATGGAACAGTTGCCTGTAAACATTCCTATTTAAAAAGTAGTTGCCGATAAACATTAGTTAACAGTAGGTGTTTAGGAACCGGTCAACATCGCAAATGTCACATATACATACAATGTTCTATGGGGCCACCGACGGATCAAATACGTCGTCAAAAAAACTCTACCATTGATTGACAAACTGTTTGCATTCGTTCCTGAATTGGCTTCGCAATCTTTGCCTGCATGTCTAAGAAGGTAGAGTAAAGAAGTTGAAGAAAGGCTATGAGCAAAGAAAAAGGGTCCCAAAGAAGTGAGGCAGAAGAAGGGAAAAAAGGCCAAAACAAAAAATGGGTATTTTGTCAAATACCCTACTTTTATACTTCTTATGGAACTTTTAGCATACAATATTATTGGGTAACCTGAGGGGGTTTGCTTGTGATTAAGAATAGATGATAGCTATATTTCTAACTACTGTTAACCTTGGGGCTTGAGGATCATATTGGAGAAAAATCCCTTTATCTATGTTCTATATAATGTGAATTTGGAATTTGTATGATTGATGGGGTGCACCTATGCCCACCCTTCGCTTAAAATTGGAAGAAATCAAAAGCAAATATGGTTTATTGCTTCATGTTTAGCAAATATCATTCTTTCTTACTTTATTTGTTTAGTGAGTAAAAACGGATGTACCTCTCTGTACATATTTGTTCTCTAGGGTTTATCTTTTGGATCCAAAAGAAAAAGTAAAAGAATGGAGAGAGCCAATGATGAGTAGCTCAGAGAGGATTTTCATTCCACTTCCTCTATGCAAATGCAATTACATAGATCATACATGGTCTTTTTCCTCGTTATAATGATATGCTTTGACACCCTTTGAGCCTCAACTAAGTACTTGCGTCCACCAAAGTGCCATTTTGCTATCCCGAGAAAATGCGAGGAAATGAAAACAATAGACTGATAGAGCAAGGTTCACAAACAAATGAAAAAGGCAGGCAAATTCCTGACAGCTGGTGCAGTATGATCTTTTGCAGTATTCTGTCATGGGAAAAAAATTTGTTTGCTCCATTCGCTTATGTGGATTTAACATGAGGATGTGTCTGTAATTGGTGCAATGTTAAGTAAAGCATTCAACTATAATGAGCATTACAATAACTGTCACTTGAATGAGATAATTGATCACTGGCGGGACTAACCTTACAATCCTTTTGCTCTTTCGGTAAACTTTTAAAACTAAATAGCCTTATCTGTTTGGAATAGAAAGGTTATTGGATATTGGTATAAAGCAAAGATGTTCTTTCATATGATATCCCTCAGTGTTCCAAGTGTGACCTTGATATTTTGAGTGCTTGGTTCTTCCCTGCATAATCAGCATTGTATATATGTACGTCTGTATGCTCAGCTGATTTGTTACAATGTATCAACCCTGAATTTTGAACTAAAATGATTGTAAACTTTCATCATATTGGCATCAACTTGGCTCAAGTCTCAATATGCAAAATAGGATTATGAATCCTCTTAAACTAGTTGTGTTTGAGAAATATAGTTGAAGTTCATGCTTTGTCAGGTAGTAGCTTAGTGCTTGGTGTATTGAGTTCTTTCTTTTTTTTTTTTTTTTTTTTAACGCTGATCGTTTCTTCTTGGTTCATTTTGTGCTAGTTGCTAGGCCGACTTTTCATGGGTTTATGTCTTGATATTGACGACAGTTTGGAAAGTTGTAAAGGAGTAATTCATGCATTCCTTTTTCCCACCTTTGACCTTTGGTTTTTGGGCTTTAAACAGATGCAGGGAAAACCAACGGTTATCAAGAAAGCACTCTATGAAGTTTCTACGTTGTTGCATCAGAATCCGCGTAAGGAGAAAGCTTTAAATATTGCTATGCCTGGCCGAGGTCCAGCTTTTCACCCTGCTGGTCCTCCTATGCCCAGTATGCCTCCGCCGCGTCCACGCAATCCAATGTGGTCTTCGCACAATCCTCCTCACATGCTTCCTCCGCCTTGGATGGAGGATTATGGGAGCCATCGGGGATTTGTGCCAGGAGGGTTTGATGATGGTCTTGGCAGGCCTGGTGTTGAGCCTTCGGGTGAGTTTTCCATGAAAATCTTGTGCTTAGACAGCAAGATTGGTGGAGTAATTGGAAAAGGTGGTATGAACGTGAAACAGTTAGAGCAAGAAACTGGAGCTAGTATCCATGTTGAAGAAGCAGGAGCCTCCTCTGAGGAACGTGTCATTCGTGTTTCAGCTTTTGAGGTCACTTCTCTTGGTTTTCTGCTACTACAAAAATTAATGCTTCACTGCCTTTTGATTTGCTATGCTCCAAACTCACGGAT
Source organism: Portulaca oleracea (assembly GCA_029582165.1). Classification (NCBI taxonomy): domain Eukaryota; kingdom Viridiplantae; phylum Streptophyta; class Magnoliopsida; order Caryophyllales; family Portulacaceae; genus Portulaca; species Portulaca oleracea. The sequence goes on along the minus strand of CM055878.1, from coordinate 9,874,626 downwards.
ATTCCTGCTTAAGTTAACAGATTGGTATTATCGTTGTAATTGCTGTGTATACTCATGATTACTCTACCAAATTGTTTCAGACATTGCGGAACCCAAGGTCTCAGACTATTGATGCGATTCTTCTGCTTCAAAATAAGGCAGGTCAGGTCTCTGACAAAGGTACAATTACTACCAGACTTCTTGTCCCCTCTAGTAAGGTTGGATGCCTCCTTGGGCAAGGAGGTTCAATTATCAATGAGATGAGAAGGAGAACCCAAGCAGATATCCGCCTTTGCTCAAAGGATGAGAAGCCTAAGTGTGCATCGGAAGAAGAAGAGCTTGTGCAGGTAGTAATGATACATGAATTGCTATGGGGTTATATTATCTTCAATCCATTGCAGGGTTGTACTCTCCTTAGCATGCTAGAATTAATTTGTGCTTTTGATATGCGCTCATGGAAATTGAGAAGTTTCTTTATAGGTATCTGGTAGTTTTGCGGTGGCCAAAGTTGCTCTGGGAGAGATATCATCAAGGCTAAGGGCAAGATGCTTGAGGGATGGGAATGCAGGAGCTGAGCCAGCTCCACCAAGACCAGTCCAAGGATATGGTCCAGGTGGTGCCTTTCCTCGAGGACCTCCTGTACCTGGTCCTATTGGAGTTGGTACCTCTGCTAGCTATAATGCTGTCAAGGTAACTACCTTTCCGCTTGCCTGTGTTTGTTAATTTTTCTGTTAACTTATGGAATGTAAGAGAAGGATTGTTGAGTTCCACCAGCTTCTCCTGACTTGTATTATTTGGATGCCTATTGCTGATTCATCTGATTTGGTACTAACATGAGATATAAAGCATAGATAGTCAGCTACGTTTTCGATGTCTACCTTTATTTCTTTTTGATTTGGGGGCCATAGGTGTATATCCCTCAGGGTGATGCAAGGGAGACATATGGTTAGTTGGTTACCACCTTTGCCCGATGTTGCCTTTTGGATTTTTCTGCTCTGTGTTCAGTTTTCACATATTATGTAATATAGAACGTTTAACGAAGTAATCTTGATGTTACGGAAATCGGCATATCGTTAGTATCCAGTTGCCAATCACTTTTTCATCCTTGCTCTTTGCCCTCTCAAAAATCCTCTATCTACACTTAGAAGTTGTATTTAGATGAACCAATGATGAAAAGCAACTCATGAATTGCTTTGGATCAATTGAAATAAATGCCCTTGGAAGTCCTGTGTGGGTAAGGTTTTGGCTGCCAGAGAGGTCATGTTCATATGTGTTCATCTTGTCTTTGAATTGTACAGTTAGGTTAGGCTCTATACTTAGAGCAGTTTATCTCTAAATTTTGAAGAAATAGGTTGTTCTTTTGTACATGGGTGAAATTCCCTTGTGAAGTCGCTGGGTGAGTCCTGCTGTTCATGTTTGTAGTTTAACCCAGAGGGGCATTTTGGTAGGAAAGTGAGAGAAGGCCTTGTATTTTCCTCACGTGTTTCTTCTGTGCATCTGGAAAGAAATGCATTTGAATGTGTATAACTCTGTCTATCAGTCTATGTATCCATTGTTCATCCTTCTATAATCTTTTATTAATACAATCATTTTTCCTTAAAAAAAGGAGTTGAGGTCGAGGGGCCAGGGGAAGGCGGAATTATGCGTAGTTAGGTGTGTGCTTTGCTGCTGCTTAGAGAATAGAATCTTGGATTTCAAGCCTTGAGGTATGGTGCAGAGTAGATGACAATTTAGTGAGGCAGTGTCTCTTAGTGTTCAGTAATTCATGCTGACAAAAATGCAAAAAATACATTGAGGTACCCTAACTTTAGTGTTAACTAATTTTTTTGCTCACAGTTTTCAAAACTAATTCTGGGGTACCTTAAATTATGTGGCTAAAAATTTCAAAGTACCACAAACTATTTCCGGCGAGAAACACCTCTAGAAAATACCTACCATCGACATATTTCTTTTTAGGGTTCTTGTAAATAGCACTGACAATCGAACCCAAGACAGAGATAATCATAGGAAATTCCTTCTTATCCAGTGCCCATTTGAAAACCCTAATCAAATTCTCTCCAAGAACTACGGTTTGAATCAATCTCACCAGAAACTCCTCATTCAAACCCAAATCCAGACCATCAAGTTTAGATTCTAAAGACTCATCCACAGAACTTTGCAGAAAAGACAACACAAGTTCCAATCTTCTCACATCAAATCCCCATTAACCCCTTCTAATTCATATCAGATTTTGATTCCAATTTTTGGTGCCCATCAAGTCTCTGCTACATAGTCATACACCAGGTAAAGTACAGAGAGAGATGCTCAATTTCATGGCGATTTTGATTCTACTATATAGTTATAAACCTGATCGAAACCCCAAAAGGCACAAAACTTGTCAATTTACTTCATGAAAACACACAGCAAATTTCTCTCCTGTTTGAATGCTCTCTATCAAAACCCCCTTGTTTCCAAGTATTCTCAAACCCGTCGAAAACCCCCCATAAACCATTTTGAATTTGCAATTAACCCAAATGATACACATTCAGGACTTCCGAAATCCTAGTTGATTTCCGTAGTAACTCAAAGACTCATTTCTGTTTTAGCACTATCAGAAACCTGGACAACCAGAACCAACCCCAAATGGGAAGTCTGAGCATGAGAGCCACAAACCTTTGGATGTTGTGTTCAGGGAAGCAGTTGGGTTGTGCGAGAGGACAGAGATTAGTGAGAGTGAGATTGAAACAAAAGGGGAAGAATATGCTGAATTAAAGAAGAAATTATGGGATTTGGAAATGTAGTTGAGAAAATTGAAGGCAAAGTCTCAAGAGCAAGGGAACAAATCCAACCACAAATTGTATGGTAAACTTGTGCTGTTGGGGTATAATATCAATGGAAGAAGGAAGATGGAAGAAGAAGAAGATAGAAAGAAAGAAGAAGATATTTGGGGGCAAAATGGACATTCACTTGCATTGTTCATTTTCCGTTAATGTTTCTCGCCGAAAATTGTCTGTGTGGTACCTGTAAATTTTTAGCCATGTATCTATCAAAAAAGTTTTTTTAGGCACATAATTTAAGGCACCCCATAATTAATTTTGAAAACAGTGGGCTAAAAAATTACTTACCACTAAAGTTAGGGTACTGCAGTGTAAATATTTTTTGGAAAAAAATGTCCATATAGAAGGTTCTCCTTTTTCATTAAACCTTACAAAAGTGAAGGCATCGGCAGCTTCAAATTGAGAGGGAAAGGATGATCAATCTCAAGAAGGTGTACAAGGTGGTACCATAAAAGAATTTGAGGGAAATACAAAATTATGATCAACGAGCATTATACATTTTGTAATGAGAGGTCACACAACAACTGGCAAGCAAGGACGATGGGCAACGATATAGAGCTGATGTTACAAGTTTTATAATGGAAAAGCATGGGATTTTCCTTCTGGATCAGTGGCAAAAGATGGTTTGGGATTATATTGTTGATAGAGGGATAAGATTGAAGAGAGAAATGAAGGATGCTTGCCATACGAAGCACTTATTTATCCTTTATTTTGGGTGGAGGGATAAGGTTGGTTAGCTGTTCCGTAAAATATCATTTACTGATTGGGATGCTTTTAACGATCACTGAGTCTTTTTAATGAGGATCGAGTTAGTTGCATGAGGGTTATCCACCTTAAGCCAGGAAAAAGAAAGATTGTACCATAAGGTGGATTTTATGTAACAAGGTTTTGGCCGTTGATGATTTCGAGCTCTACTTATTGAGGATATTGTCTAGGTGATGTTTGGTGCTTCAAGGTGGTAGAAATTAAATTTCTTGGGTTGGGCTGTTCATAGTTTTGATGAGCGCATGATTGTACTTGTTCTTGACCCCTTTTGTAAATCGCGACATCCCCTCGGTGTCCCTGTGATACATCTGATTTCTTATGAAACATTGACCAGCTTTTTCTAGACGAGAATGAAGGTATCAGGATATTTTTGAAGTAGCTACTTCTTTGCCATTAATATGTAGTTTTATATATCTCAGAGAATGCTCTAGTCTCCATGACCTCATGCATCTGTGTTCGACATGTGTTGCACAGGGACACTCACACACTTCTTGGGCACCCTTGAACGCATGATGAGTTGATAGATGGCAGGGTGAATGTGGGTTGTATTATAAACATTTATACTCATATAGTATGAGCAGTTGTTAATTCCATCCAAACACAACCTTTTTGAAGGCTAAATGACATAGATCAAATTACAAAACACTAGTAATCAAATAAACAATGGTCTAAGCATGTTTATTATATGTTTTTGTGTACACGCAATTTCAAAAACCATGTTCACTTGATTCCTTGCTGCATCTTAGTCCTGTATTGGTGTCTTTGCCTCTAGCTTCTTGTTGAAGTTTGACACTGGGATCTCATTTTAGATATTTCAGGTTTCCCTACATTTGTTAGTTCTTACATGGACTTTAGACTAAATTGTATAGGTTTTGAAGTCATGGCCACTACTGAAGATGAATCCTGATTGTTTGGTGAAAGTTTATTTCATTTGCTCTCCTAATTGTACCTATTAAATATTAGGGCAATTTTTTTGATAGTTTGTGTTGGATTAGTTAAAGTTTCTATAGTTGGTGAGCATGCTAAAGGTTGCTTTGGATGGTGAGGTTTGTGTTTGGAGTCAATACTATTTGTTATTTTGTAATGGTTGGGATGATATCGTGTGAGGCAATTGAGGATCTGTTGCTTTTGGATTTCATGGGCTCTTGTAAAGATCACCTTAATTATTGGGGAGAGATTCTGTCCTAAAGATAGGTTGAAAAAGGAACTTTTGATTGGGCAGCTAGATGCCTTCTCCCTCTTGATGTAGTATTATACAATCATATCTGTTGTACTTTGTTTATCCTTTTGCCTTGGCATTTCTCTCTCTATTTCATGGATGAGTTTCTTTTACCAAAGCTCTAGAATTGTGTGGAAGATGATGGTGGGCGGAAAAATGTGGGTGAATGGTTAGATTCTAGAAGCTTTGAGGTTGATTTTGTTGGATAGTTATTTTTGATTTTTTCAGATCTTTGTCTGTGCAGGTATAGAAGATAATTGTTTGGTTTTTGAAAGCATAGATTTGTATTTCAATAGGTTAGTTGATAACTTGCTTCATTCTGAGCACCAGGGGTGTATTTAGACATATATGGTATGAGGGTTTTGTCATTTAGTGGAATCTACTGTTGGCAAGTGCTGGAGTATGTTGAAGGAAGTGACAAATGTTTGAAGACAGTCTTGTTTCATCAGAGTTGTAATTTGCTTTAGAAGTTTTTGTAGTTAACGGTCTGGTACTGCATTGTAGTAACACTTGATGTGTTTGGGTAGTTTGCATAATGTGGTTCTATTAATGATGCATGGTTCTTGATATATCCTTTTCTATGCAGTCACTTTCCTTTGAGTGTATTTTCTATTGCTTACAAATTACAACGAAGAAGAGCGAATGATTGGGGCTGAATTCGTATGAATTTCGGATTTAGCTTCTAATCTAATTCTGGATGATGCCATGTTTTCAGAATAGCTTTGTTAATCCCTTGATTTCCTTTTTTAAATAATAAAACCACACTAAATTCTTTTTACTAATAAACCATACTATTTTTTTTAAATTAATAATCAAATTATATATTGCTAGGATGTTAGGGAATGTTGCTCGTTTACAAGAGGGGCAAGTACTGACACACTCATTCCCTGAGGCTCTCATCAATAATATTATTAACAAAATCCAAAATATTCAAGTTCCTATTACTCTTAAGCACCACACTCCAACTATACTACATTCTCAAAAAGTAGAGTTTGAAATCATCAAACGACAAAATTTTATCCTCGAAACTCTGTCGATTTCTTTCCTCCCATGTAGTTTGTCAAATAGGTAACGGAACCAAATTCCACATGCCAGAATCCCTTTCATCCTTTCTTCTAGGTCGCTAGCACATCATTCACATGGTCACTTCAATCTAAGAAACCCCATCAATGAAGAAGCAAGGTCCCAAAGCGAACAAGCCGCAAAGAATTGACAAGTAAATGATCTGCGAACTCTTCATCCTTTCAACACATAGAACACCTACAAGGACCGCTGAAACTTCAAAAATGTGGGCATGTGCTTTGTAGGAATCATACCTTTGGTGGCTACCTAAGCAAAGAAACAAGCTTTAGATTTTTTTGGGGGGGGGGGGGGGATGTCCTTGGAATTCGAAATAGATATTGTGGAGAATACTATTTCAGATCCCCAAAAAGATTCATTCAAGTGCTACTACCCGCTGGAAGACCCTTTGAAGTCATGAGGCTATAAACAATGTCTCATTACCCTCCTGCAAAGCCATCCTCTCAGCCAGTAAAGCCGACGAACTACAAATGTTCCCACTTTTTTAATGCTTAAGAGATCTCACAAAAGTTAAATCCCACTGGATAAATTCTCCATTTTGTGACACAATTTGTTAAACTTCTCTCTTCTGCACTCTAGCACATCCTATAAAGAATTAAGAATTGTTATTAAAGTGGATCATTGCCTCACTAATTGTCATGCCAAAACAAGACATTCAGCCACTCTTACCACGAAATGCAATTGGGATTTGAACCGCTCATGAGTTACTTATATGGACTTTCGACTATGAGGAGAATAACTCTTACTCAATCCTAAATCAACTCCAAATTTAACCTTGATCACTTTTTCCGTAAGGCATCAACCTCCTTAGCAAACCTCCATATCCCCTTGGACTTTGGATGTAAAATTTCATCCCAATTATCCCAATGAAATCCAGTGCTAGAATTGTCGTTTCAAAGGAAGTCCCCCATAATCCTTCTCCAAATGACTCATAGTAGTGGCAGGGATCTTGAACAGAGACATAAAATAGATAGGTGGGCTCCACACAGGGCTTGTGAATAAGGTGAGACAACCCTTCTAGTTATAAGTTTAGATTAATATCTTTTCAATCTCATGTTAGACCTTTCCACTATAGTACCCCAAACTGATAGACTCTGATAAGACGTCCTCAGAGAAAGACCAAGATAAGGGATTTGGTCAACTCCACATACAAAATGATTCAATGATGAATTTGAGGAACATCACAAATAGGAATGAGTGCACTTTTAATAGTTTACCCTTATTCCCTACATAACTTCAAAAAGAAGAATCGAGTCTTGAATAACTGACGTTATAGTCAAGTTCTAAAAAATAGGTTATCATTGGCAAAAGGCAAACGAGAAACTAAAAACTCTCTATAGGTTGGATTTCTAATTTAACTACCTTCTAAAAACGTACCATTAATCAACACCAAAAATCAAAGACTCCACACTGGAAGTTAAGACACCTAATTTTCTAATTTATAGAGCATTTGGTTGGTCAAAAACCCTGGGGAAATTGGTCAATTTCCCAAGTTGACCAATTTTCCCCATGTTCGGTTGTATGTTGACCTTGGAAATTTTTTTACTGGAGGCCCACAATTTCCCACCTTCACATAGGTTTCCCGGGAAAAATTTCCTTAGGTGGAGCGTGTCGCGGTGGGATTTAATGCTACTTGAGTTGGGGAAGATGGAGGAGTACGATTTGGAACTTGGAAAATACCTTGGAATCCGATATGGACTTGGGGTAAAGGAAAATCCTCCATCCAAGAATTGCAACCCACTAAGAATATGCTAAAGGCTAGGCCCCAAATTTTGAAAAGGGAAGACTTGCAACACCACCATTAAGCAAATGGATAAAGTAAATAAGATTTGAGGGTGGGAGAAAGCCGAAGCTTTTTAATTTTCATTCATCCACATTCAATGCCTTTCTTCCTTCTAAATGCCATGTATGTATGGAGGCATTGAGGTGGAAGAAGGCTTGGGATGCACAATTACAAAAGGGCCAAAAGCTTTACAATTAATACCCTCAAAGTGGGGATATACATCAATGTCGGGTTGGGGGTAAATGGGTAAAAACATTACAAAAGAAGGTGAAGAGCTACCGAAAAAATGCCGCAATTCTTACCTACAGGAGGCGCACGGTTCTTGCTCCAATAGTCGCCCTTGCTTGAAACTGGCACGACCGTGCAGCTCAAGTGGCATGATCGTGCCACCCCTTCGGGAGGGCGTGCACGATCGTGCGCCTGGGCTGCACGACCGTGCTGTCTTCGATGGTTCCCAGGCCGTTTTCCATGTTTCCTTGCTTCCATGACGAACTCCCGACCCATCCCTCACTTCGAGTGAATGACCATTATGCCCTTGGTGACTTAAAGGATCCGAAGTACTCCCAGCTCGACCCGCCTTGGTGAGGAAATACCCAAAATACCCTTGTGGTTGATCTTGACCGTTCAGAGCCGAAAAGGAAGTCAAGTTTGACTTCAATCCCTTATTTGTGCCAACAAATCCGGATCCCCATATGCTCCACTAGGGTTCTTACCAAACGCAGTCTTAGATGACAAAAATAAGTAAGAAAAAACTCCAAGAGACATGATCATAATATCAAGCATACATAGAACGCTCCCCTGCCTAGACTTAATGTACGCATCTAACACATTCATTCACCATTGCCCACCATTGTCCTTAACCTTAAAATGAGGACTTTAGCTTGAATTTTGTACACACTTCCCACCAAGCTCATCGATTGAAATAATTTGATGCCACCCAGCACCCACCATTCAAAGTTTTCTCAAAAGCACCTCTATTGTGAAAGTCTAACAGGATCCTATCATATGATCCTTAACAATACTCCAATAATACTCCAATAATACTATGTTATACCTGTAACCATTTGCTTCAAGAGCTTTCTCCTTGCCCAAATCATTGATTACCCTCCATACTAGTCTTTAACCAGATTTGCCACATCAAAATAGAGTGAAATGAGATTCCATTAAGAAAAGGTCTCATAAGCTCATCTTCGGAATAAAGATTTTCATAAAAATCAATAATGGCTCCCCTTGGTGGGGACGCATCAGAGAACACAACACAATCATCCACTTTGATTGTTCTGAATGGCATTGAACTTTACCCACTCAAACATATAGTATTGCAATCACTGTCCTTAACCGGCTATTGCTCGACTCTTTGCCAGTAGAAATTATCAATTTGACTTTGCACTGGAGACATCTCTTTTTGAACTGCCAATCTTTCAAATTGCTTGGCAAAGGTGAGAGAATGATTTTGGTCCTTCTCGTTATAACACTTCACTCTTATTCACCAACAAAGACATTTTAGAATCAAGATGGCCATTTTAGAATGAACCTAGGGTGATCATTGACACTCAACTCTTCGCAACTTGATTTGACAAGATCACAAAACCCTTCTTCCTCAAGCCACATATTTCAAGCTTGAAAGAATGCCTACAAGGACATTCTGCCACATGTAGATGTATGGGAAAGTGGTCTGATGTGATTTTAGAAAGGTCACTTTAAGACACCCCCTAGAGGTGATGTTCCCTCTCAAGAGAACAAAAAGTGATCAATGTGACGTTACAAGAATCTCCTTGTGGTGAGACCAAGTGTAATGGGCACCTTCCAGTTGAGGTTTGATGAGGTTTTAGAATCAATAAAAGAAGAGATCTCTCTCAGTGCAGACAACAACCTGACCTGCCTTCGAAGATCTCTCTAAAAGATACATAACAACGTTAAAATCACCTTCCAGTCACCCCAGGATATCCCAAAGAGACAAAAAGGAGGATAGTTCGTTGAAGAAGACATCTGGCTAATCATCATTTGTGCCTGTAAAACTGAGTACGACCCGACACAAAATTGTCCTCCAAAGACTAAAACTTATGGCAAACAATAATCAACCCAATACTAGAGTCCATAAGCAAATAACAGTAATGCTCCTGAACTGAATGCGAAAACAACCACTCGAGTTGAGAGAACAAAGGCACAATAAGCTAACACCCACTTCATATCCTCCCTCATAATGTGGCAGTTGAGTCCTCTTACATTCCATGAAATGACCTTAAATGGTGCCCCATCGGAAAACATACCTTCCCTTACATGATCATACTTTGTCAATCCCTTGATAACCACCCAAAATGCTGCAGGTTCATTGCTTAATTCAATTGCATCCATTTTCAAGGGTGGTTCATTGTTTATTACTGTTGTGCCTAATTTTCATATAGCTGGGAATACCTCGCTGTCATTGTTGTTTTCTGTTTGGTTTTTTGTGGGATGTTTATAATGTGAGAAACAAGGCACTATATATATTTGCTTTTTTGTGGGATGTTTACAGTGTGAGAAACAAGGCACTATATATATTTGAATAGGAACTTATGTTGTGTTCTGTAGGTTATATAATCGCGTAGGCATTCAAAATAACTGACCCTTGCTTTGCTTTTCTGTAGGGTGGCCCGCGTGATTATGAGCCTCCAGTTCATTCGACTGCCACAGGGTATTTAATTATGACTTTCATTTTAAGAACAAGTCACCAAGCTTGGTAACTAAGTCAATTATGGGCTTTATTTATTTATTTATATATTTTACCTTGCCTGGTTAGGTATCCTAATCTGAACATTGATGCTCGTTACCCGAATAGTGCAATAAGTCCTATTCCTGGAGCGGGAGGTGGGACTTACTCTAATACTCCGGAGGTATGCTTTTTTTTTTTCGTAATCACATGCTTTTCTTTTTTCCTCAACACTGTCTGTTTCTGTATTGTATGTCTATTTCTGTGATTTGTGACAGCTAATTGAAGTATTGGTTTTCCAGACATTAATAGGAAAATTGTACTGAAAAGAATCAAATTTTGGTAATTAGCTTGAATAACATAAATGAATTATCAATTCAATGTACGTAGAAGTAAAGCCTGTGAGATGATGACCTGGTCACTTGGTCAGTTTAACTCAGAGGTGGAATTTTTGGCCAATGTTGGTGTGTGTAAATGCAAGGTTGATGTAGTAAGTGAACTGGACTGGTTTTGTCACTTGTATCCTGTTTGTCGGCGTAAAAACTGAAGATGAAAGTATCGCATGATGGAAGCTATTGAATTGTTGATTTCATTCAGGCTCCAGGGACGCGGGTGAAGTTTCAAGATCCTTATCTTGGTGGTTCAGAATCTAAGGTGGACATCCATGGTCTGCCACCTACTCAGTACAATGCTGCAGCAAGTGTGCCCCCTAATTATGGGGGGGCAAAATAATCCTTACCAAGGTGCTTATCAAAACCCTAATCCGAATGGTCAGGCTGCTTATCACACGATGACTCAACAGCAAGGTCCCTACCCGGATACGAGCATACAAGGCTCTTACCACAGCGTGGCACCACAGCAGCAGCAGGCCTACCCAGATCCTAATCAAGGGGCTTACAACACCATGACTGCCCAGCAGGGTACCTATACAAACCCGGATCCAAATGCAAATCCAAATCCAAATCCAAACGGACAGGCCTCTTTCCATAACATGACTTCGCAGCAGCAAGTGCCATACCAACAAGGTGCTGCTTATCAGAACCCAAATCAAGCTTCTTTTGAACACAACAGCACCCAGCACCAGCATGGTGATGTCAATTCTCAACAGACTGCCTATCAGAGTGTTACTCCACAAGGTGCTTACCAATACTAATGTCATTTCAGCATTTTTGTACCATATACTAGCTAAAATTGTCAAAATTTGGTTATCTGATAGCAACTTAGCGACGTAACCATGCAGTTTTAGAGTTCCCATGATCCCCTTCTTTTCTCCTGTTTTTGCCTTTGTTTTTGTCCTCTTATTTGTCTTTACTTAGGTGGGAGGCTTTGTTTTTTCTTTAGTGCTATCTTAGTTATCAATTTATGATCAGAGAAGCTGTAAGCTTGTGTAATGTTACGAAGTGCAAAATTTGATGATTTGCATTCTTTGTTTAGTTGTACCGATCTTGTAGTGGTGGTTACATACACTAGCAATTTAGACCTAGCTTTTGTTGGCAGTGTATGGAGATTGAAATGATTTGATTGCTTCCCTGGATGTTTGAATCTGTGTTCAGATTTAAGAATACTTTCGGTTATTTTTTTCTGCATTAAGGTAAATATAACAAGTTGGAGGCTATGTAGTCAGACCTGGACCAGCCATTGAACTGGCTAACTGAATGGGTCATCGGGTCAACTGGTCGGGCCTGTTTGATTGGGTTAAATTCATTTACCTGGATCATCGGTTGAACTGGTCAAAATCGACATGACCTAGTCTCAAGTAGAAAACATTTTAACAAAAAAACCATTGTATATAAATACTTTCAGTTGAAAATATTTATTTATTCTACTCTAGCCCAAATTGAAAAGCAAAAAATTAAAGTAAATGTAGACAAATAAATAAATATTAAAATTTTCATAAATACTTACAGTAGATAAAAAATAAAATAAAATAATTGCATATAAACATTTGGAACGCAAGCCCTTTTGACTTTTTGTCTGCAGGAAACATATGCTCTTATTTTATTTTTTATGGGCCAAAGAAATATTTTATTTTATTTTTTCACTTCCCCTAGTTAGTTGCTGTGTTTTAATGCTCACTTTGCGCCATAACACACCCTCTCTAGACCTCCTTCCTCTCTTGAATTCCCATCTCCCTCTTTTGCTCATTTAGTCATCCGTGGCAATTACGGGTGGACAATGGATCGGGCCCCATTGAGTAAAGAGTGTCTAAAAAATAAGGGCTGGGTAAGTGAATGATTGGGTCATTAAGGAGCTAATCTGTTTCACAATGTTAAAAGGTCAGTGAATTAATTGGACTGAGTCGATTTATCAATAACTCAAAATAAATTGTTTTTCCTATAATTTTAAATGCTAGCCTTAATTAAATATATTATTAGTAGTCCACATTAAATAATAATTAACATAATTACTTTTTTTTGTTATAAATACACTTAATTTTAACTTAAAGGTCAAATAGGCTGACTCATAATTAACATAATTACTTTTTTTTTTGTTATAAATACACTTAATTTTAACTTAAAGGTCAAATAGGCTGACTCATGGATCAACCCATATTTTTATTACAAAGCTCTGACTTGATAGACTATTATAAAGGGACAACCTTGACCTGACCTGACCCGACCTAACGGGACTAATGGGTCGACCCTGACGTGACCCATTGTCCACCCTTACTCGCAATGCTGCCCATAAGGCCATAACTCTCTCTTACTACAAATTCCTTCCCAAACTCCTTCCTAAAAAATACAACATTCTTGGATACCTTACTCTCCTCTTTGATTACTTGACAAACATAGAGATTACTGTCATGTATCATAGTCAGATGACTAGATGCATTGAGATGGTGGTGATTTGATGCTCAAGAGAATCAGAGAAACAGAACAGATTATGTCACAGTGCCCTATGTTGTCAAAATCGGACCGGTCATTGAACTGGTTGATTTAATGGGTCAATGGTTAAACTGGTCAGACCAGTTTGACCGGATTAGACCAATTGACCCGGGTTATGGTTGAAACGGTCAAAACCCCGCTATGAACTGGTCATGAGTTAAAAAATTTTCATATACCACAAGAATAATTAAGCTACCAAAATAATTAAACTGACATGAATATGGTTTGAACCGGATTGAATCGGTCAAAAACTAGAATTTTTAAAATTAAATTACCAAAATCCCGGTCTAACCATGAATTGTCCGGTTTAACTGGTTCAACCGATTTTGGCAATTTTCTTTCGGTTGAACCAGTCATCGGAGCTGAACTTGGAACCAAACTGGTCAACTTTCCGGTTCACGATTGAATGGTCGGGTCGACCGGTCCGGTCCGGTTTTTACAACATAGACTGTGATGAACTGGGTTGATCGGTCTTGGCTGGTTAAACTGAAACCCGACCCAGCCAGGCCACCAGTTACTGGTTCGACTGTTGACCTGGCCTAGGCGGGTCGGTTTTAACAACGTAAGGTAGAGGTTGCAGAATGAAAATCAACTATAACTAACGACCAACTATTGGTTAAAGCTACATCAAATCAGTCTAAAACAACCACACTGAAATCTTAAGATACGTAATTTTTCTAGAATGGGCAAGAGTGTTGAACTATTGAATGGGCAGTGCTGTCATTTTATGGCATGTGTGGTTGGATGGAGCTAGAATTAGGTAATATGTCTGTTTATTGTCAAGTTTATGTTTTTGTTGTAGTTAAAAGGGTTGAAGAATCCTTGTCCTGAAATTGAGCTAATTAGTAATTGAGTTGGCAAATGTTGGCTTGAAGTTGTTTGGTAAGAAAACAATGGCTTCCTTAGTACATTGCTACTCGTTGCGGCAACCACCACCTAGTAACGTCGACCACGTCACTCAAACCAGCACATTGCTACTCGTTGCGCCAACCTCCACCTAGTATCGCTCAAACCACTATCATGAACGATGTGACCATATACTATCAGAACTTGTTTTTGGGCTTCAAAAAGTCCCTTCCACCTTCTGCCACCCTAGACTGCTCACACTACCACTTGATGCTGGCATGCATTCGCCAATCCCATGGCTGACAGCCACCACAGAAACCTAACTTTATGCTATCCCTCGCTCTCGCATGCTATACTATGTTGTTAAAACCGACTCGCTTAGATCGGTTTAAAAGGTTAAATAGGAAATCGATTCTCTGGGGGTCTGTTTTAGGTATAACCCATTTAGTAGCTCTAATTGTCAAAAACATGTCGGCTTGGTTCAACCTGGAATTATGTTGTCAAACCTAGGCCAGTCTCCAAACCTGTTGATCCAGTGGGTCAATTGGTTGGACTGGTTTGAATGAGCCAGATCAATTGACCTGGGTTATCAGTTGAACCGGTCAAAACTAGCATGACCCGGTGATGATAGAAAAAATTATATGATTCGTATAAAAATAGAACAAAAAGAATATTACAAACCTATTTACTGTTGGTCTTTACTTTCAGTTCAGGCCCTGTTCTTTTATGTGGTAGATTGAGGTGCACTACCACACTGTACCGCAACTCTTTAATTTCTACCACACTTCACCACACCACACCACACCACACCACAATCATTACCAATATATCTCTTTACTTTTCTATTCTACTTTTCAAATTCTCTCTCCTCACCTACCCCATTTACCATAATTTTCACCACAACTCGCCACACTTTTTCAAATTCTACCGCACCGCACCATTACCACACCGTAATCAACCGTATAAAAGAATGGGGCCTCAATATAATTGTCACTAAGAGCTATATATTTATACTAGCAAATACCCAGGCGTTGCCCCGAATTAAGAAATAAATACCCGAGCGTTTATATATAAATACTATGAACCTTCAATTAAAAATGTCCAAGCATTGCTTGGTATGAATATAATCATACATCAAGATAAAATTCAAAAGACTTAACAAAAGAGAAACAATTGTTTGATCAAATAAAACAAATATTCAACAAAAACATAAGTTCAATAGTATTTAAGATATGTATGAATAAAAAAACAAAAAAATTGTTAAGATATAAAGAGATAATGTAAATGAAATCCAAAATGAGTGGAGGACTATTCTTTGATCATTTATTACCCAAAATTGGCATTCAGCTGACACTAAACCATGCAACACGATAAAAGCCCCCTCAATTGACCTGATCTTCACTCTCAGTTTCCACTATCAATATTAACTCATTTCAACTCATTTTCGACACTCCGAGTTGACCTAGCAAATAACCACGCGTTGGTATGCCTTCGATTAAAAAAATACCCAGATGTTTCTTGGTACAGATATGATCATATGATCATACATTATGATGAAATCCAAAAGAGTTGAACCATAGAGAAAGCATTGTTTTCAAATAAAACAAATCTACACTATATGTCTCAATCTACAATATATTCCACTTTACAAATAGAAGTGAATGAAGATGAATTAGTTAAGACCCTCTTACATCAAGCAAGGGTTGATGTAAATTTACAACTTTAGGCGAATGTCGCTGATTATTTAAATCTATGTGCTTACATAAAATTAAATAGACTAACAAATTTACATAAGTCGCATTTAAATTGGCAGAATATCATTGAATAATATTCATCACCAACATGTTTCTTATTAATTTTTGAAATGGTGATATTATTGGTATATGTCAATGGATGACATAATTGGAGATGTGAATGGAAAGTCCTCATTTGTTGTTAGACCGAGAAGTACGAAGGATGACCTAGTTCGAAACCACATAAATTCAGTCCAACATCCACGAAAGATGAAATCGGGTCAAACCTGGTAGCATGGGCAGTTAGGATGTAGACCTGTATCCATCTCTTTACCCGGGTTAAATGCTGACCCAAAATTGACATCTAGACACCGCTAAACCATACGGCATGATAGAGACCCATATCTCTCATTTGACCTAATCTTCACCCTCACTTTTCACTATAAACACTCACTTTTTTCACAATTTTTCAATACCTCGAGTTGACCTAGGAGTATTGAAACTAAGTTTAATTTTAATGTGAATAACCAATTGTTGAGTTATATTTAGCATATAATTGATATTATTTTGATGTAAGACAAAAATAATGAATTAATTATGTTTAATTAATTTGATCTATGTTATTGATTATTATTGAGATAATTTGATATTATATTTGCAAGTATAAAAATATGATTGCCTCCTTTTATGCAAATTAATTTACTTGCTCTTTGACAATATATCATAATATCAAAAAGATTCTCATTGATTAAGCTCATCTTTTATGTCAATCACAAGGATAATATAACATGGTTGACTTACTCTCTTTATAACATATATCTTGATTTCCTTTAAGCATCATACTTGTTGTCAAGGAAAGTATAATGGGCAAAGGGCAAGAATTGAAGAAGTGACAAGTTTGGAAGATCAATGTACATATGGCAATAATATCATAGAGCGTCATATCATCATATTATACAATCTAGAGTTGCCACAATCAAGAGCATCATATCATCATAAACTCTTATTATAAATATATGGTGATTTGATCATTCAAGAGAAGAAAAGAGAAGAACACAAGACATAAGCATATATCACACTTGAGCGTTATTGTTTCTTACTATTGTTAAGTGTGAGATCAAAGAATTGTACTGAGCTATTATATTTTGAGTTGAGTTGTAGAGATTATTATTAGGGAGAGGATTTAGGAGTTGAGAGGTCGACTCCGCCACACTTGATTGAGAGGCAATATCAAGTGTTGAGATCTTGAGAGTAGAGAAGGCTCTAAGATCGGTTGTAGAAATCCATTCTATAGAGCGTTTGGTAGAAACCCTAGAGAAATTTTTCCCGGGGAAAATTTTCCATGGGAAAAATTTCTCTTAGGCCCCCCTAAGGGAAATTTTCCCTAGGAAATTGTATGAAATGGTGGGCCCCCGTAAAATTTTTCCCATAGTCAACCTATTTCCAAACATGGGGAAATTAAGTCAACTCGGGAAAATTGACCATTTTCCAGGGGTTTTTGACCAACCAAACGCACCCCTAATAATAATTCGAGGTTAAATCCTAGAGTTGGAGAACTCTAGGCAGTGACGTACTCCGAAATTGAGTTCGGAGGAATATCGTAAACAACTACCGGATTTTGTCTATCATTTATTTTCCGCATTTTATTTAACTAGCCTAATTAAACTTTCACTAATTAACTGTAATTAACTGTAATAACGGAAATTAACTGTAATAATTGACAACATACAAAAAATAAACGAAAATCAAACATTAAGAGCCCATAAGAATACTGTATGATTTACCAAGCATTACTCATTTATATATTCTTTTACATTTCATAAGATCGTATATTATTGTGTAAATCATTGACAGTATTGTGAGAAACTAAAACCTCTTCGGAGGCAAAAATCTTAGCTCTGATCTTATTAAATTCAAAATATTATCTGAAATATGTCTCCAAATTTTTATTATTTTCAATAATTTATTTGTATTCATTTAAGGAAGGCACAATCATAATGATAAAAAAAAAAATATCAATTAAACACAGCAGTATGAGAACTTTGCAAACCTTTATTAATTGAATTTCAAAGGAGACCGAGGCTCACATTCTCCCCATGTTCACTACTTCAAGGATTAAGCCAATGTAATTTGATTTTTGTATAAAAAAATATTATCAAAAATTAATAAACAATACATGGAAAAACATGGAACACTAATTCTGTTAAAATGTATGCCATTCAACTATCGCAAAATAGCAAACCCAACTAAATTTTACTTATAAATCATTCTATTCCAAGGATAATACATAAAGGAAAGAAAATAGTGGTAAAAAACATAACACAAAAGGAAAAAAAAAAAGTAAATTCTTTTGAGTAAAACTGAAAACTTCATATGAAAAATTAATTGTGCACCCAAAATATACAAATTTTGACATTGACCTTCCCATTATATTAAAGAAGAGAGTAAGAAAAACAAATTGGATTTCTTGTTCAGAGGTCAATGAAAGCAAATTCCTACTTTCCAATTTCGCCACCTATTTCTTCCTCAGAGGTGAATGAAAGCTATGTTAATATACTTAAATTTATTATTTTATGAGAAAATTCATCCATAGATTGTATGTAGGTATAAAAAGTTGAACAAACGTTGTTACATAGAATAATATATTAAACTGAGTGGAGTTGAGAATAATTAGAACAGGTATTGGTGTACGTAGTTCATGAGGCAAGCCATTTAATAACAACTATGAGAAGTTCACTACATGCATGAATCAAATATTGGGCATCCTTTGCCAGCCACAGCCCATATATTGTTAATGTTATAAAAATTAAAAAAAAATGTCATTTAAATGATATTATACTTAATGATGAGATGTGAAGATTGAAACACATCCATGCATGAAATGTAAATGAGAACCCCAACCCCCATTTATACTTAAATGACAACAGACTGTCTCTTTTGAGTTTTGACACATTCACAGGTTGGAGGCTCCCTGTTTGGTAAACAGTCTATTTATTGGCCTATTGCAAAAGTTGGCTTATTAGGGGGTGAAATAGGCTGTTGGGGTGTTTGGTAAACATCCCATTCTATTAGCTTATTGGTCCCGATAAGCCATTTTCCAATAGGTTGAGGGGAGTAGCCTATTGTAAATGGCTGATTGTGGAAAATACCATTTTGTCCAAAAGTTGTCTAAATTTACACCATATGCCATCCTAAAGCTTATTGGTCCCAATATTTGATGCATATTTATCATATTAGTGATAAAGGGTATAAATGGAATTTTAGAAAAAAAATTTTTAGAATCAACTAACTTTATCAATCACAACTTTTCCAAACAGCCAATACAAACAACCAACAACAATCAACCAATGCAATCAGCCAACAGCCAACAGCTATCAGCTGTTTGCCAAACAGGGCCTTAGTCTTATTGTTAGTTTGCTTGTTCTCGTGGGGTTGCCTTTGTTGTCGATCAATTATTCTATAAAAGAATATTATATTTGTGACATAAGTCCATATATATGCAGTCGAAAGGAGCATACCTTAGTTGAAAAGCCAACTTTAAGGTTGTGAAAAATATCAGCTCACTCCACACTCCTCACCCAAGTAATAAAAATCGACAATATATATCTGCATAAAAACATACATATATTTAACCCTAGGTTTTGGAGAAGATTTGTAAAGTTTGATAAAGCAAGAAAAATAAAGGAATGGTAAGGATAAAATTTGTGTTAGGTAAGTTAGTGGTGGAGTGAAGATATTTTATTATTAAATTTTTGACTTTGATTTGAAGTGTTTTTTAAAGAATCAAGTAAGATAAAGTAAAATTAGATAAAAATAAACTATTTCCGTCCCAAAATATTTGTACTTTTACCTTATTTTTTTGTCCCAAAATATTTATCTCATTTATAATTCCAACAACTGTAATTACTTTTGTACCCCTAATTAATAAATTCATTTTTCACTTTTTACAATTCCAATAACTATTATCTTCAATTAAAGTAGGGGCATTTTGGGTAAATTATAAACTTTTCTCTTCATTTTCCAATATGCATTGGTCTTCTCAAATTAAATAAATAGACAAATATAATGGGACAGAGGTAGTATTATCTAATTTACAACTCTGAAGAACAGAACAGGGCCTAGATCACATGTTTTATATAGAAAACAGGAAATGCATAGCAATCATGATCTCCATCTTTTTTTTTTCTTTCGATTTTTTTCTCTTAGAGCAAGAGTAATGCAAAGTTTTATCAATGGAACTTTTAATTTCTCTCTCCTCTCTCTCTCCCCGTCATCTCATATTTTTCCTTATTTTTTTTCCATTTCAAAGCATTTCAAGCCATTTTGGAATGTGGAAGAGTTCTCGAACTGTTTGGGGAAGTGTGAGGGGAGGAAAGAGAAGATCCATATCATCAAAATTCCATAGCTAAAGATCTGCATTGCTCTTACTTTCAGCTTCCAATTGGATTGAAATTTACGTGTTTATCATTGTCTCCATCTTTGATTGCTTTATTTGTTACTAGACCTGTCAATACGGGCGGGCGGGCGGGTTATGGGTCGGTCGTATATCGGGTTCGGGTAAATACGGGTCGGGTGTATTTCGGGTTCGGGTAAATACGGGTCGGGTGTATTCCGGTCTCGGGCGGTTTGGGTCGGGTTCATGACCCCTTTTCTCAGTCACTTACAACTAATAAAATTGATTATAATTAGTCAAAGACACCTGTGTAATGTACCATTCCATTCCAAGTTCGACAACCACGATATGTCACAGTTGTATAGACATATTAATATACACCTAAGGGACAAAATTTGGCAATCTTCAAGTCTACAAGTATTATGCGGTTTACGTCAACAATCCACGAATAACAATACTTCTGAAATATATAGGGTTTTGAGATGCTAATATACTAAACTTTTGAGGTATTGGACAATAATGCACTGAACTTTGACCTTGGACAATAATACACTATCTTATTGAAAGAGAGGAGAGAGGCGGGACTGCAGGAGTTTGAGTTTTGAAAGAGTGAGTGAGTGACAGTGTTAGGGTTTTGTTTTGGTCATTTGTTATTTGATTATTTCATTTGTATGTCTCTTTCTACGCATAGCTTTCCAAAGTCACCCAATATTTTACTTTTGGGCCTTAATTTTCATGAAATGGGCCCATTTTTTTGCACAAGGCCAAAGTAGATAAAACACTTAAAATTAAAGTGTCTGACCCAACGGGTCAACCCAAACCTGACCCGACCTGACCCGTTTTTTACCGGGTTATTTGGGTTGGGTCATTTTCGGGTCCCGGGTCGAAATTTCGTGTTCAAAACCCACTTTTCGCGGGTCGGTTTGGGTCGGGTTTCCGGGTCGGGTCGAGAATTGCCAGGTCTACTCTACACCCACTGTTAGAGAGACCTACAACCTTATCAAATATAAAGCAAAATCAAAGTTTTTTTTGTCAAAGATTATACAGTAAAACACCCCAACACCTCCCTACTAATTCAGACTCTATCTTCATACCATTTCTCCCCTCCACCTCAAAAAACAATGTAGGAAAATTTAGTAATATGCCATTGGATAATGTAAATTAAAAATATAGTAAACAATATTTTTGCTTAAGATTTCTGACTTTGGCAAATATATGTTGGGGTGCAGAGCATTGGCCATCCAAGCTTACTCTGTTTTACCTTGTTGTACTCTGATTTGCATTTTTGTACTCTGTTATGCATTTTTGGCCATCAATTATACATATACTAATTGATCCTTGAGCAAAACTTTTATTTGTTGAAATCTGCAAACCTATTATGAAAAATTTGATCTTTTCAAGTTAACTCTCAGTCAGTGTAAGGTAAAAGAGAACAAAGTGAAGGATAAAAAATGAACTTTCAAAAAAATTAAAATATGAGTACAGGAAAATAGAAAAATCAAAATAAAGAAACTCAAAATCATAAGAGTGATAGGAGATGGGGATAAGGGAATTGAGATGGGATGCATTCAAAATATATAATATCTCCATTGCAAATAATAGATGATTTAGGGGGAAAGAACATACCAAGATATGTGCACTTCAAAAGATGAGTATGAAAAGGCAGTCTAATTGTGATATAAGCCTCCATTACTGTGAGAAAGAGAAGGAGGATGAATGTGTGATTTTTACATTTTGGACCCCGAAGTATGAGGATATTTATTTTCTGGTCTCAAGCTTTTGATTGTTTATTTTTTGGACCATAAAGTTTATGGGTTGAATAAAAAAGAACATTAAAGTTTGTAGGTTGAAAAAAAAGGTCCGTGTACTGTTTTTCTTTTTCTTCTCATATTTAAATTTATCTCCCGATAAATGTCAAACTTCAGGATTAAGGTTAAAATTAATATTAAAATTGTAATAGACCTCTCTTATTCCTGTCGGAATTAAAATTTATCTCCCGATTGCATGCATGGGTGAAATGGTGGGTAAGCGGCCAATATTCTAATTGTGAAATTCAGTAACTGTCAAGTCATTTTTCATTTTTTACTGTTTTTTTTATAGAAGGTGAAAGGTCGTAGGATTTATGGATTGAGTATTTAATTGTTGGCTCCTCCTGATTGGTGGAAACTATTATTGTAAAGATATATATATATATATATATATATATATATATATATATATATATAATTTTTAAAGTTGAATAAAAAATTAAAATAATTTAAAACAGTAAATTAACGTGAATATAACGGAAATGATCTAATATAAAAAGAAATTAAAAGACAAAAAATATAAATAACCCACTAGCGCACTATCCTTGCCAATTATTGTATGCTTCTGGAGGTGACATGGTATCCATGTCATTTTATTTATTTTTATTTTTTTGTAAATACAGCAATTGAGATGACGGATACATAGCTTTAGCAGGTAGTTTCGAAGTTTCATCAGTCTTTGCGGTTACAAAACTCCATTATGCGCATGATTTCTAGAAATTCGATTGTTCACTGACTACATCATCATTGTTGACCATTCGAAATCACTGTTGAGTAAAGTGCATAATAGTTTTCAAGTTAGTGAATAATTATGAGTAATATAGTGAACATAACCATATTTAAGTACACAATGCTGAGTGTTGTAGTGAACAATGATATCTGATGCAGTGAACAATAATGTCCGTTGCAGTGAACAATAACCATAATTAAATTCAAGGATGTTGGTGAAATATCCTTGAATGTGCTCGAGGAAGAATCCATACCCGTACAAATCAAAATTGTGATGAGTTCAATTAAGTTATGAGCTATGATATATATAATTGTACGAGTTAGATAATAATAATAATAATAATAATAATAATAATAATAATAATAATAATAACAACAACAACAACAACAATAATAATAATAATAATAATAATTAATAATAACAGAATGAATCTTATTCGACTTTGTATTTGGAAAAATCTAATCTTACAAAATATTATATATCTAATAAAAATAATGTATTTATTATTGCATGAGTTAGATAATAGTTAGGTATATCCAAATAAAAAAGATAATAATGAAAAAAATAATGAATCCTATTAAACTTTGTATTTGGAACAATCTAATCCAACAAAATATTGTATATCTAAAAGATTTTTTTTAGATATTTACTTTTTATAAACACAAAAATGTTCAAATTTAATAACAAAATAATAATAATAATAATAATAATAATAATAATAATAATAATAATAATAATAATAATACCATAGTTCAATTAAGTTATGAGCTATGGTATATATAATTGTATGAGTTAGATAATAATAATAATAATAATAATAATAATAATAATAATAATAATAATAATAATAATAATAATAGAATGAATCCTATTCGATTTTGTATTCGGAACAATCTAATCTTACAAAATATTATATATCTAATAAAAATAATGTATTTATTATTGTATGAGTTAGATAATAGGTAGGTATATCCAAATAAAAAAAATAATAATGAAAAAAATAATGAATCGTATTAAACTTTGTATTTGGAACAATCTAATCCAACAAAATATTGTATATCTAAAAGATTTTTTTTTAGATATTGACTTGTTATAAACGCAAAAATGTTCAAATTTAATAACAAAATAGAAAGCAGTTATTTTGCGCATTCCTACCATGATCACGTTCGAACCTGGGACTGTAACGCCCCCAGGATATTAATCATCAGGTTAAGCTAAGTCAGTCTATCAAAGATAAACAAGGCTATACTAACATCCCAACACCAGTCAATGCATAAAATAACCTTAAACAACACAAACGCACTTAACTTACAACTCCACAACAAAACTCATAACTTTAAATACAATAGAACCCCTTTAACTGCAAGCTAGATTTCTCTCCCAAATCTCCTTCGTCGTTTTATGCCTAGGGTTTCGTCCTTCCGGTGCCTTGCCTTTCCTCTTAGTCGGGCTCCCTAAAACGAAAATATAAAACTTCAAAACGTGAGATAAATCCCAGTACGTATACCTCTATAATATAATAATCATTTCAAAGTTCATTTTAGTTAATAGCGCGGTTCCAAAACCTTTACAAAACAACATAAATAACAAAAGGGCAGTGAATAGAAATATACTTACATAACATCACCATAATTTAACCTGTACATGAAAACATGACTTAACTTGTATATGGAAAATATGATTTAATCTGTATCTCAAATCACTCCATTGGCGAAAGCAGACTTATGAGTTCCCTTCCTTAAAAATAACGCAACATAGTTGTAAAAGACACTCAAAACATACATAACCTGGTATAAGACACACTTGAAGCCATAGCCTAGCCATAACTTTAAATCAAAACCCCATAAATCAAGACTTATAAAACTTTACTTTGATTCAAACAACTTGAGTAACTTAGAATACTTAAGCTTGGTTGCCCTATCGTTATCTTGAAGGTTCCCTACTTGCGATCATCGGCTAAGCCTCCGTATGCGCATACCCGGACCGATCGGGAGATCCGGATGGTGGACAAAGTCCTGTACTGGCCAGATTTACATGGGGTGCACTTATGGCATAAATTATCCTGATGTGCGCTAGGGCACGGCTTGCATGATGTGTACTAAGACACGATTTCCCTGGGGTGCACTATGGCATGATTTACATGGGCGGGGCCTTTATTTTATGTGTGAAAACTTGAAAACATTTTCTTCTTTTAACCTTATTATTTTGGGTTTCTTATAAGACTTAACCATCGCGTAAAAACTCATAGTATACCCTTAAACAAAACTTGCACTTGAGTAGAAATTTACTCATGAAAAGTCCTTAATAACATCAACGCTTGTTGCCATAAAAGGAAAATACCTAACCTTATTATTTACTACAAATGACTTCACAAGGAAGAGGTGTTCATAAGTATCAAAACTTAAGATAAGATAACTTACTTGATAAACCTTACTTTGATACTTAACACCACCTGAACTTATTTATACTCTATCATGACTTATAAAATTTGGGTGAATAATACGAGTCTCAAAGATAAACATAAACTTTATACGACATAAAACAAATCGTGTAATCATAAATATTTAGGTATAAAGTTTCACTTAATGAGCTCACTCAAAACATCAAACCATATAAAACGTATTCATATTTCAACATGTCAATTGAAATAGAATATATAACATAAATCTTAAAATAAGCATAGGATGTAAATGACATAATATCAATCATGAAATAACATAAGAAGGGTTACAAGCAATATACGTACCTGATGGTTCAAAAACACACACTGGACGGGCAGAGACTTGAACAGTTTGGGTGCAACGATCTCTTGGACCGACTTAGAAAGGAAAGGAAACATGAATTAGGATTTAACTTAGGTGGGAAGACGGAGAAATAACTTAAATAAATTTTCATGGCTCAAAAAGGAACATATTTCTCTAAGGCACACTCATAGGGCCATAACTTCTTTCACAAGAATCGTATCAAGACATAAAAGGACTTTTCGGAAAGCTCAAATCATAAACAACAATTTTCTAGTTAATCATGAAGGTCAAGGACAGGGTTAAGAAGGGTAAAAATCCCTAATACAGAAGGTTGTCCAGAACATACAAGAATGAATACCGATTTTTCGGAAAATCATAACTCGGGTTGTAGAGCTCGGTTAGGGACATGTAAGCTGTCTATGGAAAGTTTGAAAGCCATACTAAAACTTGCATGTTGATCGTAAATTGATTTGGTCATGGAAAAGGGTCGAGATTTGGTCCTCAACTCAAAGCAATCACTTGAACTTTCTGGGCAAAATTCAGATTAATGTCCCCGACTTAAAGACCCATAACTCTCGCTTCCGGTATCGTATGACTATGAAACGTACCTTTCCGGAAAGCTCAAGAAATCCTCTAAATCTTTCATGTTGGACACTTAACCCAAAAAGGTCTCTAAACAGACGAAAAATATTGATTTCCAGACTGTCTCAAGAATTCGTATTTGTGGATGACCCCTCACGGTTTTGGCCAGAACTTTTGATATACATATCGAAACCTCGTGATTCAAAAACCGGGGTTTAGCTAACATCTTAGGTTATCTATTCATACCATAAAATGGTTAAAATCACATTCTAAGTTCTCTGAAATTTCCAGATTTCATCCAGACTTGGAATTCATCCTCTATTTGAGCTTGCATGTACTTTAATCATAATTAATCTTCACTAATTTTTCCCAAATAATAACTTAAGCATAATCACTTAATTCCCAGCACTAAAACACTCAGAAATCCTTCATCAATAGTCACATTACAAACATGCAACACATAATCTTGATATACCTTGACAACTCAAGTAACACTCTTATGAATTTAACATCAAAATTTATAATATTCACTAATTTGCTAATCTAAACCTATCCTAAGCACATGCATCCATACTTTAACCAAAAACTCTTCCTTTCACAGTGAAATAAACCTCTTAAACATCATGCATGTTCACAATATAACATCATTCATCACTTATTCAACTACGAAAACACAAGTTCATCACAACTTACCCAAACTTCACCCTTTGGTGCTTGAATTCCTTCACTTCTCACTTGATAAAACTCTAAACCAATAGCTTTACCTCTGAAAACATCATAAAAACCTTCTAAAAATCAGATTATAACTATGATTTCCATAAAGAAAGAGATGAGGAGAAGATGGGTGAGATTACTCTTGCAAGAAAAGAGAAGAATGAAGGAAGATGATGATGATGGAGGTGTGGTGGTGCGACGGTGGCCGGAAAACTGACCGGCGGCGGCTGCTGGCCGGCGGCAGGGGCAGCAGCATGGAGGCAGCAGGGGGGCCAGGGGAGGTGGATGGTCCCAAGTGAGAGGGAGAGCAAGTGAGAGTGATAGAGTGTTTATAAATCAAAAAATGAACACCTCTTCTAATTATCAACCCACATATACACAAACTCTAATTTAATTAAGGCCCAAAAGAAATACTCCCCCTCTCTTCTTCCTATTTGGTCGACCCACTTAAGGCCCAAGTGGGAAATTTTGATCAATTTCATCCTCCCTCTTATACTTATATCTCCCCAATCCCAAAATTACTAAAACTTGGTAAATCGTACAATATTATTGATAACTCATGGAAACCCAAATAAATATATATATTCGTGTACTTCCTTGAAAATTCTCATAATTATCTCCTAAATTAATCTTGGATAAAAGAAAGACCCGATATATCGGTCTCGGTAAAAGAATTCGTAACGATCATGATCACTAAAATAAATAAAATAAAAAAATATCGGAGCAGATTTATCAAGAAAAGAAATTTAACTGATTTATTGACGATCGTTGCACTGTACAAGTCCTGCAAAACATACACTCGGTTAGAAAAAAAATGGAACACGCGCTTTAATTGTCTGTAATTTATTCTTAATCTTGATTATTTAAACTAATTAATACGTATTAAGGGGTGATTTTCTTTGGGTTATTACAGGGACTTTGATTAAGATAATGTAAAGCCCAAACCAGTAAGCCACACACATCTTTTTCAAGTTACTATTCAACATCAACGTAATTATATGCTATTCTAATTGGCAATTACAGATCCGCATCCCACGATCTCACGCCATAGTTTCCGATTTCCGATTTCCGGCGTCCACGAACCACAACTGCCGAAGAAAGCTTCTCGACGTCCGGCGAAGGTTTTTTCGGTGGTCGTGACAGGTGGTGGGTGATTTTCGTTGGTGGGCCTGCGTCGTGGTCCATCTCGGTTGAAATTATAGGCTATTCTAACTGGCAATTAGAGATCTGCATCCCATCGATCTGACGCCATAATTTCCTGTGTCCTTTGTCCTCAAACCACAACTGCCGAACAAAGCTTCTCGGCGTCCGGCGAAGGTTTTTCCGGCGGTCGTGACTGGTGGTGGGTGATTGTCGTTGGTGGGCCTGCGTCAGGGTCCATACCGGGACGGTTGAAATTCCGGCGACTTTTCGCCGGAAAAAATGGAGGTGGATCGGCTGCTGTGAGCATAAAACTAGTTCCCTTCTTCTGTGAGCTAGGTCTATGGTTGCTACTTTTCGAACATTAAGTACTTAGCCTAGAGTTATCCTAGTGTTTTTTTCTTTTTATCCAAAACATCCACTGTTGGGAACTCAAATTTGACCCAACCTCTTCCAAAGCCATTAGAAATAAGACTTTGGGCCGTAGTTCAACTCCTTTCGTTTCACTCCTGTAAGGTATATCTTTTAATTTCCTGCCGTGCGAAATGAGCCACTTCAAATAGGTTCATTGCTCCGGCCCCGGATGGAAAGTCTTTATTTTATGCACCAACGCAGGCCTATCACCAAATCGACTAAAGAAACATTAGGATCAATTGGGCGTGGGACGATACCCTTAATTCGCATCCCGTCCAAGGTCTCTCATCCTTTCGCGCTTGGGATTGAACCCTAGACTCGTCTCCGTCTCCTTCCCTTAGAGGAAAGGCCCTTGGATCTCCAACGTAACAAACACAACTTTAAAAAAAATTATTTTCAATTAATTATATATATTATCTACAATTTTATAAATTAAAATTAAAATTTTAATTAAATAAATAAACCAACGTATCAGATTCAATATTTCCAAATGTATAGTAGATATTGCGGAAATTATCGTAATTACAGTGATTACCAAAACATGAAAATTACCATACCTTTTAGGGAAATTATATTTAAAAATCTCAAAAAATTAAGGGAACATATTGTTTTTAGTGATCAGTAAGGGGCACTTGAAAGAAGTTTCATTCAAGATTTTTGAACATATTTACACAAAAATCAATAATTTACCCGATAAAAAAAAAATTTACCGTATAAAAATGTCGACAAACACCTACATACTATAAATTGATACAGTTGACAACTAGATGTCTCTCCAAACAAATTTTTGTAGCTTCATCCAATGACCAATCGTAACAGTCGCCAGCTACAATCATAAATGGACATTTATTTGGTTAAAGAGTTATTGGGTCACTTGGGTGCTTGATTTATGAATTTGTCATATAACAACCCATTTTTTCAATGTTTACTGGTACTTAAATGCATGCGTTGCACATGACGCAAGTATATCACATATATTATTAAAATATTTTCGAGGTTATATTTAAAAAATAAAAATAAATAATAATGAAAAATAAAAAGAATAGTACATTTGAAAAAAAAGAAAAGAAAAGAAGAGTCATCAATGTCATCATACACACATTATTGCATACACATTAATAGTACATGATTTTTATAAAAAAATAAATAAAATCAATTATAAAATTCTCAAAATGCCATCATTGGAATCTACATATTTCAATCATCACATTTTGTGTGTATATATATATATATATATATATATATGATTATGGGGCAATAGTTTATGATGTCCTAGTTTACTATGGCCAAACCAGCCACGGAAAATTCTCATCTGTTTCGAATTCCCACAGCTTTTTCCAGGCAATTTAACACCCTAACACACATGAACACAGTTGACAACTTATTTAATGAACCACCTACTCCTCAAAATAAAATTACGCTACCTCAACATCATCAACACTCAAACATTCCTTTCAATATACTACCTCCGTCACATATTGTTTATCCATCCAACTATATTTAAAAGTCCAATGGTCATGGGAAATAAGGTGAAAAATGTGTAATGTACCAGAATTGCCCTTACTTTTCTCATGTGAAAAAAAATAAAAAAGAAATAAAAGAGTATTTATTAGGGGTATACTAGGAATTACAATCATTGGAATTATAAAATGGACAAACATTTTGGGACAAGGGAGTTAGGTAGATGGACAAACAATTTGGGACGGAGGTAGTATTACTCGAGCGGTTACATATTAACGGCAAACTTTTTACATATCAACGTATTTTGAAATTTTGTCTGTTAATATCTTAATATACATAATTTTATGGAAATTTGGATTACAATTATACAAATTTTCGGGTTATGAGCGATAATAGCATGAACAATTTCCATGGATGAGAATAATATGAACTTTTGACGTATTTTATATTAACAGTACGCCACCAAATCCATGAAGCAGAAACTCAGTTTAATGATGACGTAGAGAATGATGATTGCTGGTGAAGCTTTCACAATTTTTTATCTTTTGTATTTTTTTTTAGGCAGGATGACAAAAGTTTTTGTCAATATCCCCCATCATTTTACTTTATTGTTTAGTACATAAAAATTGATGTCAAGCAAATTTTCTTACGTCAATAGTCCACATCACCTATAATCATGTTGCCAACTTATAAAACAAAAAAACTTGTTAAAAAGGATCAAGGATCAAGCACGACCCTACATGTTATCATTAAACCAAGTTTTAGCCTCATGGAATTCGTGGCACATTGCTAGCACATTCACATCGAAGGAAATTGTTCATATTATTATTTTCGAATATCCCCAAAGATTGTATTATTTCTTATCCAATTTTCCTGATTTTATTATACAAAATTATTATTTTCCAGTTCGTAACGAAAAATACTACCATAAAACTATAGTGATGTAATTTTTTGAAAAAATATGTTATAAGAAATTATCAGTGAAAGATAAACATTGAATACCAAGTAACATTTGTTAAATGCTAATTAGTATAGAAGATGAAGTATTACCATATATCAAAAAAAATAAACCATCATTAAATTTTTTTTTTCCCCTTTATTCCAAATATGTTAAAACTATTTATCTATCTATCTATACTAATCTATATCTAATCTAAATCTAATCTAAAACCTACTTAAAAGAAGCTAAGGCAAGACTTGTCCCAAATGTTGTTTTCCAATATTAACCTTCTTGATGTCATTTATTTACAAAATTGGTTTGACACTTTTCCCTTGTTCATGTCGTCTTTGTATTATTATTATTATTATTATTATTATTATTATTATTATTATTATTATTATTATTATCCCAAATGTTGTTTTCCAATATTAGCCTTCTTGATGTCATTTATTTAAAAAATTGATTTTACACTTTTCCCTTGTTCATGTCATCTTTGTGATATTATTATTATTATTATTATTATTATTATTATTATTATTATTATTATTATTATTGTAAGGGAAATTGAATTATAATTTATGCTACAATAAAAAGTACATAAGGATTCAATTGTCCCAAAATTTGATTTACCAATATACCTTTTATTATGTTAGAAATTTACTTAAATGGCTTTGTTTTATGATATTATTATTTTTTTCTTTTTTTCATTATTTTATCTATATTTTGTTCAACCTTATATAATGATTATAAACGTTAAAAATTATTATTATTATTATTATTATTATTATTATACCTTTTTCATTGTTTTTTTTCTCAACTTTGTATAATGAAAATAAGCCTTAAAACTTATTGTTATTATTATCATTATTATTACTATTATTTTTATTATTTAAAATATTATTATTATTATTATTATTTTATTATTATTATTATTGTTACTTAATCGTACATATATTTTATGTGAATCCTTTGAAAACTTAACGATACTCCCTATTTGGTTGTGGTTTAACATGGAGCTTGGTGATGAGTTGAGTAATATTAGTATGGATCATGATATAAATAACATTCAATTGAAAAACTCTTCAGCCAAACCTTTTAATGATTTTATTGTATATCAACAATTTGTGACTAAAATTATAATATATGACAATATGTTTAAGGGATATTAGATGACAATATACTAACCTTTGGGGGTATTGGATTGTAATATACCGACCTTTACTATTAGACAACAATATCCCTGACCTTTATATATACTTAAGTGAGATTATTATACCAACAGTAACTAAGGGGGTGGTGACTGGTTAAGTAGTCTCGATTCTAATGCGACAGACAAAGGGAAAATAATCGGTCCTAGCCCAATAACCCCGTTAGCGATACTCCCTATTTGGTTGTGGTTTGACATGGAGCTTGGTGATGAGTTGAATAATATTAGAGTGTGGATCATGATGTAAATAACATTCAATTGAAAATCTCTTCAGCCAAACCTTTTAATGATTTTATTGTATATCAACAATTTGTGACTAAAATTATAATATATGACAATAAATATGACAATAAGTTTAATTTATTGGTACATAAAATGTTTTGAATTTTGAAGCTGTCCATATAAACATGAAGATAGGATAAGTGATTGAAACTTCCAATGTGACTTATATATGGTGTCCAACTTTTAATTCGCTAATCAACCCACCCCTTATGATGTCATTATTCTTTTTTTTTTTCCTGTTCATTGTTTATATGTTTATAAGATTAACTTCAATCTATTCTCTTAGCTCTTTCATATTTGTTTTATTTCAAGTGTCTTTTATGTATTCTTTATATTCATTATTGTTGAGTAGTTTACTGCCTCGCATCATAGATTGTAAGATTGTCACCCGGAAATGTATTTTGAGAGAAGATAGACTGGGCATGTCTCTTGTGAGAAGAGTTGCCTAGTTGCTTTGCTTATCATTGTAAAAAAAAAAAAAACAAAAAATAGATTGTAAGATCGTTTGTTAAACTTCATTAAGTCATTTTGTTTATAGTAAACTTAATTATATTTTTAGACGAGTAGGTTTTCTTATTATATAATCAAAATGTACTTGAATTTTTAGTAGTCCTAATTGTATTGTACTAATGTCTTTCATGCTAAACTCCTATCAAGTAATATTATAGATAATTTATATAAATCATTTGAAAATTTATAAAAATTAGTTATGTAATTGTGGTTTAATATAGAGCTTTGAGGTGTTGTGAAGGAGATAGGATCGAATGTAGGTATAATCTAAACACGATTTAATTGAAAACATAAGGGCTCTTTGTCCCAATTGTTGAATTCCAATTTTACCCTTATCCTTTCATCAAATTAAAATTTATTATTATTATTATTATTATTATTGTTATTATTTATTATTATTATTATTATTATTATTATTTTTATTATAGTACAATTAGTCCAATGTTGGTTTTCCACTTTACCCTTCATATAAGTTTAATGAACTTTTAGATTATTATTATTATTATTATTATTATTATTATTATTATTATTATTATCTCATGATTATTATCTTATCACTAAGGGCCCTCCTTGTTCTTATGTATGATACGATACCACAACTCATCATATTACTCGGTCAATACTCTTTCACACTTCACCACACTTTACTACAATCTGTATGAATAATAATATATCTCCTCACTTTTCTCTCTCCTCACTTTTCTCCTCTACTTTTCACATTCTCTCTCCTTACCTACCACATCAACCGCATTTTCTATAAATTTTGCCATAACATTGCACACCTTACCGCACTTTCCACAATTTCATCACACGGCACCATTTCCGCATCTTACTAATCGCACAGAATTCCAATTTAACCCTTATCCTTTCATCAAATTAACATTTATATTATTATTATTATTATTATTATTATTATTATTATTATAGTACAGTTAGTCCAATGTCGGTTTTCCACTTTACCCTTCATATAAGTTTAATGAACTTTTAGATTACTATTATTATTATTATTATTATTATTATTATTATTATTAATGTTGTTATCTTGTCACTAAGGGCCCTACTTGTTCTTATATACGGTACGATACCACAACTCATCATACTACTCGATCAATACTCTTTCACACTACACCACACTTTACCACAATATGTACGAATAATAATATATCTCCTCATTTTTCTCTCTCCTCACTTTTCTCCTCTACTTTTCACATTCTCTCTCCTCACCTACCACATCAACTGCATTTTCTATAAATTTTGCCATAGCATTGCACACCTTACCACACTTTTCATAATTTCATCACACCACACCATTTCCGCATCTTACCAACCGCACAAATCAAAAGAACATTATCCTTGATTGGACACCGAAGGTGGCAACTTGCACAACGAATTGTAGTTAAGAGTAAGTAATGAGTTGTTTTAAAAGTTAGAAAACGTATATAGATTTAGGTAGGTTAAGTAGAAAAAGTTCAATTAGGTAGAAATATGTCAAAAAATGTTGTGAGTAGTTTACCATTGCAAAGGACCATTCCTTAAATTTATAATTGTTTAATTATCCATGACTACAAATCTCTTTATATTCTTAAGCCACAATATATGTGATTCATTTTATGTACCAAAGACCTTTAATGAAATATGTTTATTTTTATGGACATAAGAATCATATAAATATTCTCATAACTTTTTTATTTTCTATTAAATAATAATTAGTGAATTATATGTACTATATAGGCTGATGATAATAATTTGTTACTCCCACACATTTTATTTAGATAAAATTAAATCACATGAGTCATGACTATGCTTTAGTCGTTTTGCTATACATTTTCAATGTTCATCATAAATAAGTAGTTGTTAAATCAATAATACTATTTATTTTAGAGTTGTACTAAAATAATAGTATGATAAAGACAAGTTCAAATAAATACCTAATTTGTATCGATAAACTAATATGGTTTGAATGTTTATTGTATTTTTTATATGCAAATAATATACTAATCGAATTAAATTAGAATTAAAATTAATTTTCCATGCTATGTATGAAATTTGTATGTGATATTTAAATACCAAAATTAATATTTATTATTGTCGAGTCAACGTGCGTAGCACACCTGGTCAGACTATTCTATGTGATACACCATTAGTGTGTTGTAATAATAGTTGTAACTACATATAATCCTTTTGATTTAATAGAAATTGTTGTTGATAGTCTAGCATTCTCATAACTTACCTTTGGTAGATGCAAAACCTTGATGACTTTTCTAATGGTTCTCATAGTTTTGTGGATCTTAAGAGAAATTTAATTTACTACTCATCTGGATCGAGGATGATGTTAGAAGCGATTTTCCTGGTATGTATGATGGTCGTATAAACAATGTTCGTTGATCTATTGGTTGATAGTGTCGTTGATAGTTGTGATCGATGGTAGTTATAATGAATCTTTTGAAACTTGCCTTGTAAATCCTTCTCCTACCAAGTCTAAAGATAATCTTGTTCGTCTAGCGTCTTTAGCCCAGGGTCTCTCAAAGCAAATGTTAGGCAGAAAAGGAAGGAAAAAATTGTACTGAAGACTAAAGTGTGCTTGCTAATTTGGTCAACAACAACTAGCCTCTGTCCAAGGAACAAATGATAAAGAAATGATAAGGGACAACTTTGCGCGTGCAACCAAAATTGTCAAGAAACCTTGTTGCATGGATGCAAAGAATAGTTATAACTCTGCCGGCATATTAGTTACTAGGAAAGTTATGGTGATTGATAGAGACATAAGGTTCTTGAAATGCTTTCATGTTGAGTCATCTTTCCTTTGTATGTTATTTTTGGGTTGGATTTGTGCCTGTACTATTCAACATTTCTTACCTTTCAATAATTGAAAAAAAATGACAAGTGAAATAAGATAGTAACAAGATAGCATGAAAAAAATCTTTTAACAACACTATTTGATCATTGTGGAGTATACATTATAAAATACAAATACATATAATGTGAAGCCGACGACATACTAATCACATAAAAAATAGATAAAGGATTCGAAATCCTATTACCAACTATGGTAAAACTAAATAACACTCATTTTTAGTTGATCTTATGATTGTGAGACACAAAATTAATTAACAAATCAATCTTCCTTTGCGTTTGAAGAAGTTATGTTTCTAAAGTTTGTTAACCTCAGGGATATGGACGGGGTATCGGTCAATACATTCGGCCCAAGGCCCATCGAGTTGGTCCTTAATGGTCCGATTACACTTCCAAACAGCACTATTACACTTAAACCCACTTCCAAATGCTATCTGCCAAATACGATCACCCTTGCTCATCTTCCCCTTAGCCTCAATGTATGCTAGCTCATACCAAAGTGAAGATGAAGATGTGTTCCCAAACCTGTGCAATGTCATCCTAGATGCCTCCACATGATTGGCCGACAGCTGGAGATTCTTCTGGAGCTCATCGATAACAGCTCTACCTCCAGCATGGATGCAAAAGTGCTCAAAGGCTTGCTTGAAGTCGGGAATGTAGGGTTTCCATTTGGGGTTGAAGAATTTTCTTCCTAAGAAGGAGAAGAGGAATAGGAGTTGTTCGGATGCTGGAAGGACTAGGGGTCCTATGGTTGTGATGTTTGATTTTAGGGCTTCTCCCGCTATGGCCATTAGATCCTTTGAAAGTGAAATTCCCACTTTGCCCTCCACATCTTCCTCTTGGAAGACGCATCTATAGGCCTTGTCGTCTCCACCCTTGTGAGTACGAACCACGTGGAGAAGCTGATACTTGGCGCGCCTTTTCTCCTTCTTCTTGTTGGACAAAAGAATCGCGGCACATCCCATTCTGAATAGGCAGTTGGGAAGGAGCATTGCTCGCTCCTTCCCTTGATAATAATTTGGTGTTATTATCTCCGTGCTAATCACCAAGGCATTTGAATTTGGATGTACCTGAATTTTTTAAAAGTAACAATTATATTATTAAATACACATTCATGCTTGAATTAAAACAGAAAAATAACTAATTCGGCATTCATCTGTACGTATGCATACTAATATAAAATAGTATAGCTATAAAAACTGGCTATCAACTAACAAGTTGCTAGGTTCATGTATATCTCCAGAAAGTATTAATAAAATGTATAATCACAACTCACAAGTTTGCCAACCTTCGAGTCAAGCATAATACTTACGATAGTAATGATTATTTTAAGATAAAATTAATCAGTGTAGGTAACTTAATTTTTGAACTTGCTTAACAAAGTAATTTATAATATTTTATAATTCCCGCGAAGGTTGATCTAGATGAAAGGCCACAGGGAAACTCCTCAAACAGGGAGCAGTGTTAAATTGGAGAATTTGTTAAGTAATACTTCACCTCTCCATTCTATTCCCTCCGTACTTTTGTTTTATGTCATTTATATTTTTTAATGTCAATCTTTAATAATTAGTTTCTTACATAGTATTTTGTTTTTAAATAATATTGGTTTGTTAAGTGAAATTAGTATTATTTGGTTCATAGTTAAAAATATTTTATTAAAAATAATGATCAAAATCTTAGATGGGAGACCATATAAAGTGAAAGAAACACAAGAAATAAGAACTTAAGAAGCTTGTGAAAATGATCACTTCAAATTCATATATGTCATTATGTGCAGGAAAATATTGATTACCATATCATAGACCGTTTAACACCTCAAGGAAAACCATTAAATTAATCTTAAAAGTTTCAATCCTTATTAGGCAGTACCATAAACATGGACAATGGAATTTATTTAAGCGATGCAAAAGGTTAATGTCATGTCCAATTTTTGTTTACATTCCTATATGACATGGTAATCCGATAATATTGAAATTGGTGGCATTTAATTGTGTATGAAAGCAACATTTACTTGTAGGCAGTTGAAATAGAATCAAGTTACTGTAGAAAACAAAATACTCTCTCCCAACTCATCCATATTAAATTTGAATTTCAATGTTACTCTTTGATTGATAATTTCTTACACAATATCTTATTAACAATTGCAACATTATACTTTTATGATAATATTTTTCGTTACGAATCTAATGATGATATTTTTATATAGTAACTTATTTTATATATTGAGAAATTTATATTCAAAATTTTTGAAATTTGACTGCACAATTTTCAAAGAAAGACAATTAATATAGGATGGAGGGAGTAATTGAGAGGGAGAGAATATGTAGAAGGAAAAGATAGATAAGATACTGCCTCCGTCCCAAATTGTTTGTCCATCTATCTAACTCCCTTGTCCCAAAATGTTTGTCCATTTTATAATTCCAATGATTGTAATTTCTATTATACCCCTAATAAATACTCTTTTGTTTCTTTTTTATTTTTTCTTCACATGAGAAAAGTAAGGGTAATTTTGGTACATTACACATTTTTCACCCCATTTCCCATAACCATTGGACTTTTAAATATAGTTGGATGGACAAACAATATGGGACGGAGTTAGTAGGTAGATAGATAGATAGATAGATAGATAGATAGATACCTGCAAGAGATCCCTGGCTAAATCAATAGAGATAGGGCTGGCACTGCAACCCATCCCGGAGAGATTAAAGCTCTTAATGTTACTCCTCATTTTGTAGTTGTTGACGACCATGGCTGATAGGGAGGGTGTGGGTGAGAACAAACTACAGTTAACAACTAGGATGTCAATATCCTTGGCCTTCAAACCAGTCTTATTAAACAAATCATCTATAGCAGAAAATATAACCATCTTAGCCTCCCCTCTTGCAGCCTCCATAGTAGGGTTTGGAGGTATATAATGTATGGCTGGTGGCAAACATGTCTCTTCCCCTAGCCCTGATCTCTCTAGTATCCTCATCTGAAACTCCACACTCTTTGGATTATCCTTCAGGATCAGCTTCGAGTGCTCCATAAATGTCGAAAATGGAACCCGAAAACTCGATTTCGGCTTGAAAAGTGAGTAGTCCACCAAGTAAATGGGCCGGGGCTTTGACATGAAGTATACGGTTGCCACAAAAATAACAACCAAACAAGAGCAAAGCACCTCCAAATGAAGGGATTTTAACACGGTTAGGATCTCAGCTGGGCCGATACGGAGGATCTCCACCGTCGCAGCCCCCATTAGAGGGATTAAACTCAGGCTTAAGAAGTTGTTTACTAGGTACGAGTAGCCCAATTTCATGTACTTCAGCCTCACTGAACAAGACATTGCCTCCATATTTTGCTCTTCAATTCTCGGGACGTGTTTGGTTGAGATGTGTAGGGTGAAAGAATGAGGGGGAAATGGGGGGGTTATAAAGAGAGAGAAATTGGATGGAGATTGGAGAGGGGGGGGGGGGGTTGGAGAGTAAACAATTAATGGGGACAGATGGACAGGAATTAAATGGAGGTTTCAACATCATGCAACGCTCCCTACAGCATCAGATTGAGAAATTATTTATTATTCTCAACAAAAACAATTGGCATTGGTGTAATTGCATGCTCATAGCCACCCAACCAGCTATACCCATACCCATTGTCATGGACATATACTAGCTAATACATATTCTCCACCTCATTATTTATTTGTCCAACTGTGAACAAATCTAGATAACTAAAAAGATTTAGTTCAAAAATTGTCAAAGTATCTAAATTGTTAAATTAATTATGAATGACGGGAAATAAAACGTGAAATTGACAAATAATATATTCAAATGTAAAATGATAAATTTAATTAAAAATAAAAAATTAATTAAATAGACAAACAAATAGTAACAATATATATATACAGATACTCACAACAATATATATATATATATATATATATATATGGAATTGATAAGACGAGGAGGACTCTTAGGTGAGCATGTGAATAGGGTAAATCTTGACCATTGGATTAATCATTAATGGTGGGTATTAATCTAGCTTTCTTTTTCTCTTTTGGCTGAGAAAACGTAGATAATAAATGTTGCAATTTTTTTCTTTTTTTTTGTTGGGAAAAAATGGAAATAATACATGACGATTTCCAATGACACGCTCATTAAATTATAGATATGGAGAAGACAGTGCATAACATGATGTCCATTCTCTTATATCATGATGTTCATTTACTAGATACCTTGATCTTCCTTCTCTTATAATGTGATGTTCATTACCATATACCATGATGTTCATTTATCTTATTACATTCTCTTAGAAGAGAAATGAACAACATAGTATATGGTAATGGGCATCACGTTATTATAGAATGAACATTATGTACATTATGCACTAATGAACATCATATACTATCATCTTTATTTTCCTTTAACAACAAAATGAACATCATAGTAATGAACATCAAGCTATAATAGAATGAACATCACGTTATAAGAGAATGTACTGTTTTCTCCAAAGCATGTCATACACTAATGAGCACCATATACCACATAACAAGAAAAATATGCTTGGGCAACAAATTTAGAGTAATTTGGGAACAAACAAAATTATTATTGCATTAACTTAAAATAAGGCAACCAAATTATTTTGTGGTTGAATACGTTATATGTGACAATAAATTTTTTTTTTTTTTTTGCAATTGATATAGATAGGGCGACAATTTAAAGAAAAATGGCTGCCTAAGGATACTAAGGCAACAAAAAATATTTGTTGCCCACCATAATTACATTGTGCCGCCACTTTTTACTAATTTACAGCCTCAACTTTGTACTTTGAGGATAAAATTACCAAATCGTGACAATTTTTTGTAGCCCCCATGTTAAAAGGCAACAATCCAAGACAACAAACTTTTTTGTTGTCCAAAATAATTTTTCATGTTGTGACCATAATGCTCATTTTCTTATAAAGAAAAACGAACATATAAGTATATGATAATAAATATCACGTTATAAAAGAATGAACAACATGTTATGCACAGTTTTCTCTAGAGCTTCAAATTAATGTGTATTCCACTGGAAATCACCATGCATATTGATTGTTCTCGTTTTCCCAACCAAAAAAAGGTAAGAAAGTTACAACATTTATTATTTACATTTTCCCAATAAAAAAATCCTAGAATAATATCACCCTTGATGATTGATCGAATGACCAACATTCACCATGCTAATATATATATATATATATATATATATATATATATATATATATATATATATATATATATATATATATATATATAGACACACACACACATATATACACAAATATGCCAATGAGGTTTAGCTCAAGTGGCATGAGGGTGGGAAGTTTATCCTCCCCACTAAGGGTTCAATCCCTGGTGACCATAATTTCCTTGGTGGGAATTGTTGGTGCCCTTAGGAGGCTCCTTGTGGGCCTCATAATGGTGTACCCCCCCTCCGACAGGAAGGAAAAAACAACAACAATATGAGGGAGGAATGAAAAAATAAAAAGAATGTAGAGGTGGATTTGGTACTACTACAATTCAATTTTATTTTGTTTGAACCACCAGAATACAAATTGAATATATATATATATATATATATATATATATATATATATATATATATATATATATATATCATAGCAAGAAAAATTACTTTGGACAACAAAACAATTTGTTGTTTTAGTCCAATTTTTGTTGCCCTTTAACATGGGGCTACAAAAAAAAACAAATTGTCACGATTTTGTGGTTTTACCCTTGAAGCACAAAGTCCGAGCTACAAATTAGTAAATATGGTCGCACAATGTAGTTGTGGTGGACAACAAAATTTTTTTGTTATCTTAGTAGCCATATGCAACTATTTTTCTTTAAATTGTTGCTCTGTATATCTATATCAATTGCAACAAAAAAAGTTTTGTTGCCATGTATAATGTGTTTAGCTACAAAATTATTTTGTTGCCTATTTTAAATTAATGCAATAATAATTTTTTTGTCCAAACTATTCTAAATTTGTTATTTAGTTGCCCTATTTCTTGTTATATATATATATATATATATATATATATATATATATATATATATATATATATATATATATATATATATATATATATATATATATATATATTCATTATTTATAAACCCTCCGAAATTAGTTAGGAGTTAAGGAGCCACCGAAAGTGGCCACAAAAGTACTCACCGTCTATCTCCATAAATTGAACTTAACCAATATATAATGTATGCACCTGAAGTATGAGCCCCAGATATTTGTAAGTAGCATACTCCTCCTACAATTGGCTGCAGCATTACTACGAGGTCAAACAAGACTCTCGACAAGCTTCGCCCTTTACCAAGCATTTGCAAAAGGGGCAGGGTTTTCTTGTTATGTGAGACTAACCTTGGGTGCAGGAAACAAGATAGGAAGGTCCGCTACTCACATTTGAAGAAGGGCAAGAAGACTTTCAAGTGTACGAGGTTTGGGACGGAATCTATGCATATTCAGAGGCAGAATTTGAGTAGGAAGAGGAATGCTTCTTTGGAGATTGTGGCTGATTCCCAGCCTTTTGTCAACAAGAAGTTCAAGCCAGCATGTAGTGGCTTGACAGCTTTCGCGTCCGTTTTCAGGATGGGGATGTTCAAGGAAGTTGATCGGCGAGCGGGTCCACAAACGCCTGGCTTAGCGAAACAAGCGAAGCAACGTCGTTTTGGAGTGGGCCGTGAGCTTTGTGTTCTTGTTTTTGTTTTTCTGTTTGTTAGGTTTTGTTTTGTGGTTTGTTTTTCTTTCTGTTGTGTTCTTCACTGTATGGTCTTTTCAGCCAAAAAAAAAGATATTTATAAGTGAACAATTATTATAATAAGAGTGAATAATCTAATACATATGGTGAACAATCTAATAAATATGGGTGAATAATCATACTATCTGAAGCACGTGCTTTAAGAATATCTAATAAATCGCAGAACTTTAACATAATGGAGTACCGAAAGAGGTTTATTTAAATTGTTTTGACAATTGATTTTTTTATTTTATTCAAAGATTGGAAACGGTGCGAACTATGATGCATGGTTTGTTGGCAAGACACATTTATTTATTTATTTTTATTAAGTTCAAGGTTATGTGTTGAGCAAGATCCAATCGTTAGAGAGCATATTTGTATTTGGATGCCAACTAGCCTTTACCTTAGTGGCAACAACTTAATCTCCCTTTAATTCAAAGTTCGAATTCTGAGGAAGCAATTTATGGGTGGGAACTAGAGTTGGGTAATAGGTCGGGTTCGTATTCGTGTTCGTGTTGGAGTTAAACAGATTAAAAAACTCTAAACCTGAAACCTACCATTTAATAAATGGGTCAGAATTCCTTGACCTGAACTGTCTATCAAATAAACGGGTTGACCTGAATCTAATCCATTTAACTAAATGGGTTAAACAGGTCAACTTAGAATAACTTATTTATCACTTAACACACATATATTATATAATGACTATCAACTTATGAAGACAAAATGCAATGGTTTCCGCCATTTATTTATTATCTATCAAATGATTTATGTATGTAGGGCTTCTTTGATATTGACATAACCCAAGTTAAAGCTCTGCTAAACAATCTATAACAAGCCTAACTAAAAGTAAAAACGTTATCTTAGTTAAAC
This sequence comes from Portulaca oleracea, assembly GCA_029582165.1. Taxonomy (NCBI): domain Eukaryota; kingdom Viridiplantae; phylum Streptophyta; class Magnoliopsida; order Caryophyllales; family Portulacaceae; genus Portulaca; species Portulaca oleracea. The sequence continues at coordinate 9,831,412 of CM055878.1, read as the reverse complement.
GTATTAAATGAATCCTTTTTTGTGTCACTATTCTTACTAATCCAATTATTAAATGGGTTTACTATGTCATTTTTCGTGTCGACATTCTTAATCCAAACCTAACCCAGTTATTTAAACGGATTTACCATGTCAACCTATTTAACTAAACAGGTTGAAAATCTATACCCAAACCCATTTAACTTCGTGTCAGTTTCGGATCGGTAATCGTGTTAGGTCAACTTTTCCCAACTCTAGTGGGAGCGATCCCTTCTTTAGATAATGGTGTTTTTCATACCTTATATGATAGAGGCTCAATAGGATGTATTGAAAAACGAATGTTAAAAAAAGATTTGTATTGGATATCATGTAATCATTTTTCTTACCTTAATTTTTAATATTTAAGGTTTGTTTGGTTCAATTAATAAGGAATGGAAGGAATGAACACAACAAGAAAAATTATTTTTTTGTTGCCTTAATTCAATTTTTTGTTGCTCTTTAATACGGGGCTACAAAAAAATATTATCACCAAAAAAACATTGTCAAGATTTGATAGTATTATTTTCCAAGCAAACTTCGGATTACAAATTAGTAAAAATGGTAGGACAAGGTCGTTGTGGTGGGCAACCAAACTTTTTTGTTGCCTAACTTTTGGCAACCATTTTCCTTTAAATTGTAACCCAATTTATGTCAATTGCGACAAAAAAAAAAAATTGTTACCACATATAATGTATTTAACCACAAAAGTAATTGGTTGCCCTATTTTAAATTAATACGATAATAATTTTTTTGTTGCTTACATTACTCTAAATTTGCTGCCCAAACATATTTTTCATGTTGTGGAAATTTGACACACATGGAGGAATGAAACAAAACTTGATTCTTTGATATCATGTGTTTCGTTGATTAAAATAATTAATGGAATCAATATTGTTGTTATCATTATATGATATAAACACAAAACAAAGGATGATAATAATAATAATAATAATAATAATAATAATAATAATAATAATAATAATTTTACTACTATCATTAATATTAATTCAACGATGATGTTAAACTAATACTAATATTAATTTTATTACTATAAAAATTTATATTATTATAATTACAATATTAGTATTACTATTAAAAATATAATTATTAAAATTAATATTAATTTAAGATAGTATTAATAGTAAAATTATTAATGTTAAAATTAATATTAATATGAATATTTACTCTAATAATAATAATACAAATTGTTTTTTAATTATTAAAAATAATAACATTATAATAGTAATCAATATATTTCTTTTTATTATATTTTTATTACTATCAGTTTCAATACATATACTAGTGTTAAAAATATTAATTTAAATATTATTATATCTTTATGAACGTACTGCTCAATCAATATTTGCTCGTATTAATATTACTTTTCACATGACTACTAATATAATATTAATAGTAATATTTATATTAAATATATCAATTCTACTTTTATGTTTATTATTTTGATTTTAAATTTATCAATATTTATTTTGATTTTCATTAATTTTTATAAATATTTAATTTATTTTAATTGTAGTTTTTCTTTTACCTTGTTTAAGAAGGGTTGGTGAAATAAAGGAACATGCGAGAGTAAAATTAATAGTATAAATTGTTTTATTTTTGAATAAAAATATTGATACTTTAAAGAAAAATTTGGAAAACTTCTAAATTTGATAGGTATCAAATCGCCCTCAAATAAGGGAAATTTGGTTCTCTTAAATATGAAGTTCCATTCCTAAAAGGTTCACAACCGGATACAAAATAAAGGGTTTTGATACTTTTGTGCACGTATCAAGTTCCATTCTAAAATCTCCTACCAAACACACCCTTTATGCACATATAAAGTTTCATTCTTTTCATGTTGTGTTGTTCGAGAATACTCATGAGAGAGACATAAGAATGAAGATTTAAAAGCACCTCTTCTCCACCAATCGACGATCTACTTGGCCACCGAGCTTTCCCCCTATTTGCGATTTTCTTTATAGACACTCCAGCCTTATTGATGCACCCTTTTGGCTCCCTAATCTGACGATAGATTCATTCCGATCCATGGGACAGGTAACCATCGTGGAGGCACTATGCTTGAAGAATTTGCTTAATTTCTGAATGGTCATGTAGATGACCTTGGACTGATTGCTTCCAAATCCATGTTGATGTACGACAAGCTCTCGGTTTGGCATAGACCTTGATGGCACTGTCTTGCTTTGGAGGACACATCGGAGACTTGCAAGCCCCCAGTTTCGTGAGGACTGGCGACATGATGCACGGAGACAATGGAATAGAAGGAGACATTATCTTTAGTTGCGAGTGTCGATCTCTCCTTTTGCCTAACTTGCCCAAAGGGTTTTCAAGTTAGCCTCTCTTTTTTCCTTTTTCTTTTCTTTTTAGATTACTAGGACCAGTAGGACGTCAATGAGAATGAAGATTCATGACCTTATAGGATAGCTAGGGAGTAAGTGTCCCTCTTAGAAGCTATTTCCGAGAAATGTCTTCAGTGATGTCACAAGGGTAGCGCGAGCCCCCAGTTTAGAGTAGCTCGTCTCTGAGTCTGTCCATGATCCTGCAGTTGTTGCCAACTAGCCGCCGATTTGATGTTGACGACTTTTACTCTTGTTGGGAGGTAAGCAACACTCAGGTGTGCTGAGAGTAGGCATTAAGAACAGAACCTCAAACTTGTTGTAATGACTGAGCTGAGAAGTCCTCAAAGCGTGAGATATGATGAAAAGGTTTGAAAGGTTGGTTGGAAGATGGTTGATGAAAGGGATGGTGGATGAGGGTTTATTAATGAATGAGATTGGTAGACACGTAAGGATGATGATGTCTTGAAAGGGAGAAGAGATGGTCAAATGGGATAGACATCATCTCTTGGGATAAGGTTGGAACATGGTTGATGGAATGATGTCCAAGTCTGACGAAAGGAAAGTGGAGGGTGGATGAGGATGACAGATGATAGAACCCAGGGATTCTTCTCCTTTTGCCTAGCCTGCCCGAGTGGGGTTTTCAGACTAGCTGTTTTATTCTCTCTTTTTTTCTATTCTCTTAAAGAGCAGTTTATTCAGCGGCAAATGTTCACTAAAGTAAAAAGTATCGGTCGAGCCTCGAGGGGGTTCTCCTACGTATCCGTGGAGAATCAGGCCAATCGTAGTTCTTTAGGCGCAACTTTGAAGTGTAATGCCTCAAGGAAGGCTTAATGGTTCAAAAAAGATGGTTACGAAGGCTTGAGGGTTTATGTGTAGGTTATGGATGGTTATGAAGACTTGTGAAGCTTATCGAAGGCTGAAAGGTTCGACGAGATGTATGGATGATGTGGTGAAGGTTTAAGATAAAAAAGGTTTATTGGATTTTTCTGGTGTGCATGACTCTTATTTCCACCTTCTAGTTTCTTATTCTCCCCTCTTTTCTCTTCTACCTCTTTTTTTCCTTTTTACCTTTTTTCTTTTTTTTACCTATCCCTTTTTCCTTTCTTGTTTTCTCTCTCTCTCTCTCTCTCTCTCTCTCTCTCTCTCTCTCTCTCTCTCTCTGTCTCTCTGTCTCTCTCATGTTTCGAGATATTGATGGCCCAAAAGAGGCTTACTCTCCCAACACGGGTTTTTCTATGCACAAACAAAGTGCTTAAGGGACAAGAGTGTCATACCACTCATGTCGACCCATGTTGGTGGACCGACTCATAACTCTCTCTTCCCACCTATTTTTTTTTGCTTTCTCTTTTTTTTGCTCTTTATTTTTTTTGATCTCTTTTCTTTTTTGTTTTTTTTGGAAGTTCTTCTTCATGGGGTTGATTCCCATTCTCCCTGAGTCACAAGCTCACAGCACACCCTTTGGATTGGGTTTATGAAGGAAAGGGTTTTGAAAAGGTTAAGATTTGATGGTAAGGCTAGAAATGTAAGTGGTAGGTGACAAGTCAGGATTGGATAAAAAGATGAGGGCAATGACGGTGAGGTTGAAGCCTCCTATCCTCGGCACATTTGGTTAAGCTGCGGGGTTCCAAATGAGGAGTGTTCATTTCAGAGAGATTATTGGTTTTTTGTCATTTCTAATGACGTTCTCTCATATTGCTCAGCCTGTTGGATGGGAGGTGCATGGTGACTTCTCTCATCAATTTTTATTTTTTCCTTTTGCTTGATTTGCCTCAATGAGGTTTTCAAACCGGTCACTCTATAGTTTTTTCACTCTTTTTTTTTTTACTTCTTTTTTTCTGTTCTCTCTTTATCTCTCTAACCCTGGATTCAAGAAATTAAAGGATGAGAACGAGGTGTACGACAAAAATAGCAAGATAAGAGAAGGTGAATTTGTATGACTTGGTTTGTAAGGATGACAGATGGATGAGAGAACTTTTCAACTCTAGTTAGAAGTACAAACATGAAATTTCCATTTGATCAAATAGCAACAAGAACAACTGAATTCAAGAAATGAATTAAGAACTGATTGTTGACTCTAACAAACTCAAAAACGAAATGTTTGACAACTAGGACCCTTGCAGACTCTAAAACTCCTTTGATGTGGTGACCACCCTGTCTTCATATGGGGAATCCATGCTCTAATTGGTCCTTTGTGCTGCTTTTTGTAGGGGCAATTTCCCTGACTAGATCATGTCCTTAATATTATTCTTCAAAGTCCAACAATTCTCCATGCGTCCTCGGGATCTGTAGAATTTCCCATCATCCCAAAACATTTCCTTCATTGTTGACTCAGGCTTTAACCTTGACACTAGACAAATAATGAAAAACCCATCCCAATGCATGTATGTCCCAAATGACCTATTTGGGACTTAAAATGAAAAACGCCTATAAGCTGACTCGAGAGAGACTCACACAGGACATGGGTTTGCATGTATTAACTAACCTACATGAGACTTCCATGAATGCAAGACTTCTGTATGATGACTCACGGAAAAGACTCACCTATTACACGAATTTACATCGACGCATGTTGACTCAAAAAAAGACTCACACATAACATGGGTTTATATCGAACTTCCCAAACGTGAAAGACACATGCATGCTGACTCTAAAACAAAGACCCACCCATGACATGGGTTTGCATACCCTACGAACCTATACGAAACGTCCTAAAGAATGAAAGACACTTACATGCTGACTCTTCAACAAAGACTCACCTATGACCTGAGTTTGCATGCCCTAGCTATGAACCAATATGAGACGTCGTAAAGAATGAAAGACACTTACATGATGACTCTTCAACAAAGACTCACCCGTGACCTGAGTTTGCATGCCCTAGCTATGAACCTATATGAGACGTCCTAAAGAATGAAAGACACTTACATGCTGACTCAAGGAAGAGACTCACCCATGACACATGTTCGCATGTCCTAACTTCTATATGATCCTAAGACAAACAACAACACTTTTTACAACAAGAGCATTATAAAGGGTCGGATAAAGTCAAACATAGCGAGTCGACATAAGTTGGAAAGCGTAAGTGAGCGTTTCTCAATTCGGATGGGCTTAAACCACAAGCCAACTGTTTTAAGGAGAATCCGTCTCTTGAACTAACAAACTTGTGTTAACTCATGCTAAATTGGCTATTATGTGGACTAAAATAATGCTCAATACATTGACAGTCTGATTTCTATCTACACACTCTTTTATTGTGACCCAACATGTTTATTTATTGTAACTCATGGAAAGTAGAGGTTGTAAAAGACCGAATAAAGCCATCAAAAGGTGAGTTAAAATGGACTTATAAATAGACCTGTCAAATGGGTTATTCGAATCAGGTTTGGGTCGGATATACTATGGTTTGGGTACTCTTTAGGTGAGAGGTTTTCGGGTCTGGGTTCGGGTTCAGGTTGGGTTGACTTTGGGTTTGGGTTGCATTCGAGTCAACTTAATTTCGGTTTGATTTGGGTCGGCTCGGGTTGAGTTCGGGTAAAGAACTTTCAGGTTTTAGTCGGTAGTTCGATTATAGTTCGGGTCGGGTTAACTTTGGACAATGGTTTCGGGTCTATTTTGGGCCAGGTGTACATTGGGTCGGTTTGCATTTGGGTTAGGTTGTGTTTGGATCGGGTTGCATTTAGGTAGGGTTACATCGGGTAATTGGTCCTACAGTACTCAATATCTTAGATCTAATAATCTTCTAAACCAAATAACAATTACTGCCACACGACCACACCTAAGTTAGATACCAAAAGTATGGTTTAAGAATGAAAAGAGCACTTGAAGTAAAAGCAACCATTTGATTTACATAAATGCATTAGGAATTAGGAGGAATTAAGCCTTTTAATTTTTTAACTTTGACCAAGTTTGCTCAATTGTTTCAACTTGTGTTTGCAACATATTTACATACCCATACCTGGCTACCTGCCAAAAAATGAAAAAAAATAAAATTGATGCACTATGCCATTAAGAAAGTGAATAATTGATTTTTCAGTCTTGTAATAAATAAATCCTGTAATTAACATTTTTAATTAGTGATTGTTTTATAGGAATTGCCAAATAACCCCCCTATCATGGCTGGAGTTCTAGAAACACTGTCAATATTTGTTATTTCAATCTAAGAAATATACTTATGAATTATGACCAACATCTCAAATATGAAACAGTTGAATATCCATTAGAAATATCTCCTAAATATAATTACTGTCATTTGACTGCAAGAAGTCACTTCCCACCACTCACTAACTCACAATAACATAAGAAGACACTATTTGGCATTCAAATCAAAGCAAACCAAAGAAGCCAATCTACAACTAGTTTCATTCAACTACAAGAAGTCACTTTTCTGTATTTTTATTCATTTCAATTTGATGCTGATCATTTACTTTTTCTGTTTTGTCAGTAAGCCCTGTTCTTCTATGCGGCTAACAATTTGTGGTGTCATAACTTACCGCACTTTGCCACAACCCACCACAACATACCATTCCACCACAATTCATCACAACACATCACAAATTACTTTTTCAAATTTATTATATATCTTTAATATAAATTTTCAATCAATACTTTTTCACAATTACCAATACAATATTTCAACTCACTTTTTTCAATTACTTTTTCACAATTATCAATACAATATTTATATATATATATATACAAAAAACCCATCACAACTGACCAATAACCCACCACAATTCCAACATACCCGCCACAATTTCACCACACCGTACCGTACCATACCGCAGTACACCGCATAAAAAAACAGGGCCTTAGTCCAAACAAGAACTTACAGATAAAAACAATAGAAATACGAAGAGGCATCTAATAGATTGATACTCCCTCCGTCCTAAATTAATTGACATTGGGCTAAGTATTAATTACTAATAAATTACAATGAGTACCAACATGAAATTACCGTCATTAGAAAGATGTTTTATTAAAAATTACAATGGAGGTAGTTTCATATTGTAACTCATTGAAATTGATAAATAATTAATGATCAAAGTTTAGTTAAAACGTCAATTAATTTGGGACGGAGGGAGTATTTATCTATTGTTGCGCAAATTCAAACAAGAAGCATAACTAAAGGACAATTTACCATAAGCACAAGGCAAACAAGTGTAGAGTAATTGGATGGACCTGAGAGGAAGGCTTAGGCTTCTCATGCCTTCGCCGCTTTTCCACCGCGCCGCCCCACCCTCGCTGGCATAATCCACCGGAAGCCCCACCTTCGCCGGCGTAATACACAGTTGTCAACCACCCAACTTGCGAACTCCTCGGCGACCACAAGACGTCTTCGTATACAGGTGTTCACATCCACCCCCCTCTTCTCCGATTGACCTCCTCTCGCCCACCATCGCGGCCACCGACAGTCCAACAAATGATCGCTGTTGAAACCGCCTCATCACAGTCACTGCTAATCGGCCTCGCCCTCCCCAGAGAATACAAACATGCTGCTCGCAATCTCTGAATCCAGGTGAAACGCTCCATTCTACTCCCTTATCTGTGTCATCCTGAAACTTGAATTCTGCAATTTTGATCTGAAATATGAGGAGAGGTGAGTGGAGTGTTTGTGAAGGGAGTGGCAGAAAGAGAAACAGAGATGGCTTTGGTTCTGGTGCTCTGAATATTTTTGTAGGCAATCTCCCTAAGAAATTGGATAAATTCGGTCTGAGTAGGATCTTTAGGAAGTTTGCGCAGGTGAAGTCAGCATCAATCATTAGTAGAAATGGAAGATCTTCAAACTTTGGGTTTGTTCAGCTTTGGAGGCTTCAACATGTGAAATTTTACATTCGTCATCTCAATGGAAGATTGATCAGAGGAAAGAAAATCATTGTAGATTGGGCCAAGTCTGAAAATCATGCAAACAACAATAGCAATCCTGTTTGGGTTCCAAAGAGTGTGTCTCAGTCAAGCAGTCCCGACCCAGACAAGGCTAGTTGTCGAGTTCAAGGATTGGCGAATGATGAATTTGTGGAATGGTTGCAGCGTAGTCTTGTATGCTTAACTCTTGAGCCTCGGGACCTTGATGCCTTGGCTTCTTTGATCACCAATAACTACGGGCCTTTCTCCAAGATGACTGCCCTTAGTGGTGTCAAATTTTTGCTTACCTTTGCCTCGGTTCAAGAGATGGAAGAAGTATGTGCAAATCCAATGGAACTAAAGGAGTGGTTCTACGAAATCAAACCTTGGTCAAAATATGAGTCGGCTGATTCTAGACGAGTTTGGCTTGACATTATAGGAGTCCCTCCTCATGGTTGGATTTGGGAGAACTTCCAAAACTGTACTCAACTATGGGGCAAGTCATTGTCTTTGGCTAGGTGTGTTTTATCGACCAACCAATTTGAGGTGATGAGAGCTCTAATTCAAACCGAAGTTTTTTCAAGAATTGATGGTCAAGTGCTTCTAGACATCCAGAGCTGCTCCCAAAACCCAAGGAGAATTTGGTTACTGATCCAAGTTTGATCAATCTCTTGGTTGCTGAACACCATGAGTTTCATGATCATAAGGACCTTATTCTCCTAGACCTAAACACACAGCCTAGCTCCACAAATGACCACCCCCTTCTTGCCACTCTTCTGGAACACTATTCCTTTGTGTTTCTTGAGGAGATGCCCCCTGGTTTACCTCCCAAGAGGGACATTCAACACAAAATTGACCTCGTTCCTTGGTCAATACTCCCTAATAAACCAGCTTACCGAATGAACGCCAATGATACTCAGGAGATTCAAAGGCAGGTAGATGACCTTCTCGCCAAGGGGATGATCAGGGAGAGCTTAAGTCCTTGTGCTGTACCAGCTCTCTTAGTGCCAAAGAAAGATGGAAGTCAAAGAATGTGCATTGATTGTCGTGCTATCAACAAGATCACCATCAAGTATAGGTATCCTATACCTAGGCTTGAGGACCTTCTGGATGAGCTTCATGGGGCTCGAGTGTTTTCAAAGATTGATTTCAGGAGTGGCTACTACCAAGTCAGAATCTTTGAAGGGGATGAGTGGAAAATGGCATTCAAGACTAAAGGAGGTTTGTATGAATGGTTGGTTATGCCTTTTGGTTTAACTAACGCCCCATCTACTTTTATGAGATTGATGAACCAGGTTCTGAAGGCCCTTATAGGCAAGTGTGTTGTTGTCTACTTTGATGACATACTTGGTTATAGCCACAATGAGGAGGATCATGTCAAGCATTTGCAAGCTGTGATGGAGATACTGTCCAAGGAGAAGCTTTATGGAAACTTTGGGAAATGCCAATTCTTCACCAACAAGGTTATGTTCCTTGGCTATGTGATTTCTACCGAGGGCATTCAGGTGGATGAAGAGAAGATTCAAGCTATAAGAGATTGGCCAGTCCCCACCACCGTCCAGCAAGTGAGGAGTTTCCATGGTTTGGCTTCCTTCTATAGGAGGTTTGTGAGGAACTTTAGTACCATCCTAACTCCCATGACTGAGTTAGTGAAGGCTAAAGGTTTCTCTTGGACTCCATCAGCACAGAAAGCCTTTGAAACTATCAAGGAAAGGTTAAACACTGCCCCTGTGTTAGCCTTGCCTAGTTTCTCAAAGGTATTTGAAGTTGAGTGTGATGCATCTAGGTTGGGCATAGGAGCTGTCTTATCCCAAGAAGGCAGACCTATTGCTTATTTTAGCAAGAAGTTGAATGATGCCAAGAAGAAGTACAGTGTGTATGATAAGGAGCTTTATGCAATCATTCGAGCTTTGGAGCATTGGAGGCATTATCTTATTGGTAATGAATTCATTTTGCATAGTGATCATGAGGCCCTCAAGTTCATTCAAGGCCAGCATAAACTAAACCCTCGCCATGCCAAATGGGTTGAGTATATGCAAGCCTATCATTTCATGATCCACCACAAGGCCGGTCATTTGAACAAAGGAGCTGATGCCCTCTCAAGGAAGTTCCTTTTGTTACATGTCCTTGATTCGAGAGTGCTTGGTTTTGAGCACCTCAAGGCCTTGTATCCGGAAGATGAAGATTTCAAGGAGATTTATGAAGCATGTCAGCAGCGGCCCCAAGGAGATTTATTCCACATTGAGCATGGGTTTCTCTTTAAGGGAAAAAAGTTGTGCATCCCAAAGACTAGCCTACGTGAGCTTCTCATCTTGGAGGTTCATGGAGGTAGTTTGGCAGGTCACTTTGGGATCGAGAAGACTACGTTAATGATGAAGGAGCATTACTACTGATCGAGAATGCAGAAGGATGTTGAGCACTTGGTCAAAAGGTGTTCATTATGTCAACTCTCAAAGAGTCACAGCCTACCACAAGGTCTTTACACCCCACTGCTTATACCCCAAGGTCCTTGGGAAGATATCAGTATGGACTTCATTGTTGGGTTGCCAAGAACACAAAGAGGTAAAGATTCTATTTTGGTGGTTGTTGATCGTTTTTCAAAGATGGCTCACTTTATTCCATGCCATACTACTTATGATGCTGTGAGAGTTGCTGAGTTGTACTTCCAGGAAGTTGTAAGGCTACATGGAGTTCCTAAATCCATGGTTTCTGATCGAGATGCAAAGTTCTTGAGTCACTTTTGGGTGACCTTATGGAAGAAGCTTGGTACCAAACTCAAGTTCAGCACAACATGTCATCCCCAAACTGATGGCCAAACTGAGGTCACCAATAGGACACTTGGTACACTGCTAAGGTCCTTGGTGAACAAAAATAAGAAGGGATGGGATACTTTGCTTCCTCATGCCGAGTTTGTTTTCAACAGAGCTCCTAGCAAGGCTACTGGTTTGTCCCCATTTCAAGTAGTGTATGGGGGGAATCCAATCACCCCTATGGATTTGGCTCCCATAATTACCTCAACCAGGTTCAACCATGATGCTAGTGTGAGAGCCAAGGAGATTCAGGAGCTGCACCAACATGTCCGAGAAAAGATAGCCAAGTTCAATGAGAAAGCTTCAAATCTGGCTAACAAGAGTAGGAGAAAGGTGGTTTTCCAACATGGGGATCTCGTGTGGATCCATCTCAGGAAGGATCGTTTTCCATCTAGGAGGAAGGGCAAGTTGGTTCCCAGGGCAGATGGTCCTTTTGAAGTGTTAGAGAAGGTGGGAGACAATGCCTACAAGCTGGCACTTTCAGATGATTATGGAGGAAGTGTTACGTTCAATGTTTCTGATTTGAAGCCTTATTATGCTGAAGGAGAAGAGCTACCAAGTTTGAGGGCAAACTATTTCCAACTTGGGGGGGATGATGGGAATCAACCTCCACAAATCCAGTTGATTCAAAAGTGTTATCACTTGGTGGGTATAATTAAGGAGGGCATTAGTGTCGAGCGAGGCCAAGGACATTCACCCCATGTGATGTCCTCATTGCTTGTCTCCATATCTCAACAGTGAAGGTCATTCGGGGTCCTGCACAACTGTTCTACTTTTGACGTGCGATAAGGTCATTTATCCGGACAGCAATAAAGGTCCTTTATCTTGGACAACCTTGATATTTTGGCGATCTTTCCAGGGCATTTTGGTCTTTGTCAGGAGGTCCGATTTTTCCCTATTAGTATTGGAGGTCCTTGCTGAGTTCCCGCCATTTTGGAACAAAACCACTTGTGTTTCTTCACTTGTCTTGCATGGATTGGAGTCTAAGTGAATGAAGATCCTCCAATGAGGAAGTGCCAAGTGGAGGGCTGTGATCGTCCATGGTTGGTCCAATGATGGTCGAGTACTTCATAGTGAAGAAGACATGTATTAGCTTTAATCATTTGTAATTAGCTTAATTAACCACGTTTAGGAGGTTTCTTCGTCATTAGGAAACCTCACTCTAGTTAGTTTGAGCTCCTTGCTTGCTTGCTTGCTTGGCTGCCTTTTCCCTTGTTTCAGTCGAGTATATGTATCATTGTATTGGCAACTTCACTTCACATCTTACGAAATACAAAACCTAAAGAAAGCTTTGAACTTCTTCGTTTGTGAGTTTCTCAAACTCTCATTTCACTCCAGTAGCTAGATTTGGCAATCTAGTGGTGTTGTGTGGACTTATTATGATCTCATTTGGAAGGTGATTAAATTCTGTAACCAAACGAGGTCCTTCAAGCTTGCCCGGGTATTCTTTTCACTTGAAGGTGTTTAAGTACTGTAACAAGTGAGAAAATACTTGTCTCTATCTTTTCATTCATTTGTTTTTCGCTCCTTGATGCTTATTGCATCATATTATTGTGATTATTTGCTGTCCCGAGATACCGGAGTCAAGACTACCAAGTCAACAAAATTCAAGATTGACAAATGGAGAAAAGTCAAAACTTTCAAGTCATTACAATAAAAGATACCAAGTCATTCAGAAGAAAATTCTCAAGTTCATGACTCACAAACCAGCAGGATACAAGACTTCCAGATAACGAAAATTCAAGACTCAAGTTGTCAAATGATTCTGAGCACTCTTAATCAAGAATTTCAAGTCATCCTACCTCAAAATTTTCAAGTTATGAAATTTGCAGCGAAGTTATCCTCTTTCAAGTTAAAGAAAGTGTCTTAAGGAGGACCCCTGGGGGCAGGTTAATTATTCAACAGTGAAGATTTTGAAAACCAAGAGAACGATTAAAAGGTCAATTAATTAAATTAAATTTGCCTTCGAGATGTTCGCTATTAGAATGTTCAAGTTTAACTTGTTAAACACAGTCAGAGTAGTGAAATATTCATGGAGTTAACAAATTGTCAAGAAATGAATTTGAACTCTTAAATTCTCTCATTCAAGATGAGCGCCTCGTACTAGCCGGTCTTGAAGCTCGAACTCCCACGATCAACTGCACAAATGGTCTTTCAGGTTACATCTGCTAAGTTCACTTGTGTGAAGTGGTTTTTAACTGACTTTCAAGTCACCAAGTTGCATCAAGACGGCCGTATCATATTCCCAACTGAGGGGAACACTCAAGGGTCACCGTCCGCTTCAAGTTGTATCCAAAACGGGCCTAACATAGGTCTACGTCTTATCTTCAAGACGAGCCTAATATAGGTCAGCGTCCTTCTGGTCAGCAAATGTGTCTTCGTGATGGGCCTAACATAGATCAACGTCTTATGTTCAAGACGAGCCTAATATAGGTCAGCATCCTTCTGGTCAGCAAATTTGTCTTCATGACGGGCCTAACATAGGTCAACGTCTTATGTTCAAGACGAGCCAAATATAGGTCAGCGTCCTTCTGGTCAGCAAATTTGTCTTCATGACGGGCCTAATATAGGTCAACGTCTTATGTTCAACACGAGCCTAATATAGGCCAGCGTCCTTCCGGTCAATAAGTTTGTCTTCGTGACGAGCCTAACATAGGTCAATGTCTTATGTTCAAGACGGGCCTAATATAGGTCAGCGTCCTTCAATTCCAAGTCTCCCAATTATACCTTCAAAATTGTTCACGACTTTCAGGTATGTAAAATTATTGTCAAATTGAGCCGGGTGTTTGTGCAATCAAAAGGCTTACCTGCATTTTAAAAAAAAACAAAAAAAAAGGAGCAAAAAAAAATATAATTTGTTTCTCAAAAAAAAAATGAAAAATGAAAAAAATACATTCACAGTTTCATGCGTATTGGCAATTTGGCATAATTCTTGTTTCTCTAGAAACTGGGTGGGGCCACATGATAAAGTAATAGGAAAAAAAAAGTAGAAACAGAAGTGCAATTAAACTTCATCTGGTTGCACTATTGCAAAGACATACAACTGAAGGCATCATCATCATCATAAAAAAAATGGGGCAAGTGGTGTTGGCAACTTTTGTATTGATTTGTCTATTATTTGAAGACAAAAGTTAAAATGCTTGTTATTCTTCCTATTTGACTTGCCTTCACACGTTCCCAGTTGACTGACTACCATAATCGAGCTTGGAATTCGATTACGACACAAAAGTCATCATCGCCCAAACAGCCTGAATCCATCAAAAAAAAGGAGACAGAATTCTACAGGGCACACGACCAGAAACAGAGCCAAGAGCACAAGGAGGAGAAGAATACGAACTTAATCAAAGTCAAGAGCTGAATTGAGTAATTCGGAGATTAAGGTTAATTTATAAGGATTGATTGATAAGTCTCCAATTTCAACCCAACTTCAACTCCACCTTTGAGTTCAACTCCAACTCCGACTCCAACTCTAATCCAAATCCAACTTCCAACTTGGATTCAACTTCAACACCAGTTGTGACTATCAAGAGTTTTATCTAAATAAAATATTGATAAAATGTTATCCAGTTTGGAAAGAGGAGGAAGAAGAATCATGATGGTTGTTAAACTCCCATGGATGACAAGTTTTTTTTTTAAAAAACATAAAAAATAAAAAAATAAAAAGAAAGACAAAAGAAGAGAAGTGAAAAGAGCTATGCTATGAAGCCCAACATGGAGCTAACCCGGTTTTGAAAATTTACACCAAGTTCATATCCATCCACTAAATATTCGAGACTCAACCGCTTCAAACACTCAAGTTTCATGTTCGCAGCTGACTCTCGAAGGGGGCATCTTTACGAGGCGAAAATTTATCAACAAATCAATGAATGACATGTGGAAAATAAATTAATTTTTATTTGGTCAATCCCATGTTGCCATGTGTCAAGTTGACTTCAGTGGACCTATGTGGTCAAAATTAAATTCCGACCAACCACAAGCCGCCAAGTGTCAGAAGTGATGCAAAAAATATTAATTATTTCCTTATTTAAAATTAAAGGAATAATTAATTAATTTGGACCCTGACCCAAAGCCCAAATAAAACCCTAGGCCTCCTAGGCCTATAAATAGTTCCCCCTCATTTTCAAATCGCCCGAACATCCTAGCATTGGAGACAGTCTGGACCCTGAAAACTCTTTAAAGACTCTCTCCCAAACTACTGAAGACATTAAAAAAGAATCACTCTCCGGAAGAAGGCATTAAACACATCAAGGCTCGTGTCGTTGATTATCAGGAGATCAAATACTCATCTTGATCGAGATAAAGTCATCAAGACCCTCTTTCAAGATCAAGTTCATCCAAATTCACTCAAGGGATCGAATCGGAGGATTATTTACTTTTTCTTGTAACTGTCAAACAGAGAATTATACCCAAAGTCCTTTGAAATTAATATATTATATTTGTTCACTAATTTCTTGTGTTTATTTATTTAGACCTCGAAATTTTTGTGTTTACAAAGGTATAAGGGTCTGTAGCGCTGAAGAGCATGAGATCATCTGCGAAAATTAGGTGTGTGAGCTTGAGTGATTTACAGCGAGGGAAGTATTTAAACTTATTGTCACTTGTTGTTGCTGTCAAGCTCCTGGATAGATACTCCTTATTACTTTTATATATTTATAGATTATTATTATTATTATTATTATTATTATTATTATTATTATTATTACAATGATATTTTTAAAATCGGAAATTAATTCTTAAATAAACCTATTGAGGAAAAAGATAGAATTATCTTTTTCTGATTGGTTGTGGAATCTAAAATTACTCTCCTTCCACCATTTAATGGGATAGACAAACTTTGCTATTATAATTATATACATTTTTTATTATTTTATTTTGTGTGCCAGAAAGTCCATGTTGATCATTTGTTAATTGAAAATATTTAACAAAAAAATTAAATTAGACATTTATCTTATTTCTCATTGGCTAAGGCTCCTACAATTACTCTCCTTTCTTCATTTTAAGGGCCCCACAAACTTTCCTATTAATAATATATAGATAGATTATTATTATTATTATTAGTATTATTATTATTGTTGTTGTTGTTGTTATTATTACTACTACTATTACTATTACTGTTTATTCTACCAAGCAAATAGGCCAACCAAAATGTCCAACTTTTTTTTTTCCAAATTGTCCTTATTGATGTCATTTTATTTTCTTTTTATTTTTCTTTTTTATATCTGAACCCCCATTATTATTATTATTATTATTATTATTATTAATATTATTATTATTATTATTAAGCAAACCACGTAAATTACAACGACAATGTCAACTACTGTTACCACTACTAACGTTTAATAATCTATATAATACTAATAGTAAAGTATATGGGCCCTATAGAATTGTGCAACAAGATTAAAAGTAGGAATTTGAGCCAATCGGAGTTAAGATATGTCTTTTTTTGTGTGTTTTGTTTTATTTATGGAAATTCAATATCTTTTGTTTATTAGAGAAAATTTTCCCAAATTCAGTTTATTAAGATTTTTCATTACCACACTATTCTGTTAGACATACTGTAGGAGGCAAAAATTTGTCGACCAATTAAAAAATGACACGTGGAAAATAAATTAAATTTATTAGTCTAATTATTATCTGTCACGTGTTAAATTAATTACGGCGGTCCATTTAATTGAATTTTAAAGGGAAATGCATTTTGGCCAATAATATCATGACACGTGTCAAAGATGATGCAGAAAATATTAATTATTTCTTTATTTAAAGTTAAAGGAATAATTAATTAACTTGGGTCCAAGCCCAAAGCTGATTCAAACCCTAGGCAACCTTAGGCCTCCAGAGCCTATAAATATGGATCCTCTCCCTCATTTTCAACACACTGCAGTCTACCCCGACGACATTCGGCATTCTGCACTCTAGAGGCTTTAGAAGATCAAACTTCCAGCAGTCTCCAGCTACCAAGCGCCAAGGATCGAAGTCTTCAAAAGCTTAAGATCGAGTCTTCAAGCTTCTACCATGTCAAGATCAAGAACTGCTTCAGAGTTCTTCGGCAAGATCTGCAAAGCCTTCAGAAGATTGAACTACAAGCGACATCCAGCTATCAAGCGCCAAGGACCAATGTCTGCTAGTTCAACAACTTCTGTTCTTCACATCAAAGACTGCAGTCATCTTCTTCATCTGGTTCATCGATCGAGACCAAGCACTCAAGCCCTCGCATCCAAGAACTTGAAGGACTGCAACCAACAGTCAACCTCCACACGGTCAACCTTCGAGCAGCCTCCAGCTACCAAGCACTAAGGAGATCAACGCTCAAGACCTTCAGCTCAAGAACTGTTATAGGGCTCTTCAGCTATTTGAGATCGAGATCAAGCGTCCGCGCCCTCGACTCACCCAAATTTCAGGCGATTGAATCAGAAGACTACTTTATTGTATTTAATACCGAGATTGTACCCGCATACATTCAAATATTAATACAAATTAATTTGTTTCTCAATTTCTTGTCTTTATTTATTTCAGGCTCGAAATTTGTGTTTACACATACAATTTTAAATTGTAAGATCATCAAGAGTGTTGAATTCCATATATTGCATAATTCACAAAATGCCAAATTACTGAACTTACCATGTAACTGCAAAAACATATCCAGTTAAGATACCCAATATTAATTTAACAACCAAAAATCACATGTTTTTTATATATGAAATCATTCTACAATCTTCCAAAATCCTATTATACGCTTATATATCATATCTGCAACCATTCTTATTTACAAAAATTTCTCCACTATTGGTATTTATTTATGTAGCAGAGGGAGAATCATATTATAATACTCTTATATAATTATTTTAATGTAAATCAAAGTGTAAGAAAAAATAAACAATTATATTATCTACTACTAGTCTTAAGCCCGTGCGATGCACGAATATATTAAAAAATATGTGTTTGATAATTAAAAAGCAACAATATAAATGTAAATACATATAAATATACATTTGAATTATAAAGAAAAAAAAATACATAAATAACAATTTAATTAGGAAATATGCATGTGGATACCAATTTAAAAGGAAACCATAAAATGACATTGTGAATTCAATATACATGTATATAGTAGTATAATACAAACATTTACATATCAATATTAAAACAAACAATAAATACCACTCTATCTCATAGCTTAACCTATGAAAGATAAAAATATCACAATTTATATGATATTATTAAATGAAAGAGAGTACTATTGTGTTCCATAATAGTAAGCTATTCGAATGGAAATACATAAAACACATAATAAGTTGTTGGAATGAAAAATTATACATGTATATAACAATACAATAAGTTATCGAATGAAAAAAATTACTGATATTTATATCAAAATAATTTACTTCAGTATTTATCTATTTTCCGATTGGTTGGAGTCTTCACAAATAATCTCATTTCTCCATTTTGTGGGACCCAAATACGATACTATATATTAATGATAAATACATAGATAGATTTTTATTATCATTACCATTATTATTATTATTATTATTATTATTATCATCATCATCATTATTATTATGGATAACACCAAAATAATTACTAATATTTTCACAAAAAAAATTTAATTTAGTACTTATATGCTTTTTGATTGGTCAAAATCTCTACAATTCATTTCTTTTCTCCATTATGCGGGACCCACAAAGTTTACTATTAATATTATATAGATATGTATAGATAGATTATTATCATTACTATTATTATTATTATTATTATTATTATTATTATTATTATTAAAATTACTGATATTTGCTCCAAAATAATTTAATTTCGTATTTATGTATTTTCTGATTGGTCATAATCTCTACCATCAATCTCCTTTCTCCATTTTGTGAGACCCACAAACATTACTATTAATAATCGTATTATATAGATTATAGATAACATCAAACTAATTACTTATATTTGCCCCAAAATAATTTAATTTCGTATTTATCTATTTTCTGATTGGTCAGAATCTCTACAATCAATCTCCTTTCTCCATTCTTTAGGACCCACAAACTTTATTATTAATATTATATAGATATTCCCACCCAATTGCTTAACCTCCACTAAAGCTTTTATAATATCCAAATAATGCATTTCACTGAACATCCAACACTGACTTATAATAAACTTCATTACTCTATTAATTGATCAATTTTAATAAAACCCTAAAAACAAAGTTATTTTATAAATCTGTAACACTATCACATATATAACTGTTAAACATGATACTATCACGTCTAAACACTTAGAGTTAAAGATTGGAAACACTTCATGACACTAACTATTTTAATTCATTCGTTTATATTTTCACTTCTCTCTAATCACTTCAGTTCATTTAGTTATACAAAACACAACAATAGTTATGGGTGTGAATCGTCCATAATACTCTTTCTAACATGCTTTTGTTTACTCATATGTTCATTTAATTTTATTTGTTATAAAATTGTGAGCTTTATCCAATTATTGACGCATTAGAAAATGTTAAGATTTGCGGTGTTTACATTCTTTTATCCTACTTTTCTTTAATGATCATATTTATCTTTTGTTTATATCACAGAATTCTCATGATTTATACCCAATTTTGTTATAAATTCCAACCAAATTTTCAGGGTCACTTCTCATTTGTAAGCAATTTTCTTTTGTTTTATTTGAGTTTTTTTTTTTTTTGTTATCTAACCATTTATGCAATCTCAATCATTCAAAAAAAATCTTAATTTTCCTTTCTTTTCAAAAAATGAAAATCATTGGTTAACTTTCTCACATTAACTCTTGCTTTTCTACACAATTAATTACCCAGATCAGTATAATTCTCGCCATTCTACAGCAATCCTAACCTATTTTTTTAGGATTTTTGGACGCTAATATACTGACTTTAAGGGTATTGGACAATAATACACTGAACTTTGACGTTGGACAATAATACACTGTACTTTAGGGGGTGTTGGACAATAGTACACCTGGAAAGATTCCGATGGTGGTTAACTTGGTGGTGATCC
The DNA here is from genome assembly GCA_029582165.1 of Portulaca oleracea. Lineage (NCBI taxonomy): Eukaryota > Viridiplantae > Streptophyta > Magnoliopsida > Caryophyllales > Portulacaceae > Portulaca > Portulaca oleracea. The sequence goes on along the minus strand of CM055878.1, from coordinate 9,811,369 downwards.
TACGTGGCAGGCAGCCCACGTAGGATTGCCACCAAATTAGTCACCACCGGAATTGCTATGAGTGCATTATTATCCAACACCCCCTAAAGTACTGTGCATTATTATTCAAGATCAAAGTTCAGTGTATTATTGTCCAATAACCCAAAAGTTCGGTATATTAACATCCAAAAACCTTTTTTTTTAATATATCCGTACATCACTCGAATTTAAGACTAGTAGTATTGATAACATTCTAAAACTTCCTTGAAATTACATAAGGCAGGCTAAAGCTAATAATAATGCATTCATATAAAAGGTAACTAAGAAATGTATTGTTCTACCTCATTTACATTTTTACATGTTAAAGTTTTTTTCCCTTCTTTTTTTGCGTAGGAGACATTATGACCTCTGATTTTTTTTTTCTTCGCTTAATTTCATATACTTATTGATAACAAATAATCAGTAATCAATAATAAATAATTGTTAATCAATATACAAGTAGTGATAAAATTAATTAATTATCACTAATCGCCTTAAAACACATAAGGAGTTTTTTTTCTTTTTGTTTTTGAAGGCAAAGCAGATAAGAGGTTAGTTTGTCTCAAATATTGTTGATTTTCTATTTTTATATATAATGCTCCCTAATTTTTATTTTCTTCACATAATTTCGTATACTTATATATGAATAATCAATAATCAATAATCAATGACAAATTAATAGCCTCCTTAAAAACACATAAGAAGTTAGCATATCTCAAATATTGATTTTATATTTCATCCTTGTGCCCTTTTAGTGGGGTTACTACTACTACTACTACTATTATTATTAGGGACAACAATGATTCAATTTGTACATGTTAATTAATTTAGTGTGAATATATATTATAACCTCGTTTTATAAGTAAATAATTGACTAATTAACTAAATTAAAATGAATTTTTCAATTTATGTTGAGATTTCTATTCAATAGTGAGATATCAATATTTATAGTTATGGGATCATAGTAAAAAATATATATATATATATAAGAGAGACAGATAAGAGAACATAACACGTCATATATGCAATTTATAGCAACATTGTTGAAAGTACACCTGTCCTCCAATTGTACATGGCACATTAATTAGTCATTCTTATTCAAACACTAATCTTAATTGTCTTTGAAACTGGGAACTGGCGGACACGCACACGCAACTAGAAACAATCGTTATCCTCATTATTAGTACAGCTCTATGTTTTTTCTTTTCTTGAAAGCCAAAATGATTAAATGTTCACAAACTACTGCAAAACCGTAAATGAAACGGTAAACAACCAACTCCAAAAGATAAAGGTTACGATCAAACACTACTAAATAAAAACAACACAGCAAGGACGTTCGCAGCTACGACGACCAAAACACCTTCACAGTTCAATCACGATGTTAAAAGAACTATAACTTCAGTTTGATGGGTCATCGAGAAATCGCACGCCTATATCATTGCTAATAATCACCTTCCTTCGATCTATATCTACATCAATATCGTCAAGATTGTCATCTTCTAAAATGTTTGCACGCCTAGCCATTCTAACCTTCGGACCATCCTTTTGACCACGAACTACTCTACTAGTTGCTTCTCTAACAAGCTGCCACCTAGATTTCATCAGCATCTTTGGCTTTCACTTACTTTTGGCTTTACCCTTCGAAGCCTCAAGAATGGAATCCTTAAGATCAACAAGTAAGTCACGCTCAATGCCTCATCCGTATCTTCAAAGGATTCAATCGGAACGTTACGGGTGCGGTCACTGATAGAGTCGACTCCCCTATCCCTATCCACCACCTGATTGATTTTAGAACCACTCAGAAGAGCGTCCTTGTAAGTTGATGAGGACATATAGTGACTATATATTGGGAGTATTTTGATAGTGAAATTTGGGGAATAATGTGCTTAATTGATCTTTTATGATCTTATTTCGCTATCTTAACTAAGTTTTGTGTGTTTTGTTCAATTTGTGCAGATTAGTGACATGAAATCCAAAACTCACATCCATTATTTGATTCATCACTAAAAGAGCTTTCCGGCGATATATTATAAGGTCAATTCCGAGTTGAGATGATGGAGTTATGAGTAAAATAGCAGAAAGTGTGCGAAAACAGATATATGTCTACTCTTTTGGTCACCATCATTTCCACAAGTATGCTATGACTTTGTAACTTATGCCAATGAAAAGTATACTCCTAAAGCTTTCCGAAAAGTCAAGAACCAAGTCAATCGGACGTCGGACGAAGGAGATATGGCCGAAACAAGACGACCCAAAAAACTACAGCACCAACACGACCCGTGTTGACATCAACACGGTCTGTGTTGGCGTCCAGAGAGCTCAATTTCCCCAGAAACCATCAACACGACCCGTGTTGACACCAACACGGTCCGTGTTGGCCCTGTTTATGACGATTTGGCCGTTTCAACTTCTCTTAATGGCTATATAATTGTAGATTCGGCTGATTCATCCATCACCATCCACCTTCATTCATTCACTCCCATTCACCATCCATCTCCATCTCTACCATCATCCATCCCTTCCTCCACAAATCCATCCACATTCATCCTTAGTTGAAGATTGAGAGTTTATTAATGTTCGAAGATCGATTCTCAAGAAATCTATTGACGTGGAGGAGCAAAAGTCCCCACCAACTACCATTTAAGCGAGGAACGATTTCCATCTCAGTTTACTTCTCTTTCTATTAGATTTCATGCTTTTAGAATAGATTTTGATATGTTTTGTGTTTTAAACATGAGTAGTGAGTAGTTTCTTTCAGTTTGGGGGATAATCCCTTTCAAGTTTCTCTTATGGATAGAGTATTGTTGGATTGAACAAGTTTGTTTATCTTGTTTGAATGCATTTTATTTATCCTTTGATTTGTATGTCATTGCTTTTGCTTGATCACCATTAGCATGGTTATAGATTATTGAGTGAAGTACCGAACGGAGAAATTCAATATTCGGAACCGTTAGGATTAAACTAGTATATGAAGTGAACTAGAGATATAAGACTTTGTAACTAGGGGTCATTGGATAATTTGATATTTAACTTAGATAAAATTGACACAATAAAGAGTCCAATAGATCAATTTTACTAAGAAATCCGTTTCATTGCCAAAAGCTCGCTACGGAATACATTATGCAATTATCGACCCTAAAATGTACCACATTAGTGACATACATGTTCAATCCATGATTCATTGAGTTACTTAGGTTTTATCCTCTGAACGCTTTTCTCATATTGATTAATCCAAGTAAATTGTGTGAATATTTGTTGGTTTTGACCTTTTTAGTGACTAGAACTAGAATTAGTTATTCTCAATCTGAAACCCGACCGATTTAGTAATCACCTAGGAAGCTAGTTTGGTGCGTAGTTAGCAAAGTCCCTGTGGGATCGACCTTGATACTTGCTACACGAGCACCCGTGCACTTGCGGCCTATTATGTTTTTGGCGCCGTTGCCGGGGACTTTGTCCCTAGCCGCCACCGAATGAATATCCTTAGATTGACTAGATTATTTCCCTTTTGTTTTTCCCGTTTTTATTATTTTTTCAAAAAAAAAAATCCAAAAAAAAATGGCAATTATCTATTTCCCCCAATTTGAGCAGGAGTTATTTTGGCGCTATTTTGAGCGATTACTTGCTTGTCCTGTTCCATGTGGTGTTGAGCCTGGGAAATCAGATATTCTTGATATTGTTGTTGAGGGGGTGAATAGGGAGACTCGTACTCTATTAGAGTATTTTGGTTTTTATGCTAGAACTGTTGATGAAGCTTGGAGTTTGCTTGAGTGGCTTGCAAGTGATACACTTTATTTTGAGAATTCTTTTTGTGCATCTGGTTACTCTTACTCTAATCCTTATGCATCTCATGCTAGATTATATACTCAACCCCATTGTTTGTCTCCTTGTCGTTTATGTTGTTCTCTTGACCATGATGATTCTACATGCCCTAGTTTAGCCAGACTTGAGATTTTATTGAGGGCAATGCTTGAGCAACAAGATAAGTTAGCCGCTAGTCTAGAGGAACTATTTGACCCGTTTGAGGCATCTTTGCCAATTGTTGCTCCATCTTACCCTAGTATACCTAGAGATACTACCGATGGTGACTCTACATTTCATGATGCATCCTTACCTTTTTCTCAGTCGACAGGGTTTAAGGTGAGTGAATCCCATGGGTTTGATACTAGGTATGATGATGATTTTTCTCATGGGTCAATTGATACTATTGATGAGGAGACTTGTGAAGGGGTTGTGGGTGAATTAGATCCTTCAAGCAAAGAATTTGATGATGTTGTACTCCCTACTTTCCATGTCTTATTTCATGCTTCTACTCCTTGTTCACCACCTTCCTATTCCCTTAAGTGCTTAAATGAACCCGCTTTTGTTGAAAAGACCATATGTGTTCATGTTGATGTGGGCTATGTGGCCAAGGTTAATTCTTGTGATATGCTTGAGGGGAAGAACAATATTCTTTATTTGTCCATAGGTACATCAAGAGGGTACCATTCCTCTCTTGATCCATATTGTTTATACCTAGAGGACTTGCCTAGAAAACTCATGTGGACAACTTATTTTGATTCTTTTGAATTTTCTAAGGCCTTTGATCTATTTAAGAGAGCGATACTAACATTTTCTGCTATAAATCTTTTGTTTCTCTCTTATTTGCAAGCTTGTAAACCGCATGATGAAGAGTTTGACAAGCTTTTAAGGGCGTTGACGGCATCTAAAGTGGTAGCCCCGATCTTGAGTTTTTGATGGAGTGGCTGATGCTCCATTCGCCTCATTCTTAAAGAGGCGATAGTTTAGGTGCATCTAGCACCTAACCTGGTGAAATCTTTCCTTATTTCCCCTTTTGCAATTTATTTGATTGTGCTTGCATTGAGGACAATGCTTTGTCCAAGCATGGGGGGATTTTTTGTGTAAAATTTGTAGTCATTGTCTTTGGTGATCTTGTATATAGTTTGTTTTTTTCCCCCCTCTTTTTCCCTTAGTTTTCTAGTTTCTTTCATTTATAAATAATTCCATCCATCTAGTTGCATTAGTTAGATTCATCCTTAGTTTTATTTTTTTTTTCTTAGTTTTTAGTTTCTTTTATTTTTCTAGGTTTGCATTTAGTTTAGTTTTTTTTTTTTATTTTGAAAAAATCCAAAAAAAAGAAAATTAAAAAAATTAAAAAAAATTAAGGATTGTGAAAACATAAATATAAGTTAGATAGGTTTTGTATTAACTAGATTTAATCTTGAGTAGCCCATTTGTGAATTAAAGTCATGAAATGAGTTTGTGAAAGCTTATTGAGTTGAGCACTGCATTTTGAAAGTGATGATTGATTGCCCTTTTATGATCTTTCGGTGTGAGTTTGGCATGTGCACATACTTGAGCTAGGTTTGATTGTTGAGCGTAAAACCGTGAGACCACATAAGCCAAAAAGGCTAATCATTTTTATTAGTCTCATATTTTCTATGTGTGACTCATCCTTAGTTTTCGTTCTCTAGAACTTGCTTCACATCTCTTTGAAATTGCGTTTTTGCTTGTGCATTGATAATATGATAGAGGCATTCTTTTGTATATATTTTAGCTACAAAGCCAAATAGCCACCCTTTATTTGTCAATATCCGCCTTTAGCCCTTCTTTTAGCCTTGTATCACTCTTTCTTTTGATTACCTATATAATTAGCCATGGCCAAATATTGAATTTCCTACCCTTAAGCCTATGCTTGGAGTGTTAGAGTGTGAAGAGTTGGGTTGATTGTGGTGTTTTTGTGGTTTGGTTTTGTTGGGGATGTTGTAAAGTTGAATATCATGAGATTGCTCTCAATTGTAGCTTGATATGGGTTGAGGTGGGAATTTGCCTTATAATTGTATATTTATTTGTTTTCAGTTGTGGTTCATTTTGAAAAAAAAAAAGAAACAACAAAAAAAAAGCAAAAAGAGAAAAAAGAGAAAAAAAAAAGGAAAAGAAATAATGAAAAAAGGTAGAAATAAAGTGTTTAGTAGTTTGTTAGTTTATTTTCTTTGATTTGAGGCGATTTCCACTTGATTATGGGATGTGTTGTAGTGAATATAAAGTGTGAAAGTTTTGTTTGTACAAATTTGGTGAGGTTTATGCTCCAAGCTTGGGTTTTTAGCTTCACTTCTGCAAATATATTTCAACTTCTTACCCTTAACCTGAGCCCCATTACAACCCTTTTGAAAGTCCTCTTGATTGTCATTGTGCATTGCATATTAGCGGTAGAGAATTGAGATGTTTTGCAAGTTTATGGTAGGATGTTGCTTTGACTTGAGTATTGAGCGAACCTTCAATGATTTATTCACATTTAAACACATGAGAGGAGTGTTTCCACATTCCCAAAAGTGAGGTTGCTCTCGATCTGCCGAGTTTCTTATTAAACATGTGCCTGCTTGCTTCATTTGTGATTAGGGATGATTGGTTTGAACTTGAGAAGCGTAGTGCTTATAAATCTTTCCAATGCTTCTCCTTCCCTTGTATATGGACTTTGATTCACTTTTGGGGTGTTCTAGGTTAGACTTAGTTGACTGAAAGATCATGTTGATGCTTTTCTAAGGAGATTATAAATAAAAATCTTTGTTATCATTTTGAGTCTTTTGTTTTGTTTTGTTTTTGAGTCTTTTGTCCCCGTGTTTTTATTTCTTTTCTTTTCTTTTCTTTTGTGAGTCTGGACTTTCTTGGGGACAAGCAAGAACTAAGCATGGGGGACTTTGATGAGGACATATAGTGGCCATATATTGGGAGTATTTTGATAGTGAAATTTGGGGAATAATGTGCTTAATTGATCTTTTATGATCTTATTTCGCTATCTTAACTAAGTTTTGTGTGTTTTGTTCAATTTGTGCAGATTAGTAATATGATATCCAAAGCTCACATCCATTACTTGATTCATCACTAAAAGAGCTTTCCGACTATATATTATAAGGTCAATTTCGAGTTGAGATGATGGAGTTATGAGTAAAATAGCAGAAAGTGTGCGAAAACAGATATATGTCTACTCTTTTGGTCACCATCATTTCCACAAGTATGTTATGACTTTGAGACTTATGCCAATGAAAAGTAGACTCCTAGAGCTTTCCGAAAAGTCAAGAACCAAGTCAATCGGACGTCGGACGAAGGAGATATGGCCGAAACAAGACGACCCAAAAAACTCCAGCACCAACACGACCCGTGTTGACATCAACACACTCCGTGTTGGCCTCTAGAGAGCTCAATTTCCCCAGAAACCATCAACACGACCCGTGTTGACACCAACACGGTCCGTGTTGGCCCTGTTTATGACGATTTGGCCGTTTCAACTTCTCTTAATGGCTATATAATTGTAGATTCGGCTGATTCATCCATCACCATCCACCTTCATTCATTCACTCCCATTCACCATCCATCTCCATCTCTACCATCATCCATCCCTTCCTCCACAAATCCATCCACATTCATCCTTAGTTGAAGATTGAGAGTTTATTGATGTTCGAAGATCGATTCTCAAGAAATCTATTGACGTGGAGGAGCAAAAGTCCCCACCGACTACCATTTAAGCGAGGAACGATTTCCATCTCAGTTTACTTCTCTTTCTTTTAGATTTCATGCTTTCTAGAATAGATTTTGATATGTTTTGTGTTTTAAACATGAGTAGTGAGTAGTTTCTTTCAGTTTGGGGGATAATCCCTTTTAAGTTTCTCTTATGGATTGAGTATTTTTGGATTGAACAAGTTTGTTTATCTTGTTTGAATGCATTTTATTTATCCTTTGATTTTGTATGGCATTGCTTTTGCTTGATCACCATTAGCATGGTTATAGATTATTGAGTGAAGTACCGAATGGAGAAATTCAATATTCGGAACCGTTAGGATTAAACTAGTATATGAAGTGAACTAGAGATAGAAGACTTTGTAACTAGGGGTCATTGGATAATTTGATATTTAACTTAGATAAAATTGACACAATAAAGAGTCCAATAGATCAATTTTACTAAGCAATCCGTTTCATTGCCAAAAGCTCGCTACGGAATACATTATGCAATTATCGACCCTAAAATGTACCACATTAGTGACATACATGTTCAATCCATGATTCATTGAGTTACTTAGGTTTTATCCTCTGAACGCTTTTCTCATATTGATTAATCCAAGTAAATTGTGTGAATATTTGTTGGTTTTGACCTTTTTAGTGACTAGAACTAGAATTAGTTATTCTCAATCTGAAACCCGACCGATTTAGTAATCACCTAGGAAGCTAGTTTGGTGCGTAGTTAGCAAAGTCCCTGTGGGATCGACCTTGATACTTGCTACACGAGCACCCGTACACTTGCGAAAACAGATATATGTCTACTCTTTTGGTCACCATCATTTCCACAAGTATGCTATGACTTTGTAACTTATGCCAATGAAAAGTATACTCCTAAAGCTTTCCGAAAAGTCAAGAACCAAGTCAATCGGACGTCGGACGAAGGAGATATGGCCGAAACAAGACGACCCAAAAAACTACAGCACCAACACGACCCGTGTTGACATCAACACGGTCTGTGTTGGCGTCCAGAGAGCTCAATTTCCCCAGAAACCATCAACACGACCCGTGTTGACACCAACACGGTCCGTGTTGGCCCTGTTTATGACGATTTGGCCGTTTCAACTTCTCTTAATGGCTATATAATTGTAGATTCGGCTGATTCATCCATCACCATCCACCTTCATTCATTCACTCCCATTCACCATCCATCTCCATCTCTACCATCATCCATCCCTTCCTCCACAAATCCATCCACATTCATCCTTAGTTGAAGATTGAGAGTTTATTGATGTTCAAGATCGATTCTCAAGAAATCTATTGACGTGGAGGAGCAAAAGTCCCCAGACTACCATTTAAGCGAGGAACGATTTCCATCTCGCTACTTCTCTTTCTTTTAGATTTCATGCTTTCTAGAATAGATTTTGATATGTTTTGTGTTTTAAACATGAGTAGTGAGTAGTTTCTTTCGGTTTGGGGATAATCCCTTTTAAGTTTCTCTTATGGATTGAGTATTTTTGGATTGAACAAGTTTGTTTATCTTGTTTGAATGCATTTTATTTATCCTTTGATTTTGTATGGCATTGCTTTTGCTTGATCACCATTAGCATGGTTATAGATTATTGAGTGAAGTACCGAATGGAGAAATTCAATATTCGGAACCGTTAGGATTAAACTAGTATATGAAGTGAACTAGAGATAGAAGACTTTGTAACTAGGGGTCATTGGATAATTTGATATTTAACTTAGATAAAATTGACACAATAAAGAGTCCAATAGATCAATTTTACTAAGCAATCCGTTTCATTGCCAAAAGCTCGCTACGGAATACATTATGCAATTATCGACCCTAAAATGTACCACATTAGTGACATACATGTTCAATCCATGATTCATTGAGTTACTTAGGTTTTATCCTCTGAACGCTTTTCTCATATTGATTAATCCAAGTAAATTGTGTGAATATTTGTTGGTTTTGACCTTTTTAGTGACTAGAACTAGAATTAGTTATTCTCAATCTGAAACCCGACCGATTTAGTAATCACCTAGGAAGCTAGTTTGGTGCGTAGTTAGCAAAGTCCCTGTGGGATCGACCTTGATACTTGCTACACGAGCACCCGTACACTTGCGGCCTATCACAAGTCAACCTGCTTGCATGCTCGTTGCTACCCAAAACAACATTCAAAGGGTCCGTAATGGTTGATTTATAACTGAAGCAAGGCTAGGGTTTGATCAATTACACATCAAGGGATGACGTGCAACCAATCTAGGGTTAGGGTAATGATCACGTGAAACCTAGGGTTTTGTAGGATAAATCAATAAAGATAGATACTTTTGATAGTTCAGGGGAATCGAACTTGATACAAAGACACCACAAGTTGAATCCCTAGGGCTACTTGCTCTTCTACTTAGTTACAGAAACACCTTCTAAGTATTGGAACAAGCTCTACCTCACCACTTGATTAGCCAATTCAAGATACAATAGTAGAAAAGGAAAGAGGGAAACTCTCAGGATGAGCAAAAGCTCGTTTTGTATTCCTAATCAAAAGTTGTGTGTAAAATGTTACAAGCTATCCCCTATTTATACTAGACTAAGACCTAATCCTTCTAGGATTACTAAACTTGGCGCCTAAGCAGCCTAAGGATGAATCCTTCTAGGATTCCCTTTGGCTTTCCTAATCCAACTAGGATTATTCAAGATTGGTGCCCAAGTAATATGAATCCTACTAGGATTCTCCTCTTCAAGACTCTTCTAAACTCTTCTAGACTCCTCTAACTTGACGCCTAAGCTAAACTAGGAAAAATGTGAAATTAACTTGGCAAACTTAACTACTAATAAGGAAAATACAAATACTACTATAACAAACTTAGCTACTAATAAGGAAAACACAAATACTACTAAAACTTCTTATGGACTTCTCTTTCACGTGACTTGTATACTTCCATGGACTTCTTTCACGTGACTTTGCTCCCCTTTAGCTTGCTTGGACGTCATGTACCCTCCATGAACCTAGGGTCCCCAAAGATGAGACCAAGGCTAAGCGAATCTCCATCAATGGTTTTGCTAGAAGCATCCCCAGACCTGCCACAATCGAAAGCATTAAGAGAGTCGGGCACAACCGTGTCATCATTCCCAATAATCCTTGTCCCATTATTAACCTCACAAGGGGACGAGAGGTGCAAAGCATTCGGAATGAGATCACCACCTTTATTCTTCTTGGGAAACCACTTCTGGACAAATTTTGCAATAGCATGAGGTCTAACTGCTTGTTTTTTTATTGAGTTTAGCCCAAGAAACAAAGATCTTTTATGTGGTCGACAATTTTAAAGTTCATCTCGTTAATAGCTTTTCTTCCTTTTTGCCAACTTTTGCTGGGATATACTCATCAACAACCCCCCCCCCCCAAACTTGCTAAACAAACTTTTAAGCCTCGAGCTGCCCATATTGATAGGGAGATTATCAATAAAAAGGGAGTACAAATACTTATCCTTAACAGGCATATTAGGCATAAAAGAGCAACCCTTGAGGGGTAAATCATTAACAACAACACCATCACTACAAAGTATATGTTTTTCAACAGGAGGGGTAGTTGAAAGTTGTTCATGAACCTCCCCCAACTCTTTCAACACAATAATAATTTCACAAGCTCTATTCAAGGAGGCCCAACACACAACCTTAGAAGAAAATTTCTCCAAAGAAATGGAGAAAACAAGACTGTCAAGTTCAAGTTTCAACACCTTAAACCTATCAAGAATTCGATTGCTTAACTCCATGACTGAACTAAGAGGGATTGTAATCCAAAAAACAGAGCCAACCCACACCAGCTCCCTACAGCAATGAGCGAGACACAACAAAGAAAAAACACTCCCCACAAGCCCTCAAAATCATCCTAACACTTGGGAAAAGGTAACAAGTCACCTAGCAATTAAAGCAGAAGAACCAACCAAAGAATTCCAACTGAAGAGTAGAGGACAGGTGAACGACCAGAAACGGCACTCCGACGACCCAGCCACGGGGAATCCAATCCCCTAGAGAGCCAATAACATCCCGGCGACCAAGGACGGCGGCCAAATGCAGCCCACCGACCAGGGAAGGCGACCATCGCAGTAGATCGGGGTGGAGAGGGGCCAAAGCTCGATCGGGATTAGAGAGGAGAGGAAAGGTCGAGAGGTGAAGGGCCACCGCAACTCGGAAACTGGAGCACTGACCTCCCGGGAGGCCGATCAACCCCTCCGACGACCAGGGATGGCGGTAGTGAATGGCTGGGTCTGGATTGAGGGGAGGCAAAAGGTCGCACGCTATTTAAATTTTAAATTGAAAGCTCTATGTTTATAAAGATTTCCACGCCATGTTCTATCACCTTTATTATTATTATTATTATTATTATTATTATTATTATTTTAACGACAGAATCAATAATATTCAAGCATAAAGTTACATGCTTATGCTGAGCTTCTTTTATCAACTTCTTAACTAACCAATGTACTAGTTTTACTATATTTTTAGATACCTTCTCTATTCTACACTTAGGGAGTGTTTGGTAGGAACCCCAGGGAAAATTTCCCAGCGAAAAATTTCCCTTAGCCTCCCCCCCCCCCTCTAAAGGGAAATTTTCCCTAGGAAAATGGAGAAAATGGTGGGACCATTGTGAAAACTTTCCCGAAGTCAACCCGCATCCAAACATGGGGAAAATAAGCCTCGAGTTGCCCATATTATACATAACCATTCTAAAAATAACTAGCTCAATATCTTTACCCAATCCAATGCTAATTCTTTTGCATTTATTAATACCATGTGAATAGCTTTTAGTTCAACCTATGTACTAGTTCTTGCTTGGAATTTTATGCTTGCTTTGATGTTCTCATCCCCTTGGTTATCTTTGCCTTATACAATTGCCACTGCTGCCTTGTCTGATACCTTCTACCATGCACCATCCACCACCAAACTTTAATAATTTATTAACGACATATGTTGGCCTATGTCAAAATATGCTGCTCCCTGATCTGTGTTTATGGCTTGTCTCTTGTGAAGTGTCTGATTCCTTCATTTCATTAATTCCTTTAGTGACAGTGCTAGGGCGGTCAACCATATCATCCTAAGGTCGTTGGAGTCGGAAACAATAATGGGAGGACAATTTGGTCTTTTCAAAGAGGTAAGGGTTTGGTTCGTTGAGCCTCAAGGAACGACGTGGATGAAGTTGGGGATCGAAGAAGGCCAAGGAGATAATGGAGAAAGAAGAGCAGAGAAGGCCAACAGCTAGTGACGGTCGTGACTAATACTAGTCACACCCCTAACTTTTTATTTTGAAGGTTACGACCGTCTTGCTTAGATCGTTGTCACAGCCCAGACCAATTTAGGTCACGTCCAAGATATAAGTCGGCCAGGATTGTGACTAATTCAGGTCGTGACTGGTTCGGAAAGATCCTTCTCCCAACAACCTTGGGTGTCGCGTATGACTATTCAAGTTCACACTCGTAACCTCAACTTGGAGGTTACTCCTTGTGCAAGAAAGGCTTGTCACGACCGTAATTTCCTTGGTCAGAATTGTGACTGTTATTGGTCACATTTGTGACTAGGCCATTCTTGTGGGGAGTGTCGTGACAATGTTCGATATACTTAGAGTTTAAACCAAAATAATATATTGATTATAGGTCTTGCTTGAGACCTCCATATTTGGTAATTAAATATGTTTAATTACAACTGTATTATTTGGTCTTACTGGGTCACACAAGTCAGTGGCATAGAACAATGTATATGTAACTCAAAATATTATCGTATTATGATCAAAAGTGTTGAGAGTTGATTTCTTGGAGAAATCAAGACAACACATACCGTATTGGGCTAACACGGATGTTTACACCCGTTTTAAGGCCTAAATTACTCATCTGGCCTTGTAGTTTTCGCTCAATTCCGGGTTATTTTCATGCTTTTAATATGCTTTTTAGTTGTTTTTGTAGGTACTTGGAGTTTGAGAAATAAAGCAAGGCGAAGAAGCAAATCAAGGCTAAATAGAGGGTCTCGAGAGAATTCCCGAGCTAAGTCGGCGCGAGAAATGAAGAGAAGTCGTGTCAGGACGGCAAAGTCATCTCGGCGGAGCAAGGTCAGGGTCGTCGCACCCGTTACGAGCCTTATAGCGGGCGCAACGAGACAATCTTCCATGCTCAGTTTTGTAGCCCTTGCTACACTCTTGTAGCGGGTGCTACATCCAAAGAAGAAAAGTTGGAAGAGAAGCTTGAAGGTCGTACCACCTGCGACAAAAGGGGTGACGCCCACAACGATTCCATGGAAGAAACTCATAAGGAGGTTGTAGTCAAGGTGGTTGTGCCCCCAACCAACCCGTCGCACCCGCGATCTCGCGTGAAAATGGAATCGCCCTCTTCACTCCCAGAACTGTAGCGCCCACGATAATGGTCGTGGCGCCCGCGACGACACTATTTTATTGTATTTTTCGGCTTGAAACAGCAGCATTTTTTGGGGTTTTCTTAGCCTTGTATAAATAGTTTTTTATCATAATTTCTTAGCAGTTTTTAATTACTTTTGAGTATCCTTTTATGAGCTTTCTTAGGTTTAGAAGATTGTGAGAGAGATTAACTAAAAGACTAACAAAAATCGAGTAAATTACATTTACCCTACTTGACATTTGTGGTAATAATTTTTGCACACCCGACATTTATGAAATAATTTTCACCTTACCTGACATTAAGTGAAAGTGATTTTTAGTGGCAAAATCCGGTTACTTCTCATCGGAAATGAGAAAATACAATAATACCCCTATATGACTATGTGAATATATAATGTTGCTCATAATATTGAGAAGTATGACCCTTTCATTGTTTTGTATGGAAAAAGATGTGTCAAAACTCCAAATAGAAAACACCAATAGTCGATTCCTCTCACATTGCTCCTCTTCAACACTCCTCTGTTAATGTCATATGAATTAACATTAAGGTTAAAAATGTCAATTCATATTTAATTGAACGTCATATGAATTAATATCAATGGTAAAAAAAGTCGATTCATATTTATCTTTTTAATGTTATGCTGGAAAATCCAACAAAAATCAATTATAAAATATCTTAGGAGGTTTAAATTTATGAACACTTAATGTTAGATAAGGTGAAACCTATTTCACAAATGTCGGGTGTGCAAAAATTATTATTACAAATGTCAGGTAGGTAAATGTAATTTACTCAACAAAAATTCATCTCTTTTTGGATTACTTTGGTTGTATCGAGTAATTATGGTTGAATCAATTGAGAGATTGAAGATTCTACTATCTCTTTGGCCATTGTTATTCATTCCTTACATCCATAGGTGATATCTATTCTCTCTTTCTCTATTTTACTATTGTTGAATGCTTGATTAGTTACTTAATTAGCTTTGATCATCTCTTAACTTGTTTTGTTAGTGATTTTGATTTGTTTGTGCTAGAATCATGTCTAGATTTGATTTTGAATGTGATAGATTAGTTATGAACATGATTACTGGCTAAGTTCTTAGTCGGTTAGGGAGTGATTAAGGGTCTTAGTGGGTGATTAGTACTGGGTTAGTGAATTAGGGAGTAATTAGTGAGGAAACCTAATTCCCACCTTATTCTTTCCTTCAAGTGCGGTGAATTAAGGACCGAGAGCTCCTTAACTCACTAAATACTTACTAGGAACGGTAAGGACGGGATACTTAATCCCATTCCCATGAGAATGAGAATGGGGTTAACTAGAGAAATAGAGGGTCCCGAGAGTATTCCCGAGCTAAGTCAGGGAGAGAAATGAAGAGAAGTCGAGTCGGGACGACAATGTCATCTTGGAGGAGCAAGGTTAGGGTCGTCACAACAGCTACGGGTCTTGTAGCAACGTGACGAGACATTCTTCCATGTCCAGTTTCGTAGCCCCCGCTACACTCTTGTAGCGGGCACTACGCCCAAAGAAGAAAAGTTGGAAGAGGAGACCGAAGGTCGTGCCACCCGCGACAGAAGGGGTGGCATCCGCAACGATTCCATGGAAGAAAACTCAAAAGGAGTTTGTAGTCAGGGTGGTTGTGCCCCCGACCAACTCGTCGCACCTCTTTCGCTCCCAGAACTGTAGTGCCCATGACAGTGGCCGTCGCGCCCACGACGACACTAATTTATTGTATTTTTCGGCTTGAAACGGTAGCATTTTAGGGGTTTTCTTAGCCTTGTATAAATAGTTTTTTTATCATAATTTATCAGCAGTTTTTAGTTACTTTTGAGAATCCTTTTATGAGCTTTCATAGGTTTAGGAGATTGTGAGAGAGATTAACTAAAAGATTAACAAAAAATCCATCTCTATTTGGATTACTTTGGTTGTACTGGATGATTGTGGTTGAATCAATTGAGAGATTGAAGATTCTATTATCTCATTGGCCATTGTTATTCATTCCTTACATCCATAGCTGATATTTATTCTCTCTTTATCTATTTTACTGTTATTGAATGGTTGATTATTACTTAATTAGCTTTGATCATCTCTTAACTTGTTTTGTTAGTGATTTTGATTTGTTTGTGATAGAATCATGTCTAGGTTTCGTTTTGAATGTTATAAATTAGTTATGAACATGATTAGTGGCTAAGTTCTTAGTGGGTTTGGGGTGATTAAGGGTCTTAGTGGGTGATTAGTATCGGGTCAGTGAATTAGGGAGTAATTAGTGAGAAAATCTAATTTCCACCTTATTCTTCCCTTCAACTGTGGTGAATTAAGGTCTAAGAGCTCCTTAACTCACTAAACACTTGCTAGGAACGGTAAGTACGGGATAGTTAATCTCATTCCCATGAGTATGGGAATGGGGTTAACTAGAGAACTTTGCATGATTAACCCCTGGGATCCATGGTGGATCTCGGGGTAGTCAATCCGGGCTTTCCTTGAGAAAGGGAGCTTGGTGGGCTTATTCTAGCGAAATTCTCATCTAGCTTTCCTTGTGCAAGAAAGGCCTGTCATGATCGTGACTATCCTTGATCAAAATCGTGACTATTATTAGTCACATTCGTGACTAGGCCATTTTTGTTGGGAGTGTCGCGACAATGTTCGATATACTTAGAGTTTAAGCCAAAATAATATAGTGATTGCATGTCTTGCTAGAGACCTCCATATTCGATAATAAAATGTGTTTAATTACAACTGTGTTATTTGGTCTTACTGGGTCACACAAGTCAGTGCCATAGAACAATGTATGTAACCCAAAATAATATCATATTATGATCAAAAGTGTTGAGACCTGATTTCTTGGAGAAATCAAGACAACACGGACCGTGAGCATCCTTTTATGAGCTTTCTTAGGTTTAGGAGATTGTGTGAGACTAACAAAAATCCATCTCTATTTGGATTACTTTGGTTGCATTGGGTGATTGTTGTTGAATCGACTTGGAAATTGAAGATTCTACTATCTCTTTGGCCATTGTTATTCATTCCTTACATCCATAGGTGATATCTATTATCTCTTTCTCTATTTTACTATTGTTAATTGGTTAATTAGTTACTTGATTAGCTTTGATCATCTTTTAACTTATTTTGCTAGAGATTTCAATTTATTTGTGATAGCATCATGTCTAGGTTTTGTTTTTAATGTGATAGATTAGTTATGAACATGATTAGTGGCTAGGGTGATTAAGGGTTTTAATGGATTATTAGTACCAGATTAGTGAATTAGGGAGTAACTAGTGAAGAAGCTTAATTCCAACCTTATTCTTTCCTTCAAGTGGGGTGAATTAAGGACCGAGAGCTTCTTAATCCACTAAACACTTGCTAGGAACGATAAGGACAGGATAGTTAATCCCATTTCCTTGAGAATGAGAATAGGGTTAACTAGAGAACTTTGCATGATTAACACCCGGGATCTATAGTTGATCTCAGGTAGTCAATTCGGGCTTCCCTTGAGAAAGGGAGCTCGGTGGGCTTATTCTTGTAAAGTTCTCATCTGGTTTCTTCTATCTTCTTACTTCCTGATCATGAAACCCGTGTTTATGACCCCACTAGTTTCCTAAAACCCCCGAAGCCTTCTTTTTCTATTTGAATCAAATCCTGCATGTTTATTCGTGCCTTTGGTGGTTTAGTAATTCAATCAATCCTTATGTTTTCCTTGTGAATTAAACGCCCTTCAAGCCAGAACCTTAGGGTTAGGCTCTTCAACTCTTCGTGGAAACGATAAAAAACCGGGTGCTAAACCCACTAAACACAAAATGGCGCTGTTGCTGGGGAGCTAGCACTCCTAACTTTTTGTGATTTGGTTTGAATTAGTTTAGATCATCTTCATGGTTGAGGTAGGTCGAGTCTAGGTCGTAGGGCATCTGACTTTTTCTAGTATTCTAATGGTGTATGCAGACACGATCACGCGCTAATCAAGCGCCATTGGCTCCGTTGGATCTCGAACCGAAGAAACTTATTTGAAAGGCCAATGCTAGCTCACAAAAAAAGGATCACCAGAGAAACCTTAGACATCAACAAGTCCCGATGGCCGAGGGTCAACCCGATCCACCCCGTAGCCTTGGTTCCTATTCAACTCCATCGTCGGGTACAGGAGGCAGTCCGATCATTCTTCCCGAGTTACCTCAGAATGATGTGTTTGAGTTCAAGCCCTACTTGTTGCATATTTTTGAAAGCAACCAGTATCACAGAGCATATCACGAGATCCCGATAGATAACATAAATTAATTTGAAGAGCGGGTCGGCTACATGCAAATGCAAGGAGTATCTTCGGAGTATATGAAATTGAAGTTCTTCCCACTTACCTTGGTGGGAAAGGCCAAGATATAGCTCATGATGTGCCCACCTGGCACTTATGAATCATGGGAGCATTGAGTAGAGACTTTCTTCAACGATTTTTCCCAGGTGACGAGACATACCGGCTTCGACAAGCAATCATGAACTTCAAGCAAGAGCCGGGAGAATCACTTTTTGAAGCATGGGGGAGGTTCAAAGGCCTCCAACGAAAGTGCCCACACCATAATCTAGAAGATTGGTTGTTGCTACATCACTTCTACTAAGGGCTTTTTGGCACTCTCAGGGAGTCGACTGACAATGCATCCGGAGGAATGTTTCACAAGAAGACTGCGGAGGAAGCCAATGTTTTTCTTCATGAGTTATCCAAAACTCCTCTCATTGGGGAGGTGGACGAAGCTCGAGAGACGGAGGCTCTTCTTCTTCGGAGTAACCCTACTATGAAACTCCTCATGGATACTATCCTCGAGATGCAACAAAAAATGGTCCTAAATGAGACAACCAAGCAATTGAAGGCGACATAGGAGGTCCAAGCCCTTGCATCCACTCCCGGTATAAATGCTATTACTCGTGAATTTCGCGTTCATCCGCATCTTACTCAACAATGTACGGAGTTTCAACTTTCGAAGCAAGCTAATTCCATATACCCCAATAACAACCTTTCCTACTCTACCCAAAATCCTATTCACCCTCGAGGCAATCATACTTATAACCAGCAACCAACCCAAAACTACCCTCCTGTAGGACCCGGAAAAAGGAGCGGGTTTTTACACCTTCTTTTCCGTTGCGCTACTTAGGTTGTGATTGGGAGCTGACTAAGGTTGCTTAATCTTTAAATAAGGATGTTTTTATTCTTTACAAAATGTTTTCGATCTTTTGCAAACCTTATCCGTTTCAACTCACTCAGAGCCTGGGCGAATCATTCAAACAATGTACCAATAACCATCTAATTCCAAATTTGGGGCCGAATGGGATATAATGGGCCACTTGGCTAATCCCAAGGTCGTGCGGCCATGGGTGGAGTCAGGCCAAGGGTCCATTTTGTTTGGCCCAAGGAAGGGGGACTAGGACCCAACCATGGCCGTGCGACCTTGGCTAGATTCTACGTCAATTTTTTTTGGGTCGGTCCACTAATATGGACGTCGGGGATATCGATTCATTTAATATGTATGACACGACGAGCATAAGAGTTGAGTTATACCGATGAAGATATAGAAAAGAGGAGTCGTCAGTTGATTTAAGGAAATCAACAAATCAAAAAGAAAAAGAAAGTAAACATCGGTCTACGAACCCGAATTCTGAGCCTGGGGGTAAGGTTACAAATTCAAGAATATAAGAGTTCTTGGATCCGCCTGTTTCAAAAACAGACTCTACTAAAATCAAGTTTGAAATGAAAGAGAGCGGGGAGAAGTTTAAGAGGTTTCACAACATCATATTCATCATACAAAATGTAACATTATTTATAAGAAATGAAGTACAAAAGTTTACAAAATGAACGTATGGCTATATAGTAACAACAAGCAAGACGATCAAACCTTGTTTAAGAACAAATGATGATCGTGACGTGCACTTTTAATGATTATAGCCACGATATGTCGGGACTTTGATGTGTGAAGAGAAAGAACTTTGAGAGGGGAAGGATGGTAGTGGAGAGTGTTTGTGATGAGAGTTGATGGTAGTTGTTGATGATTTCAAAGGTGGGATGACGAGGTATTTATAGGAGTTGATGGAGGTATGATCATAGAAGGTGGGGGGGCATGATCCAAAGTTCATGCCCATGATCGTTGCTAAGCCCATGCGGCCTTTGACTCAGATTGAGTCAAAGGCGTCATGGCGTTTAACAAGGGATCGGATGGAGGGAGTTGGCGCGGGAATTTGAAATTCGACCGAGCAAGGTTGTGCGACCAATAGCGTTCAATCAAGCGGATCGATGATGTGGCAAAGCGCGGGCTGCTTTTGATTTCTGTAGGTCGTGCGGCCTTGAGAGGGTCTTTGGGCGAATTCACGTCTTAGGCCTGGTTTTCTTTTAGTCAAGGTCATGTGGCGTTGGTCTCCTTTTCCTGGGCCCTTGCTGGTTCTTGGGCCTGTGTCCTTGTGCTAGTCATCGCTTTGGTATCTGGGCCGGGGCCCAAGTTTCAATTTATTCTTGGCTTAGTGATTAATATGCGTGTCGCAAATCTTTGGGCTAGGTTAGGTTGATTGAGCCCTATCCCATGAGTCTATATAGCAAAGCATGGATCGATCATTTTTATCAATCCTTTGATTTCATGAGTGACTCCACCATCAGTTACACCTGTAAAACTTGTGTTGCATCTTGTTTGAGTCCACATTTTGGCATTGCATATTGTGACAAAGTGATTGTGGCATTCATTTCTACATTACATAAACTACATAGCGAAATAGTCACCCTAATGATATTATTACCCTTCTTTAGACACGCTTAGCCTTTGATTACTTTTTTTGTGATGAAACCCTCACAATATAAGTTATGGCCTTTGTTAATCTCCTACCCTCTTACCTTGCTTAGATGTTATGAGAATTTGTCACTTTGAGTGTGAAAATTCGTTTGGCGTTGTTATGGATGAAGTTGAGATGCTAGGGTGTGGTTTTGATCTTATTTGAATTGGGGTGACTTACATTCCCCAATTATTTTGAATTAGCCAATTTGGTTGTGTTGTTCTTATACATGCTTATAAGGGGAATCTGACTCCATAACTGATGTCAATACTTGAATTGTGATTCTCAAGCATGATATAATGTGATATGTGCCAAGGTTGAAGTTGCGATTATACGTTTTCCTTCTTCTTGATCACCTATCAAAAACAAAAAGAAATAAAATAAAATATAAAGTGGAAGAAAATCGGTGATTAAGTAGAAGTTATGTACTTTATGGACGCTTCTAGCCTAATTATGGGGTTTGATATGATGTCTAACTGAGATGAGGGAGTAAGTGAGTGTCTTGCCATGAGGCAAGTGTGTGAGTTGAGAGCAATAACTGGTAAGACTAACTCCAAGCATGACTCTTTTACTACTCTTTACCCAAATAATTACTACTCCTTCCCCCCTTAACCTAAGCATCATTACAACCTTAAAAGACCTCTTGATTGTCCCTTGTGCCTTGCATGCTAGCGGTGGAGAGTGAGATTCTTACCAAGCCTATGGTAGGTTGCTTCTTTTGGTTTGAGTGAGTGAACCCACTTCAATGAATATTTGAGTGTTAGAGTGTTCTACTTTATCCTAATGTGAGGTTTGCTCATCGACTGGCCTACGTCCATAATCAACCGTGCATATTTGCATTTATCTTAAGACTGTTGGTGGCTATTCATCCTCGAACTGCTTACCTCTTTCAAAGTTTCGAAAACATTCTTCTTCATGGTTTACATTGGTTTCGCTCCCATCTAGATTGTTCTAGGTAGTTGCTTGATGAATTGATGTGTGCTTTAATTGGTTAGCTTGAGAAGGAGTGTGACTATAATCATAACCCTAACACTAACCTTCTTTAGTTTAATTTTGTATTCCAAATTCCCAATTTGAGTCTTTTGATTTTGATTTCTATTTTGAGTCCTTTTCTTAGTTTTACGTGTTTCATGTGTTAGACTTGCTTGTGGGCAAGCAAAAGCTAAGCATAGGGGGTGATTTGATAAGTGCGTATTTTATAGTCTTTATTAGGTTGCTAACTTGTATATTTTAGCTAATTATGTAATATAATCTTGTCTTTTTATATTGAATTCCTTGATTTCTTCACTTAGTTTAAAAATTGGTAAGTTTTGCAGATTTGAAGGAAAAATCTATCAAAAACCAAGAGAATTTGAGAGAAAGAAAAATGAACAGAAGAGTTAGAAGAAGAAATGAAATAGAAACAGCCCATGACGCACTCCACGGCCCAGTCCAAAGTAGCGCTAACCTAGGCGCTGGTTGCGCCCTTACTGGCACTAGTTACGCCTTGGTCAGGAGGAAAAGTCACGGAAAAGAAGAGAGGCGCAGGGCGCACCTCAGCAGTGCCTCACTTACTTATAAAAGGGAAGACGTCGCAAAAGTTTAGGGTACTTTCTAAGATTTTAGCATTAAATTTTCTGTAAGCTTTTTCCCTTCGAAGATTTAATTCTTTCCATCGTTTTGGTAGTTTTAAGAAAAGAAGAGGGGAAGATTGACATCAACTTAGGTAACACAAGGAGAACGAATTTGACATCTTGGATATTTGGTTTAGTTCTCTATTTTCATGATGCTTTGTAGTTTAGATTTCGTTTATGTTTTGTTAGTTTATATCAAGTATGAGTAGTTAGTTTGATTGTTTAGGAGATAAACTCGATGTTAATTCATTGAATTATGGTGTTTGATTATGGTATGAGGTTTTAATCCAGTTGTTTAATCTTTATGTTTCGTATGCCATAGTAATTGATTGATCACCTTTTACTTGGTTTAGATTCTTAATATCAGGTCGAAAGATTGTTATTATGAATCTAATTAACAAACATTAAATAGGTATAGAACACAGTTAGAAATAATGGGTTCATGGCTAGGGTCGCTTTATAATATATTCTTCTCTTTGATTGAATTAAATGGTCATGAGAATAGGTGTTTAGTTTAATCACTACAACTCACCCTGGATCGAAAGATTGTTGTGATATGTCTTAGATTGATTATAGACCCCGACACTAACAATATTACCCAGTATTAGAATTAGCACCTAATCAATTAGTTAACTAAAGTGGATTCCCCTAAACTCTATTATTAAACATTTAAAAATCTAAATGTTTATCGCTTTTCTAGTTTTAGTTCAAAGAATCACAAAAACAACAAACCTTTTGGATGACCGAGCATCCTTTGCGGTGTCATAGTCAAGTGCGTAGTTTGAGCAAGTCTTCGAGAGAACGACCGTGCCAACCGATTTTTCCCGATTCCGGGTTGAACCGGGCTTACCGATTTTTTTTCCGGTTTTCGACGATTTAACTTACAAAACAGACTACATTTAAAACCGACCTGGCCAGACCATCTAGTTCCGATTCAACTAGTTGAACCAGAGTAGTCGAATCGGTTTTAACAACATAGAATAGAATTTGTCAACTCCGCTATTCAGTATAATTGACACTCCAAATGTGAACTTTCAAGTTAGAAGAACACTGTTCCACTCAAAATAAAGATAATGAAACTTCTTACTCTAGACAACCTGGTGGCACTATGCGTTGTATTTTGAAAACAAGAATGGCAGCACAAACCATAAATTCAAATGTCTTTTTGTAGCCAAAAAAAAATGGATACATATTAATCATAGGATTTATGTATAAGAGTCTTTAGAGATGAAACCATAACCTTTTTTCGATAATTGAGGTCTAAGCCACAGCTAAAACGACAAAAGAGTCCACAACACCAACAACACCCAAACAAAGCTGACACCACTAATAACACCCAACACAATACCCCGACGTAAAATGAACAAAACAACCACCACACGAAAAGAACAAACACAACCCACCAACACCAAAGTTGCCAGGCAAAACCCAAGAAAACAACGAAAAACAACACAAACTCAACGAACCATATAAAAAAGAAAAGGCTAAAACCCCATAAGAACAACCTGGCCCAATCAGGCATTGGAATTAGTCAACCACTCCAACAATTTTATTGCCAAGTTTCAGTCTTGCAAAATCTTCAACCCACCCTTGTTGCTCATATCCAGTCAATTGGTCTAAACAATCCTCCAAATAAGAGGCGTTCTCAAAAACGAAAACTGAGATAGGCTTCGAAACATCCATCACTCCATGTTATAGCTTTACAACCCTGGATCTCCTCTTGCTCCTAGCAGAAAGGTTCGAACAATTGGATTGCATAATGATGCACTTGCTAAGGCACCTATAGGCTTGCCTAATAGCTTTGACTTTGGCCTTCTCTTTCCTCCTAACCCTAGCTAAGGGTCTTCAGCTCCTCGAGAATAAACTCTTTGAAGCCAGGAAGAAATTCAAGGTAAGAAACTGCAAGGAACGTATCAACTCAAGAAGAAGCACATTGACTACTACCAATGTCAGCAACACCATTAAAAATAGCCCCATGGCAAGAATTAACTCCCCTATTGGTATCCAGAGCAACCCCTGATTCCAAAGCCACATTCATGCCATTAGATTCGAGATCACGGTAGGGGATACAAGATCTAAGATCATGCCATTAGATTCGAGATCACGGTAGGGGATACAAGATCTAAGATCACTATTCGCATCAAGAGCGCAATGGCTAGTCCCATCGACATTCCCATTGTTGCAAGACAGTAAGGATGGACTACGATCCATGGGAACAACACGAACATCGTCCACACCGCAAGAGTCCTAAGCAACAGTAATAGGGTGTGATTTATGTCCAACATCAATAAGAACTCCACCACAATCCTTGACCTTGATCTTGTGTAAACACAAACCTTGAAAAGATCAAAAGATTCCAAGTTCACACAGAAGTAGAATCAATGGCTAGAACTTTACCCCAACTGCCGCTCCTTAAGAAATTTTCTTGGGAATACAAATGAAGCGAAAGGCCAAAGCAAGATAAACAGGCCATACGTCAATCAAAAATGCAACCTTCCCTACATTTTCTTACATTCTTGAACCATTTCCCAAGTCCATCAAAATAGTCACTGCGCACAACTTCCATAAGTTCCACTGGCTCAAAAGTTAGTAAGAAAAGATCCCTACCCATGGGTCTAACAGAAATACCATTCAAACCATTTTCGAGAAGAGCCTTGTTGAAAATCAGAAGAGCCTTTTGTAAGCTCAGCTGACTCAAAAGTTAGTAAGAGTCTTTGGGATGAAACTGTAACTTTGACAATCAAATTTTATGCTTGGTGCAAACATATTATACAGAAGTCAATTCCCCCCCCCCCCCCCCCCCCAAATCCTAAAACGCCAAAAATAACCAAAGCAAAGTTTTTTTAAAAGAAAATTAAAAAAAGAACCTCATTTTTCTAACAATTATATCGAAACTTGGCAGATCAATGGAGTAATTTATATTTGTGACTTTCACAAACTTATTATATGTGTGCTTAGAAACCTGCCAAAAAACAGCCCACTACATGCCTACCTTGCTTTCCATTCCTAAGATGGTACTTCCCCTTCCCCGGCAGGATAGGATGCACAAGCATGGATTTACTGAATAAAAACCAAGATTTACAAGACCCTGCAAATTCGAACATCGATGACCGGGACTTTAGTAGAAGCCTGAGACATATCTAGTGCCTCATCCAGTGAAAGTCGACGATTTCTCCACACAGACTCCGCCCAACGCTTCATTCTTTCCCCTTCAGCCTTCCTATTTTCCTGGATACCAAGTACTTCAGCATACCCGCCTGCACAGTCAATATACAAAACTGAAGTTACACAGGTACACCAAGAAACATATTACATATCCTCACATTTAAATGTATATTTTTGTATACATGCATATATATATACACACCCGCGCATACACACAGAGACAAATATATACATGCATATACACACACACGTATTGTTGAAAACATTGTCGATATTATATTTAAAAGGATAGAGAAGGACAATGAAAAATAAAAGAAATAGTGCATAAAAAAAAAAAGAAAGAAAGATAGAAGTGAGGTTAAAGATATATTTAGTATTTTCTCCCTTTCTTGCACAACTATTTATAGTTGATTGTTAACAAATAATTTGCTTACTCATAGTTTATAATTTATTGTTTTGCTCTTTCGTGGGTATGATAAAAAATTAACCCCTTAGTAGCTAATTTTTTTGTTTATAACCACGATAATATAATATTATTCTTTCAAAATTTAGGTTTAACAAGTATTCTTAGTCAATTTTGTACAACTATAATATCAGATCATAAAATCCAATTTAAGATATTATAAATCTATAATGCGACTAAAAGTCCTAATGGTGCTTATTTTTCAATAATTGGTATTTTAAATTAATTGATAATTATTGTCATGCTTATTAAAAACAATACCATGTCCTACTTTGACAGTGGTACCGTAGAAGCAATCTTGTAATAAAAAAATATGTAAATGTGCAAGATAGGTTCACATGATATTATATTCTGATAACCAAAGTTTTGAATTAACTGAAATCCATAATTGATTTAGATTAAAAAAGAAGATAATCACTATTAATTTTCTGTTTCTTTAAAAATTTCACATCATAACCATCAAATTTTCTACCCATGTTTTTATGTATAAAATCAAGGGTAAATGTGTAACAAAATTAAAATATTATTATATACATAGACACACATTCATTATAAGGAAACTCAAACCTCAATGAAACTACTTAAGGAAACTCAAACCTAAATAGACTAAGTTAGAAGGTTCGGTTACTTTCGACCTACATTCAAAGCTAAATGTTATTCTCTTTTGCACAGTCACAAAACATGTGTAATTATTATGTGACTAAATATACTTTTCATACCTTTCTTAACCATAATTTTGGCAATATTTTAGAAGAATAGAATGATCCTTGAAATATTACAATCGATAAATTAAGTTCTAATAAAAAATCTTAGTTATAGTAATATTCTATTTTATGAAAACTTAAAAAACACATAAAATAGAATTATCATTATCATTGTTGCATTTTTTGAATCAAAAGATAACCATTGACATTGTTAAATAAAAAATATTTTCTAAACAATATTCAAAGTGGAATTATTATAAAACTATTTATATTGCACGGGTTTAATGATAGACACAAAAATATTAAAGCTTAGACACGTTTTGTTAGCAAATACAGCTTTGAACTTGACTTTAGTGTATAGAATATGAATTTATTTTAAATTTCTTTTTGTAATTGGTGATTATAAAATGAGGGTATCACAAGTTGTGTACAAATATTTTTGTATGCATCACCATATAGTAATCAAAATTATTTGCACCAAGTAAATATAAAACTTATAATGGTACAAACTTTTCCAATGATACTAATTATAAATTTAGACTGATAATTATTATAATTTACTCCTTAGACATAAATTAGGTGAATAAATGAAAATTATATAGTGCATCGCATGGGCCAGTTAAAGATATAGTTATTTATTGTCTTGAAAATAAATCGGGGAACAAAATCATATAAAACTGCTAGCAAAACCAAGCAAATGCAGGTATGTAATAATCCTCCCATCTTAACAGTTACAACCAATACATGAGAAGACTCGGAAAGCATTCTGCTTATGTGCAAAAGATATGAAGATTTCATCAGCTATTCTTCATTAAATGAAGGAAATTTGGAAATTAAACTTCAACACATTGGAGAAGAGGAACAATATTAGCCCAATCATAATAATTGTACTCAAATGCATGTTGAAAACAAGCATACCTCTTGCCAAAGCGACAATGTCCCTTTTCTCTATGTTTTCAGTGACTTTCAACAGCTCACCTCTTGCATCTGACGCAGAAAGAAAGATGTTATTCACTAATTTGAATGGAATATGACAAGAAACCAGTTTGTTTGTATCATACCATCCGGTTCCACTGGAGGGGCCTTAAGCAAGCCAATAACTTTTCGGTAAAGCCCCTACACAAAGCAAAAATACTACTAAGAGAACATCTTATGACCTTGGAAGTTTGGAACTTTAAAGCATGACTGAAACATCATTCTACAGCCAAAAAGGACAACTTTAGAGCTCTTGGCACATCGGTACCATACATTCAGTGAGTTAGCATTTTCTTACTAATGTCTTTTGTTAGGTGCATATTCCGTGCTCAGCGTCTCTATGATTCTCAGGTCATATGGGATAGGCTACCTATATTTAGATATCCTAGACCGTGCTCTTGCGTGTTTCTACCGAAGTTTGCTGTTGTATATTTCGTAGGCAATAGCCACACACACCTTATTGCACCACACCTCTCCTAGCATTCCCCTAGCCCTCCACATCCATTCAACCAAGCTCCACACCATGCGGGTAGTGGCACAAGCTGCCAACCCTGATAGGCTGCCCCAGCACGACTGCTGATGGAAGTCTATTCCTAGAAGGCCAAGTTGATGGTCAAGGAAGTCAGCTACTATATGAAGGAAGTCAGCCATGGAGCCTCCAACTCCAACAGAACAGCCCAGCAAGCAAATCAAGTCTCCAAGGACCGATCCAGTCTGTTCTCACCTATGGCCTTGATGACTGCCAGGAGAGACATGGTTTTAAAACCGGTTTTGTCTATCTTATTACTTGACCTTTGAAGACTTTGAGAGGGGTTTTCCTGCCATAAATGTAGTAGGCTGACTGCCCAGCATGTCAACTCAATGATAATGCGTTGTAGTTATGTATTTTCAGATTTCATTAGTTTGAATTAACTGCCGACTTTTGTAAGCTTAATTTGGGTTAAGTGTGTTTTGGCTTTGCTAATCACTTTGGGAAGCTTGGCTACCTATAAAATTATCAACAGCCTCCTTCCAACCTTGTAGAATTCAGAGTTGATGAATGAAGTAGAGCAAGGCTCCTTTCAAATCCCAAAATTTCTCTCTAGCTTATCTCTAACCTTTGCCAATTAGAGTGGTGATCTCAGGAGTCTTGTTCTAACTTTTGCTGGTGTTTCTTATCAAAAGGAAGGATCAAGGGCCCTAGCATTGGTTCTGGTGGTGTTTCTTATCCAGAATTAGTGTTAGCTTATCCATTAATCTTGTTCCCTGAAGAGTGCCAAGGACGAATCTGTTTTGGTTGTCTTGATTATTTCTCGTTGTCCTTGCTTACTTATTTTTAGCCAAGAAGTACATCAACTGCCAATAACTCTAATAATTGCGTCCCTCAGCTTGTAGCTGTGCCGTTTCCTATAAACCCCATTTAACTAAATGGTAACAACTGATTACATCTATTACCTGGCATCTATGCATGATACAACCTTAGTTTTAAAAAGCGGGCGCCTCGTCCTCTCCGCGCTATTTTGTCGTGAAGTGAAGCGAGCTTTTTGCGCCTTTCTCTGAGTGGTCAAATTTTCTCCTTCTTTTGCTTCTGCGGTGTTGTGGAAGATGCTTTTTCTCGGAGTTGTCGAATTTTCATCTTCAATTGTTGTTTTGGGTTGCGATATTTTTTCCTGGGTTGCTTTTTCCTTTCCCGGGGTTGCTTCTTGATTTTCATGCTCTTTAAGTGTTTTCTCTATTTGCTAGCCATGAGTTTTTAATAACTACTTGAGACATTGTTTTATTTAAGTTTCTCTTGTAGCTACTTTGGTACTTGGTGTGTTGTGTTTTCTATGCTTTCTTGGAATGCCTATGCTTGTTTTATCTCTTTAGAAGACTACTTCAAGGCTATATTCACACAATAAGCTCGCAAAGCTTAGATGTCATTTTGAAACAAAACTGCGCTGTGGTGCACCTCGCGTGAGTGAAGCGCACGCTTTCGCTCCGGGCTTCGTGCCTCCGGGACCTATGCGCTTTTTAGCGCCTCGTGCTTTTTTAATCTAAGGATACAACAGTAATTACATAAAAACATTGTTTCAGTGAAAGCGTCAAAATAGGTTTTGCAAGTTGAAATTTCTATACCAACGTAAGTTAGTTTAAGTGGTTTTGCATTTGTTACCTTAAGCAATGTCTCAAGTTCAAGTCGAATCCTTCAAGAGGCAATCGGACAGGACGAGGTTAAAAATGGAATAGAAATTTCATGGGCGAACGATTAGCTCAACCTCTAGCATAGGGGCCTATGTTACTCAGACCCGCCACTTTGCTTAGCCACACTATCTCTAACATGATACAACACACAAATGCCAAGATAGACACAAGATACAAGATGAAACCTGCAATAGGCAAGCAAACATGATGAGGTCAAAAAATGGGAAGGGGGAAAATGTTTTCTTCATGCAAATATAACATCATCAACCCAATCAATCACTTCCTTTAAAATTCCTTTTCAAGTATCCGTTCTTTTCCATAATCTCGCTCCTCACGGATGCAGCAATTAGGGTCTTCCCCTTCACGAGGGGTATGTTTTCATCAATTAACCTTTCCCAATTGACATTGCTTAAAAAACTATGTGTTGTTTTAAAAGTTGAAATGGGGCTTTTATTTGGGCTCAAATCAAACCTCACCACCCTTAAGTTACTGAATTTCACTTAAATGTTTGATCATAATATTTTGTATTCATTTTCCTTTCTAAAGTATTCTATAGATAAGTTTTTAGCTTGATTTTTGTTATAAAAAAAAAAATCAAAATAGTTTTTAAAAGCTTACTAAAGAAACAAAAACACTCGAAACCCCATACTAGATTCCAATTTTAAGACAAGGTAACTTTGGCCTACATTTGTTTTCAAGACACTTAACACACGGATGTGACTGTCCAATACTTGCACTAAAGTCCAAGCATCATACACAAAGGCAAAGAACGAAAAGAGTTTGAAATTTATATCCTTAGCTAACATTTAATGCAATGTATGAACCATCCCTGGGATTGAAATCTCAACCATAGCCTGCTCTATTAAGTACTAATACTTCCAATTAGTGCCACCTTATCCTATTGCATTAGCTTTTGACAGATCCATCCACCACCTCCTTCCTTTAACCATAGCTTAGGAAAGGGTTGCTAGCCTAATCATATCAGCAGCTGCCACGCAACCCCTAGCCATCCCTGCATCGGTGATTCTTATTCGTATTACTGGCTTCGCTTTGCCTGTTTATCAAATAATTGTTATATGCTAAGCTAGCGCTTTCAAAATGCAAAAATTTTCTCGAAGCTAATACTAGCTTGGGATCAATTTGTGGTTCATATAATGACATAAAATATGCTTTAAGGGAGTAGTTGACATCTTCTACATCTATTTGGGATATCTTGCAACGCGTCACATTGTGGAGATATTTTGGAGTTCACTATGGTTAGACTACTTCTAATTCTAGAGAAACATCTTTCTGCATTCTATTGTCTAAATACCATCCATCATAATCCTCTGCTTGAAGAGGCTTGTGCTTGGTCCGGACTGAGAAGTCATGTCTTATAGGAATTACCTCATGAATCAACCGATTAGGAGTGCAAGCACATTTTTAAAGTTCAATAAGCAATTCTCTTGCATATTATGCCAAATCACATCCACTACGTCTTCAAATAAAGGCAACTTGTGCCACCAACCCACCACTAATCAATGAAGTAAGAGTTACAAAAGACAAAGTGATTTATGACCTCACTAACGTTAACTATTAATGCTCAATATGTATGGTTCTCATTGATTTAGGGTGGCAAAAGAGTTTACCTTTTGTAAGTCTAAACTGTAGATAATATGGTGGTGAGCATGTAGGAAATGGTCAAGTGTTTGGATGAGTAGGAAAGGACAAATAGAACGGAAGATTTGAAAGTTTAATATGAACTCTTCAAGCAAAGTTTTAGAAGTTTCTTTAATAAGAAGGGTAATGCAGCAACAAATTGTTTCGAGATGTATCTAATAGCAAGAGATAGTTCAAACCCTTCCATAGGAGAATAAGGATTGAAGTCCATGGAGACCTCTACACTAATGCCTCATCATACAAAGCTGCAATTATCCATTCCACTTCTATAGGCAAAACCAGGAAGATTGCAATATTACTTTTCCCAAATAGTTGCAATATTACTAAAGCCATAATGGTTAGTTGCTTCACTAGTAGTTAGTTGTTTCAATAGTGATTGTGGTTAGCAGTCTAGGGCTTAGGCAGTGGCTTAAAATAAATATGTTCAGTTAAAAGTAGTTGTACACAGCATATTCAATTAAAAGGACAAAATTAGTAGTTCCAATAATGGTGCAACTTATAGGTGATACTTAGACTTTTTAGTAAACAGGATGAGAGGAATTTGAAATGAGACCTTTAAAGCAACTATACGTTAAGTCATCACTTGGTGCAACATTTTATTTCTGTTGTGGGGCTGAGCATTTCTACATAAGACTGGCCTTTCTTCCAGGTCTTCCATGCAAATAACTGTGAAGTAATTTGGAGCCCATTCCATAGAGTATAGACTACAGAAATGAAGTTAAGGCATCCGCTGGAGAGGAAGTTGATTTTATGGCCTCGCACTTTCAAAAACGACTCAGGGGTACCTCACATTTTGTGAAAATTATTTTTAGGCTCCCATGTTTCTAGTGTGTATTTTTAGGCCCCCATGTTTTAAGGTTAACAATTGCTAGGGGACAAATTCGACTATTTGAACATGTTTCCGGCGAGATTTTGGTGGAAAGTTGCCCGAAGGTTTTATTTTTGATGGGTGTCAACACTCAAAAAAGGAGAGGTACTTCAATAGTCCAAGTAAACTCGTCGAAAACATATTCAAATAATCAGCTTTGTCTCCTAGTTGTTAACCTAAGACTAGCCTATACTGTTGTTGCTTCTACCTTCGCGCAACACTGGATATATTTCTACTTTTTTTCTATGTTGCGATTGGGTTCTTTGTGCTCCTATTTTCTTCTTTTGCTTCTACAATGTTGTGCGAGCTTCCTTTTTACTAGGCTGTCGAATTTTCTTCATTTGCTGTTGTTCTAGGTTGTGAATTTTTTTCTGGGATGCATTTTTTTTTCCTAGGTAGCGTTTTTTTGGGTTGCTTCTTGATTTTTATGCTCTTTAAGTGTTTCTCTGTTTGCTTGTTGTGGGTTTTCAAGAATTACTTATTGATTTATTCAAGGATCTCTGTTTGACTTTCTTCATGTGACTATGTTTGTCTTATCTCTTTCAAAGATTATTCCAGGCCATAGACTATTTGCGTGATTTTTCGTCATATTACTTGTGCCTAATCCATTATTTGATGCCCTTTTTGAGCTTACAGTGAGAAAATATGGCTTGGATGTAATTTTGAAACAAAACTACGCTTTGTTGCACCTCTTATCCGTGAAGCGCATGCCTTCGCGCCCTGGGGACCTATGCGCTTCGTTGCGCCTCGTGCTGTTTTCATCTAAGCTTTTAGGTAGGAAATGAGGATAAGAAAAGGAAGGAATGTGAGAAGGTGGAAAGGGCTTGGAAATTTTTGAGGATGGGAAATTTTTGGAGGGGCTTGAAGGAGTAGAAATTATGAAAGAGTGGGAAGGAGCAGCATCTTTATAGATTTAGGAAGCAGTGGGAAATTTATGAAGGAATGGAAAGAAATCTATAAATGAGTGGGAGTGGGTGGAAAATTTATTGAGTGGGAAGGAGCAGGAGGAGTGGCAAGGGATGGAAATACCCATTAGCAAGTGGAACAATTCCATGCTTCCAAACAAGCATCAACAACACAAGCTTGCTGACCTCTTGAAACCAGATATCATCCCAAAATAAACAAACACAAGCTTCCTCACCTCTTCAAGTAACAGAGAACTTGAGCATTCTGCAGCAGCTTTCTGCTTATACATAAGAGCTATGCACATTAACACAGTCCCAACCTTGGCATGGTACATGCCTACATTAAATAGAAAACCACGAAAACTCATTATCCAGTGAAAAAGCATGTGGTAAGCACCCTTATTTAGGATAAAACTTAATAAATGTACCAAAATATTCCTCTGCCTTTCTTAACGCCGAGGTGAGTATTTCCTCTGCATATCTGAAGTTCCTGAAAGTGTAGAAGCATATCCAAAATAAAAGAGGGGGAAAATGACAACAAAAGATTATATCACTCACTTATTACCCCAAATGTGACTCTAGCTGCCCCAAAGCACAGGTGGATGCCAAAAGAATTTCTTGTGAGGACATATTACACGCCCCTGCAGTATACAGATAACTAAAATCCTTCTCCGTGGATGATTCAACAATTGCTTTATGATATAGCTCCTTTGCTGCATCAAACTCACGCATGGTATGCAAGAACTCTCCATATGATAGAGCTGCATTGCCTAAACAATATTGCAAGTTCATTAAGCTTCAACATGTCACATGTCATCTCACAATAAGCCAAAAGAATGGAACCTGACCAATGCAACCTTCTCCTCGACACTCTTCAAAGATTTTAGCTACAGCCAAAAAACTTGGATTAACACAAAAACATAAACAAAAGAAGAGGTAAACCAACATATCAGGGGCCAATTAAGTCACCTAATTCCATATCTCCATGGACTAGTGCAACCAAACCTTTGATGGCTTTAGATCGTGCATTGAAAACTTTGTAGCCATAGTCATCTAACGTCTCAGGGCCTTCTTTTACCAATAAGCTCAAGCATTTATCTGCAAGCACGGACGATGTATCATCCTACACAAGGAAGGAAATAGCAATTGTAGTAGCCCATTTCGAATAACATATTAGTATCACTAGTATAAACATGTCGGATAGCACTCATATGTTATCTTCACGTGCACATGAAACCCAATACTCTGTGGGCAATCTTAACAGATGTCAAACAAGAAATCGCAATCCTTCTTGATTCTGTTATATGATTCTAGCTAGGAAAGGAATCTAATGCCTGTGTCAAGCCCACAAGCTCAACTCTTCAAAGTTTGATGACAAACATGCTTGTGTTTGAGAATAGCCTTGTTTGAATACAGAGTACCTCACTTAGGTCGGTTTAGTTCAGCATGGTTGAGACTTTCTTTTCCAATTTTTTTTATTTTTTTCATTTTAACCTGGGTGGTAACCCATCCCTTACCTGACCCCATTTAATAGTCCTTCAAATATTTATGAATTGATAAAGAGCTCTCACCTATATTTCTATATCAATGATAGTGTCAATATCATTTATTGAATCATGAATATAAAAAGTACAATGCCAAGCAGCAAACAATGTATTTAAGGAAGAGCATACAATATCAAGCCAAGAGTGACACTGAACCGTATCGAGGTAGGGTCCGATTCTCGAAGTCTATGGCCACCAAAACCACTCGAGCCTCCCTTGAAAATACCAAGCAAATGAAATTCCTAATCGGGTGCGGGGTCCATTTCAAGGTGGACCTGGGACCGGAACAAACGGTCAACACCATCCCCGAGATGGCCCGGGACGCCCTCTAGATGGGTGTCCTTTTCACCGGGGGGCACTAATGATGGGGAGGGTCCGGGTTAAGGATGACGGAAGTGTTAATGATGCTCGGGAAGGCTAGCAGCTCGTCACGGGCGTGACTCTTGTCACGAATGAATTTGGGCTGGGAAGTAAGGCATCACGACCACGACACAGTACATCGCGCCCGCGACCCTTTCTCCTTGTTCCGTCCCTAGTTGGAGTCGAAGCAAGTCACGCTCGAGACTCAGCTGTCACGACCATGACGACTCTTGGGTTCAAGGGCATCACGCCCGCGACAAAGTCATCACGGTCGCGACATGTTTTCGTTGGACGAGAGGTCACGACTGCGACGCTCCGGATCACCCCCGCGATGCACCAAAGTCTGAGAGCGCCTATCGTCACGCTCGCGACGGACCCCTTGGGAAGGTGCCCCTTTGCCCAAGCCAAGTCATCACGGCCGCGACACCCCTCTCCGGCCCTTAACTTATCTTTTAAACCCCCTGTCCCCTATAAATAGCTCTTGTAAACCTTTTGTAGGGGGCTTTGGATGACTTTTGCTTATGAATAGAATGAAGAAGCTAATAGCTCTCTTTTTCCTCTAAATATCTTGTTTACTTTATTCATTTGTTAATGGTAGTGTTGCAAGTCTTTCCTTTATGATTAGTGGCGGATCCTTCCTTTATCCAA
The DNA here is from genome assembly GCA_029582165.1 of Portulaca oleracea. Classification (NCBI taxonomy): domain Eukaryota; kingdom Viridiplantae; phylum Streptophyta; class Magnoliopsida; order Caryophyllales; family Portulacaceae; genus Portulaca; species Portulaca oleracea. The sequence goes on along the minus strand of CM055878.1, from coordinate 9,775,611 downwards.
TCATGGTGGATCGTTAGGTCTTGGTGGTGGATTTTCCTTTATCCAAGATCATATCTAGTTTCTTTGGTGTTCAAGATTCTTGTTTCTTTCTTTTGGGATTGTGGGTATTATTTTCTCAAGATTATTATCTTCTGTCAAGAACATTATTATCATCCGTCATCATCCTCTACATACTCAAGCAAGTTATCTTATCTCTCATTCTCCCAACGCGCCACGCGCCATATTGGTATCAGAGCTTCCAGGTTATTTCTTGCTTGAGTTTTCATTGTTCTTGATTGATTTGGATGATTATGGGTATTCTTGATCATGTTGAAGTTATTGGAATTGTTGGGTGTTGGATACTTGTTGGAGTTTATTGATTTTGGGAGTTTTGCTTTTATTTATGGAGTTTTGATCCTATTCCTCTATCTTTGCAACATTAGAAGTTGGGTATTGGGTGTTTATGATCAAGTGTGATATAATTGTTGATATTGTGATTTGGGTATCCCCATCCCCTATGCAAATTTGAAGTTTTGGTGTTGGATTGTTGTTGGTGATTGGTGTGTTAGTAGAATTGTGTTATTTTGGATTCTTTCGGTGTGATTATCATTTGGAAGATTGAGTTGTTGGTGTTGTGCCATTGCCTATTGTAATTACCTTATCTCTTTTTGCATCAAACTACAAAGAACACTAAGCCAAACACAAAACCAACTACAAAGAACCTAGCTCCACAAAATCTCTCCAAACACAATCCGTCCCTTCACCCATTCCTCTTGGTATGGAACACCCCAACGATCCAAATCGAGAGGAATCTAGCCGGAGTCAAAGCACCACCATGAGTTCCCCGCTCGAAGAGGCCCCTAACCCGGGCTACGAGATCCGATTCTCATGCATCGAAAACGTCCTTGATGCCATTACTACTAGGCTCGCTCAAATCGATGCATGCCTCTAGGTGCGACCTCCTCCTGCGAGGCGAGAGAGACCTTCCCCGAGTCCCATCCGTCCTCCGAACTTTAAGTCGAGTGAAGATGATGAGGGTTCTGTGCACATGTTCCGTAGAAGGGGAAGAGGAGAGCAAGCGCCTAGGGATGACCTTCACGACATCAATATTGAACTCCCCAAATTCAATGGTCCTATTTGGAGTGGGTTCGATTGGTTGAGAGCATATTCGAGGCCAAGGGATATAGCGATAGCTGGCTTTAAGGTGGCAAGTTTGAAGCTAACAAAGGTGGCATCCTTATGGTTTGAAAGTGTGAAGGCACAACATGCTAGAGATGGTCGATGAAAGATTTCTTCATGAGAGAAGCTCAAAAAGCTTATGAACAAACGATTCCTTCCTCGCACCTACAAACAAGACGTCTTGAGGAGGCTGTTTGCTTTAGAGCAAGGCAAAAGGAGTGTTAGCGAATACATTCAAAAATTTGAGTAACTTTTGATCAAAAGTGACCTCCAAGAGCCCCAAGAGCAAACCGACATGATATTTTTTAATGGATTGTCCCCTGCCATCGCTGAGAGAGTCGAGACTCAACCTTATCAAACCTTGAATGACTTGTATAACATGGCTATCGAGGTTGAGAGGAGAAGAAATGAAAGGGTTATCCCTAAATCCTATTGCCGTGTGGTACCACCACCTATCGAATCTCATCGCCCGGCCACTCCTAGCCCTGTCGAGGCTCATAAGTCTGCACCATTGCCTAGGGTCGACCAAGGAAACGGCACCACTTTTTCCTCCCCTAAGGATCTTCCAACGAAGATGAAAGGCAAGAAATGCTTCGAATGCCTTAGCTATGGTTAATCCCAAGTCGAGTGCCCTACTCGAAGAACTTTAACCATATAGGAGATGGGAGAGATTGATGAGGAGCTTGCAATGGTCCAAAAAGAAGAAGCCAACCACAATGAGGCAGACTCTAGTGAAGATGAGGCCGAGCTTAAGGCGGACACCGTGAATTGCTAGTCTTGTGGAGGCTTTCACACCCTAATGAAGCTCCTCTCGATGAGACTCAAAGGGAGTTTTTTTCCACTCACGGTGCACTATTAAAGTAAGGTTGGTGATCTTATTATCGATGGAGGAAGTTGCAAAAACGCCGCCTCAACCAGTTTGGTGGAGAAGCTCAACCTCCCCAACATTCCCTCACCCTCATCCTTACACACTCAAATGGATTGGCGATCAAGATGTCTTGAAGGTATCAAGACAAGTTTTCATTGAGCTTTCTATTGGATCTAAGTATTTTGATTCCATCTTGTGTGATGTTATTCCTCTGAGCGCTTGTTATGTTCTTTTGGGGCACCTGTGGCAATTTGATAAGAAGGCTACTCACGATGGGTTCGAGAACTCCTATTCCTTTGTGCATAATGAAAAGAAGTTGAAATTGATTCCCTTACCCCCGCATCAAATCAAAACCAGGTTGGGATGTGAGAAGAGGAACCTTCACGTGAGAGAAACACGGGTCGAGTGTGCTCATGGTAAGGACAAGCTACCTACGGCTTTGTCTTTGCCTTGTAGCGAACCATGTGAGCTAGAGTGTTACCAAGCACCACAAAATTTCCTATTCCCTCCCTTTGTCCCTTTCCCTCACCCCGCAAACCTCCAAGCAATTTCTACTACAGTAAGGATGGCTACGTGTTAGGGTTTAGAGAATGTCGAGTTCCTTGTGAGAATGTGGATGAAGAGGAGTAATCGGAGGAACACCTTCCTCATGGTGGACACCCTTTTGATTGAGGAGATGTCAGGTTCAAAGAAGTCATACCCGAGGTGCCGAAGACACATGTCGGGTGGTCGAGTTGCCTAGGGATCCTACAAATTAAACCACAAGAGTTGTGGACCACTCTTCTTGAACCGTATCGAGCTAGGGTTCGAGCTTCGAAATCCGTGGTCACCAAGCCTGCCCGCACCCCCTTCATAAAACATGGGTAAAACGACTTCAAGGTCGGGTGTCAAGTCCATTTTAAGGTGGACCTAGGACCTTGGAGGCATATTTGGGTTGTCATCAGATGTGGCATTCACTATAAATGGGATCCCGGCCCTTGGAATGGAGCTACGAGTCCTTATCAGGACCTACTTCGGACCTTTGAATAGGTTCGAAGTCTTTCGGCAAGAATAAGCGACAAGGGTCAACATGGGGTGTTGAAAAGGGCGTGCCTTCACTCTTTTGACCATAACTCCTTCAATACAACTCCGTTGAATCTCATATTTTGGGAGCTTAAAGTACACACCGAAAGCTTTCCATCGATACCTTATGGACCTAAAACGGAGTCCGGATGAAGAAGTTATGCAAGTTTGAAATCGGCAGAAAAATTGCCCAGAAAGGTCGCGCCCGCGACGATTCCCGTAGCTCCCATGATGACACTGGGAGGAAGAAAGAACATGGTCGCGCCCGCGATGACCAGGGTCGCGCCCGCGACACCTCGTGCCCAGAAACGTCGCACCCATGACGTCCCAGGTCGCACCCGCAACGCCAAGACTCCGAATCGTCTTTCGCTCCGTCGCGCCACGCGCGATCCTGTCGCCCAGCCCGCTGACGCGTGTGATTTCAGCCTTAAACGACTGTGTTTAAGTGCTTAATTTCCCCTTGTATAAATACTCTTTTTTCACTGTTTTGGGGAAGACTTTGATAGACTTTGAGTATTATGCTAATGAAATTGGGATTGCTCATATTTCCTCCTCAAATCTTGTTTACTTTATCCAATTAATTATCAGCAAGTCATTTCTTTATTGATTAGTGGTGGATTACCTTTAGCTTATCATGGTGGAATGTTAGGCCATTGGTGGTGGAATTCTTCCTTCATCCAAGGGTCATATCCAAGTCTCTCGTGTTCAAGCTATCTGTCGTTGGATGATTATGATGTTTTACTCAAGCTATTTCATTCCCTCCACGCCCATACGCTCCATTTGGTATCAGAGCAAAAGTTAGAGCTAGCTTAAGTTTTGATTCCATTTTTGCAAGATAGGGTTTGTGCTTGATTTTGAGATTGTTGGATTTATTGGATAGATTGCAATATTGGTGCTCCCCATTCCCTGTGCCCTTCAAGTGTATTGGAGTATATTGTGTTTGTGTTTGTTGATTTTGTTGTCCATGGGAGCTTTGAGGTGAAAGTTGGAGATATTGCACGGATGGTGTTCGTTTAAATGTCGTTGGACATTAGCCACAAAGAACCTCAAGCCACACTAGCCAACTACAAGAAAACCCCCAAACTCCACAAATTTTACCCAAACACAATCTGTCCTCACCCTTCCTTCGATATGGACGAAGAAGTTAGTTCCAATCGAGAGGAATCAAGCCACCGCAGAAGTCCTCGCGCTAGAGCTATGGAGACCCGACTCTCCACCATTGAGCGCACCCTTGAGACTCTTGTGGCTTAGATGAACAACCTCGCCCAAGAGCGCCAAGGTCATCTCCGTGACGAGCGTCGGAGATCCAATTCAAGTCCTACCCGTCCTCCTCCTACCTTTGAGTCGAGTGACGACGATAGAGACTCCCTCCAACGACGTCGACGCCGGGAAATGGTTGAGAGGCCCCCTCGCGACCAGTTCCATGACGTCAAGATCGATATTCCAGAGTTTAATGGTTCCAATGATCCCAATGATTATCTCGAATGGTTGCAACTCATGGAAAGGATTTTTGAGACCAAGGAGTAGGCAAAGATCGCTAGCCTGAAACTCACCAAAGTCGCCTCTCTTTGGTTTGAGAATGTCAAAGCGCAAAGGGCTAGGGAAGGTCGGGCAAAGATCACTTCATGGGCACGGCTTAAACAATTGATGAACCGCAGGTTCTTACCCAACACCTACAAACAAGACGTCTTGAGGAAACTCTATGCCCTCACCCAAGGCAAGAGGAGTGTAAGTGACTACATCCAAGAGTTCGAGCAACTCCTCTTCAAGAGTGATCTTCAAGAACCCAAGGAGCAAACCATGATGAGGTTCTTGAATGGGTTGGACCCCTCCATCGCCAAGAAAATTGAAATCCAACCTTACCACTCCTTAGATGAGCTTTGTAGCTTGGCTCTCAAGGTTGAGAGGCGAAGAAAAGAGAAGGTCGCCTCCACACCATTGACTAGGCCCCTCTTATCACCTTCTAACCAACCCTCTCCCTACTCAAGCACTCCAAAGCCAAGTGAAACTCCAAATTTCACACCTACCCCTAAGAGCGACAAGGGTAAGGGAATCGCCATGCCTTCTCCTACGGATCTTCCTCGGAGGATGGAAAGCAAGAAATGCTTCAAATGCCAGGGGTACGGCCACTTCCAAGCGGATTGCCCAAACCGGAGAACCTTGACCCTTCAAGAGGGCCAAGAGACTGATGATGAGCTTCAAACGGCACAAGAGGAGTCCAAAGTGGTTGTTGAGGAGGAGGTTGATAGTGAAGCTGGGGATGTCGCCCCTACACCACCCGTACATGGTAGTGCACTTATCTTGAGGAGGATATTGCACGCTCATGAGTCCCCTCTTGACAAGGCCCAACAGGAGATGATTTTTCATTCACGATGCTTTATAGGAGGAAAGGTGTGCAATGTCATCATCGATGGGGGAAGTTGCAGCAGCATTGCCTCGACTCTCATGTTCGAAAAGCTTAGCTTACCATTGTTACCTCACCCCAAGCCTTACTCCCTCAAATGGCTCAACAATCAAGGCAACATCAAGGTAACGAAGCAAGTCCTTGTTAATTTGTCTTTTGGCCCTACTTACGAAGATTCTATTGTTTATGATGTTGTCCCAATGAGTGCTTGTCATATTCTTTTGGGGCGTCCATAGCAATCTGACAAGCGCATGTTGCATGATAGATTGGACAACACATACACTTTTACCCATGGAGTTAGGAGGGTCAAGCTAATACCTTTAGCTCCACATGAAATTTTATCTCCAAAACCTGGGGTGGGAAGTGAGTTGAGGAACCTACTCCTTGAGCGAGAAACACAGGATGAGTGTGCTCTTGGTGAGGACAAGCAATGCTTACCCTTCTCCTTACCTTGTAGCAAGCCAAGTAAGAATGAGTGTTCCCAAACTCCACAAAAATTTCCAGTTCCTTCCCTTAATCCCCTACCTACACACAACAAGCTTCCAACCACCTTTTATATGGATGATGGGTACATCGTGGGGTTCGATGCTTGTTGGGTGCCCCGTGTGATTGCCCATGGCGATCGGGATGTTCGGAGCTCTATGGTGCCAAATTATGGAGGGTGCATCGGTTTTTTCTCCCAAGAGTTGAGGGAAACTCTTTTTCAAGAGGGCGAGTATGAACCGTATCGGGCTAGAGTACGAGCTTCGAAATTCGTGGTCACCAAGCCTTCCCACACCCCCTTCGTAAAACATGGGCAAAACGACATCAAGGTCGGGTGTCGAGTCCATTTTAAGGTGGACCTGGGACCTTGGAGGCATATTTGGGTTGTCATCGAGTGTGGCATTCACTATAAATGGGATCCCGGCCCTTGGAATGGAGCTACGAGTCATTATCAGGACCTACTTCGGGCCTTTGAATAGGTTCGAAGTCTTTCGGCAATAATAAGCGACAAGGGTCAACATGGGGTGTTGAAAAGGGCGTGCCTCCACTCTTTCGACCATAACTCCTTCAATACAACTTCGTTGAATCTCATATTTTGGGAGCTTAAAGTACACACCGAGAGCTTTCCATCAATACCTTATGGACCTAAAACAGAGTCCGGATGAAGAAGTTATGCGAGTTTGAAGTCGGTAGAAAAACTACCCAAAAAGGTCGCGCCTGCGACGGTTCCCGTAGCGCCCGCGACGACACTGGGAGGAACAATTGAGAATTGGCCAGAATGTGGTCGTGTCCGCGACGTACCAGGTCGCGCTCGCGACGCCGCGCACCTTCGAAATCGCCCAACTCGTCTTCGCCCCATCACGCCCGCGACGATCCCTGTCGTGCCCGCGACGGGCCTGTTTTTGCGCGTGATTTTAGCCTTAAACGAATTTCCCCTTGTATAAATACTCTCTTTTCACTGTTTTGGGGAAGACTTTGATAGACTTTGAGTATTATGCTAATGAAATTGGGATTGCTCCTATTTCCTCCTCAAATCTTGTTTACTTTATCCAATTGATTATTGGTGGTGTTGCAAGTCATTTCTTTATTGATTAGTGGTGGATTACCTTTAGCTAATCATGGTGGAATGTTAGGCCATTGGTGGTGGCATTCTTCCTTTATCCAAGGGTCATATCCAAGCCTCTTGTGTTCAAGCTATCTGTCATTGGATGATTATGATGTTTTCCTCAAGCTATTTCATTCCCTCCACACCCATACGCTCCGCTTCTTCAAGAGGGGGAGTATGAACCGTATCGAGGTAGGGTCCGATTCTCGAAGTCTATGGCCGTCAAATCCTCCCGAGAATCCCTTGAAAATACCAAGCAAATGAACTTCCTAATCAGGTCTGGGGTCATTCAAGGTGGATCCGGGACCGAACAATCAACACCATCCCCAGGATGGCCCGGGACGCCCTCTAGATGGGTCCGGGACGCCCTCTAGATGGGTCCGGGTTAATAACGGTGGAGGGTCCAAGTTAAGGATGATGGAAGTGTTAATGATGCTTGGGAAGGCCATCAGCTCGTCAAGGGCGTAGGGCGTGGCCATCATGGTCACGACTATGATCCTTGTGATGAATGAGCCTGAGCTGGGAAACAAGGCGACACAGCAGCGACACCGTACGTCGCACTCGCAACCCCTTCTCGTTCCGTCCCTATTTAGAGCCGAAGCAAGTCACGCTCGTGACAGAGTTGTCACGACCATAATGGCTCTTGGGTTCAAAGTCATCGCGCCGGCGACCAAGTCATCGCGTCGGCGACCAAGTCATCACGGCCACGACATGTTTTTGTTGAACACAAGGTCACGACCGCTACGCTCTGGATCATGCCCGCGACGTAGTGAAGCTTGAGAGCGCCTATCGCCACGTTACGCCGCGACGTGGGACGTCACACCAGCGACAAACCCCTCGGGGAGGTGCCCCCTTGCCCAAGCCAAGTCGTCACGGCCGCGACACACCAGTCCGACCCTTAATTTATGTTTTAACCCCCTCCCCCTAATAAATAGCTCTTGTAAACCTTTTGTAGGGGACTTTGGATGATTTTTGCTTATGAATAGAATGAAGAAGCTAATAGCTCTCATTTTCCTCTAAAAATCTTGTTTACTTTATCCATTTGTTAATGGTGGTATTGCAAGTCTTTCCTTTATTGATTAGTGGTGGATCCTTCCTTTATCTAATCATGGTGGATTGTTAGGTCTTGGTGGTGGATTTTCCTTTATCCAAGATCATATCCAGTTCCTTTGGTGTTCAAGATTCTTGTTATCTTTCTTTTGGGATTGTGGGTATTATTTTCTCAAGATTATTATCTTCAAATCAAGAACATTATTATCATCCATCATCATCCTCTACATACTCAAGCAAGTTATCTTATCTCTCATTCTCCCATCGCGCCACGCTCTAGACACCTAGGCAGGCAACATCGTTTTCTTGGCTTTGAATTTTTGGTATTGGTTTCCCACGTAACATACTAATACAACAATAAATCCAACACAAATGTGATAGAAATCAACCTAGCTATCCTTAAGCACAGAACACTCTATTAATGTTGCCTTCAGAATGAGTGTAATGCCTTGGTTTCAAAGAACTACAAAGCTCACCTGTTTAAACAAGTTATACAATACAAACAAACCACCACCTACTTTGTAAGTGGGAGGCACCCTCTTAAAGTCACCTATCAAATTCATAGGTAAAAAACAGTTAGGTAAAAGTTAAATTTTGGTAACTTTTGGTAATTTTTGGTAAATTATAGTAACTTTTGGCAAATTTACGCCAATATATCAAAATTAATTTTTTTTTTTAAGTTTGGTATTTTTTGGTAAGTTTTGGTAAGTTTAGGTAAAAACTGGTAAATTTTGGCAAATTGGAGTTACCCATGAATTTGACAGGCCATTAGCTATATTTTGTTACTCATTTAAAAAAAAATTAAAAAGACCTATTTTGTTTTTTTCATAGCTTGACCTTGCAGTGAGTGATTTTTTTTTTTCTTTTGTTCATGTAAAGGATATCAAATAAGCTTCCCAACAAGCTATGGAATCCCTTATTTGGTGATCATTTGGTCCCTTAAATGTTGCTACAAAGTTGAATTGTTTACAAGGAACCCAACTAAGATTTATTGATTATCCAGTTCTTTTGTTGTTGGATATTGGATATTTGAAATGCTTGTTTACACTTTTCCCTCCAAGAATCAAGTTGCTTGATATCATTTACCTAGCCTTGATGATGTAGATCATCCTACATCCTCAACCCTAATCTAGGCATGCTACATGGTGGTCATCTAACCCAAGATATTCCAAGCAGAACACACAGCAAGTGCAGATACTCAGACTGTGCAGCAGGATGTTTTGTGACTTCAATTCAGCTCAACTGAGGTCTTTGTACAGGAAGAGCCCTAGGAGACTTTTGAAGGGCATAAAACAAGGTTTCTAGCAAACCTATGTACAGCTATGAAGGTAGATGTTTGGCCTACAAGCATAGCTCAGTTTCCAGACTAGGTTTTTTGCAGAACCCCAGTTCTGTCAGGCTATGTATATCAGGCTCGTGTATGGTGATGTTGTGATTTTAATGGCTATCTCCAGCGCCATTGTAATCCTTACAATATCTATTACCTATGGTCCAAGAGGGCAGCTGACTGATTTCCCCAGGCATTTTCTACAGCTTCATCAGTTCCAACATGTTTTAGAGAAGCTGTTGAAGTCAGCTTACTATTTCCAGGTACAACAAAGGTTATCTTGGTCTTTTCCAGCCATGATCGAGTTACCATCAGTGAATACAAGTTACTGTGGCTATTATGCAGCTGAGAATTCACATGATACAGCTAATAATCACCAAGAGGTGGATGAAATGCATGAAGGCTTTTTGCTGGACCAATCAGAAACAGCCAGGCTGTGATTTGCATTTGCTGGCTTAACCTAATGCTAGATCATATGTTTATGCTTGCAAATCAGTTTAAGCAACTCATTTTACAGTAATTTGTTGTAATTAAGGCTGATTAGAGGTTTCTTCATCATTAGGAAACCTAATTAGCTCAGTTAAGTTAGTTGGCTGCTTGCTAGCAAATGTATATTAGCAATGCTTCTCTAATCTTTTGATCATTATTGAGTTTATGAATGAAAGTGGAGCTTGCTACTTCTCTTGTTTGTGAGTATCTAATAACACTTAGCCATTTCCACTCCTGTATCTAGATTTTGGCAAATCTATTGGTAACTGTGGAGCTTGATTCATGCTTATGGTGGTGTTTCTTATCCATAGGTGTGAGTTGAGTCTTGCCCTTGTGTTTCTTGTTGTAGTGTTTCTGTATCAGCTAGAACACAAGTTATCTATCTTTCTTTCCTTGTTTTCCTTTCCTTGATGCTGACTTTGCTTCCAAAGCCAACTTGAGTTGAGGTCCATCCTGATTTCAGTGAGTTCATTGGTGTTGTCCAGCCCTTGCACTCTGATTATTGAGTTGCACATACATCACTTGAAGAAAGCTTACATGTTACTTTTGACAAGTATGATCAGAATGGTGACATGCAACTCTATCTCTACCTAAGTGTGTATTTCAGCAACACACTTTTAATTTCTACTTATCCTAGGAAGTAAAGTTTTGTGTGACCTCCTTGTGAAGTGGTACTCATGTTGTAAGTTGCAATTAAGTTTAAATAAGCTAGATTAAAAGTTTCCTTACCATGAAGAAACCCAAGTAGTTAGAGAATACATTGGTTATCGCTTGCTCTTATAAGTACCATCTCTTGCACTCAGTGTTCAATATGTGAGTTTATAATATTATCCTTTGAGCTTACTTTGTCAATTTAGCTAAAACTCTCCTATAACTTTTATATCTTGAATTCTCAATTCAAGTGTTGATAAGTTAGCCTTACTTAGATCAATGGATGTTTCCATATCTTGATTTAGCTAAACAAGTTTCAACCCTTCTAATCAAACTGAGTATCAAAGCTTAGTTTGAATGAATCTGTGAGAACCCAATGTTTTATGCTTGGCTATTTGCCCTTTGATCTCATATTTGTAGCCACACTTACATCAAAATGTGTCTTCAAAATTAAAGCATTATATTATATATAAAAATTTGATAATAATGTTTGAATAAACATGGACAGTGCAAGAGGTAGATCTATGTTCAACGAAGAGTTACCAGTCCAAGTTCTAAATTAAGCCCAACAAGTGCTTCCATGGCAGCAACTACAGAAGAGATACATTGCAGAACAGCACATCAGATTATAATTCATATCCACTGCAAAAAAAGGTCTAGATATATTGATTGCAGGATCTACCTCTGACCGCAACAGAAGAGTTCGATAAATCTAGTATTCTCAACAATGTTTGCGTTGCTTCGTCTGTATTTCCTCTACACAAATCAATTAAAACAAATCGCCATCAACTCCGACAATAACTGTTTACATAGAACTTTCACTTAAGATGCTAGTGTTGCTAACCTTTCAGATAGTAAACTAGCAATTGCTAGAAAAATCATGCCCTTGGAGTTATCCTTGATGGAATCTGTTCCATCATGAGATTGAGAAGCCAATCCCTGCTCCAGCACCAGCAAAGCCTCCCGGTATGATTCATCTAATAAATCCCATCACAAGCAATTCACAACAAACAGAAAAGAAGCATTAAATCAATAGTGCCAAATGGACTACAGCCCATGAATATTCGAGAAAAAATTGCATATTTAATAAACAAAATACTGCACTAAACACAGATTGATATCAATCACTGAGGTACTCTATCTAAGGAAGTAACAACTGAAGAAAATACCGGTGTCTAGCCCGTGCAATTAACGTAAAAAGTTCCAAGAACTTAATTTTGGAGGACAACAACAAAATACGAACTTAAAACTGCAGAACACTAATCATCGCCGAAGGGAGCAAGTGTGGCATGATCCCCTCTACCGAGACAAGCAGCAGGGCGCAATAACAATTGAAACTAGAAAGCAAACAGAATCTCTGCAAAGTAAAAAGGCAATTGGGAAGAGAGAGAACCAGTTTTGTGAGACCTAGCGACTCCGAGAGCGTAATTGATCATTTGTAGGGCGACGGGGTTCCCATTTGGGGCATGATTCAAGGAATAAAATCTGAGGGATGAAGATGGCGGCAGGTGAGGTTCTCCACGGCGGACACCATTAATGAGGGCTCTTCTTGGTAAAAGCTTGACTAGCGCAGCACGGAACATGACTCTGGCTTCTTTCGTCGGCTCTAGTCTAGGCTCTTCTATGTCCTCCCAAGATTCCAAAACCCATATAGTTAACACTGGACAATGTTTGTTGCAACTCAACTTGCAAGGGTTTCTCAATTCCTCCAGCTACTCCTAACCCAAAAGCATCAAAAAATTACTAAGGGGTACCCTAATTTTTTGTAAAATATTTTTCTGGTACCCAAACTTTTAAAAACTAATTTTAGGGTACCCTAACTTTTAGAATTAGAAATAATTAGGTGAATTTCCGGCCAATGATTTGAATTCACCGGTAAGTTTTAGGCGGAAAATTGATTAAGTATTTTTGTGGACGAAAATGCCCTTTGTTTTTGTGGACGAAAATGATTTGAATCAATCGGAGTTTCATTGGAAATTCACCTGGTAATTTCTAATCCTAAAAGTAAGGGTACCCCAAAATTAGTTTTGAAAAGTTAGGGTACCAAAAAATTGTTTCTTCAAAAGTTAGGGTACCTCTAAGTAATTTTTTGCAAAAGCATCTGGTGATTTAATTGTTATGGACTGACTAATTGATTGTTCTCTATTTGCATTAGGTGTTTACTATCAGCTGTTTGGCTTTGTAGTATATATTGGTTGTGTTGGAGCGTTGTGTTTAGTAAAGTTATCTATTTTTGAAAAAGTAATTATTGAAATTTCATTTATACTACTTTGTCACCAATTTTAAAATAATATGTATTAATTACTTTTATGAGTTAACTCCTTTGCATTAATGATTTACCACTTTTTAGAATATTCTAACACTTTGCATTTAGTCGGAGGAAACATTTCGGGTTGGGGTTTTAGACACATTCAATCACAAAGAATTCAACTTCACTCTCAACAAGATCATGCTCAATTATATCAAAAGCATCATGGCATTCAATAAACTCATTTTTTTCTTCACACAAAGGCATGGACAGCGGTGTGGACAATGGTTCATCATCAAGCATGTAATCATCAAGTTCTTTATCATCACACACAGAATCATCTTGTTCCTCATGCTCACTAGGTGGGGCTAGAGCTAAGGAATCACTAATCCTCCTTACAAAACTATGTCCATTACTGAAGCATATCGTGATGGGTCCCGATCCCTAAAATCCATGGTCTCCAAGCCTTCCCGTACCCCTTTCATAAAACAAGAGAAACATGACTTCAAGGTCGGGTGTGAGGTGCATTATAAGGTGGACCCGGGACCCTGGAGGCGTGGTTTGATCGGCAACGGGTGTGGCATCCACTTTAAATGGGACCCCGGACCATGGAAGTGGAGCTACGAGTCCACGTGGGGACCAACTTCGGGCCTTTAAAATGGTTCGAAGTCCTTCGGCAAGAATAAGCGCAAACGGGTCAAAGTGGGATTGTCGGAATGTACGCACCTTCACGTTTTGGGTCATAACTCCTTCAATACAACTCCGATGAGGCTCAAATTTTGGGAGCTTATAGTACACACCGAGAGCTTTCCAACGATATCTTACGGGCCTAAAACGGAGTTCGGATGAAGAAGTTATGCGCATTTGAAGTCGGCAGGAAAAGCGCGAAGCGTGGCTCGCCCGAGCCAACGATGGCTCGCCGAGCCACCATTCGCCTAAGCGACAGAAGGCCCGCCGCTCGAGCAAGTCGCTCGCCCGAGCCAAAGATTCATCACGGACGCGACCCACCAGTGCCGGCGGCGGCAGAAGGCACCTTTCGCCCGAGCCGTCCTCCTGCTCGCCCGAGCCAGCGTTCTGGAAGACGCCGTTTCTTCGCTGTTTTGACTTAATTTTAGAATTAGTATAAATAGCTAGTTGTTATGTGTTTCCAGCAGCTTTTGATGAATATGAATATGCTTATGCATTGGTTAGGGTTTCCCTAAACTTCTCTCAAAATCTAGATTACTTTATCCATTGATTAAATGGTGGTGTTTCTAGTCATTCCTTTATTGATCATTTGGTGGATTCTTCCTTTATGATGGTCATGGTGGGGTGTTAGGCCTTTGGTGGTGGAATCTCCTTTATCCAAGGTCATATCCAATCCTTTTGGGGTTTCAAGCTTTTGTTGATGGTTGATTCAAGTTTCTCAAGCTAGTCCAATATTCTCTCCCACTGCGCCACGCTCCATTTGGTATCAGAGCTCAAGGTTTTTCATCTAGCTTGAGTTTTTCCATTGTGCATACTAGTAGTTCTCTATTGTTGGATTTTGGTATTTTGATTGGAATATTGGTGTTCCCCATCCCTTGTGACTCCAAGTGTGTTGGAGAAATTGTGTTTGTTGATTTTGATGCATATTGGAGCTTGAGGAAGAGTTGGAAAATTTGTGCACACAAGGTGTTCGATAAAATGCCCAAGTGAGAAAAACACAAAGAACCCTTAGCCAAACACAAGCCAACTACAAGAAAACCCCCCAAGCTCCACAAAAATATCCTAAACACAATCCTTCCCATACCTTTCCCTCGATATGGATGGTCACGATGATTCCGAACGAGAGGAATCAAGCCCTCGGAGTAGCTCTCACATTCGAGCTCTCGAGAACCGACTCACCACCACCTTCAACAATCGGTTCTCCACCCTCGAGCGCAACATGGAGGCACTTATGGCACGGTTTGTGACCTCGCTAGGCGTCAAGCTCCACCACTAGTTGAACGTCGGAGGCGTGCACAAAGCCCCATCCGTCCTCCTCCCAACTTTGAGCCGAGCGACGATGCTAGAGGCTCCCCTCGACGTCGAATTCGTCGAGACGTGCACGATCGACTTCCTCGTGACGACTTCCAAGACATCAAGATCGACATCCCCGAGTTCAATGGTTCCAATGATCCGGATGACTACATCGAATGGATCGATTGATGGATAGGATCTTGAGACTAAGGAGTATGATGATGAAAAGGCTTACAAAATCGCGAGCTTGAAACTCACCAAGGCCGCTTTGGTTTGAGAATATGAAGGTACAACGGGTTCGTGAAGGAAAGGCGAGGATTTACTTGGACGACTCGAACAAGTGATGAATCGCCGCTTCTTGCCGAACACCTACCGGCGGGATGTCTTGAGGAGAATGTATGCTCTTACCCAAGGAAAAGCGATCCGTCGGTGATTACATTTGAATTCGAGCAACTTCTTATTAGGAGTGGCCTTGAGCCGGAAGATCAAACCATGATGCGTTTCTTGAATGGTTTGGACTCCTGATTGCTAAACGGGTTGAGGTCCAACCATACTATTCTATGGATGAATTGTGCAGTTTGGCTCTCCGAGTTGAGCGAAGAAGAATGGAAAGGTCCAACACCAAACCCTTGTCTAGACCCGTCTACTCACCATCTAGCCGACCTCCCCCGGATTCAAACACTCCAAAGTCTAGCGAGCCACCCAAGTCCACGCCGGTACCAAGACTTGACAAAGGAAAGGGACTTGCTCCGGAGCCTCTAACGGAACCTCCTAGATGAACGGAAGGCCGGAAGTGCTTTAAGTGTCATGGTTACGGCCATTTTCAAGCCGATTGCCCAAACCGTCGGACTTTGACACTCCAAGAGGTCCACGACATCGAAGATGAGCTTCGGAAGGCTCAAGAGGAACCCGAAGTATTGGTTGAAGATGCGAATACTAGTGATGATGAGGATACCATTCCCTTACCCCCCGTGCGTGGAGACGCACTTGTTGTGAGGAGAGTTTTGCATACCCATGAGACTCCTCTCGATAAGGCCCAAAGGGAAATGCTGTTTCAAACGCGGTGCTTCGTAGGTGGAAAAGTGTGCACTCTTGTCATCGATGGAGGGAGTTGCACGAACGTCGCATCAACCACTATGGTTGAGAAGCTTGGCTTGCCTCTATTGCCGCATCCTAGGCCCTATTCACTCCATTGGCTCAACGATCACAACGGCATCAAGGTAACTAAGCAAGCCTTAGTAAATTTTTCTTTTGGATCTAACTATGATGAATCCCTTGTTTACGATGTTGTCCCTATGAGCACTTGTCACATTTTATTGGGACGACCATGGCAATATGACAAGAAAACGGTACACAATGGGTTGAACAACACTTACACATTCACCCATAAAGACAAGAAAGTCAAGTTACTTCCCACTTCTCCGCGAGAAACCGAAACTGCAAAAGCCAGGATGGGTAGTGAGTTGAGGAACCTTCTCATGATGAGCGAAACACGGGATGAGCTTGCTCTTGGCGAGGATGAGCTCCCTCTTGCTTTGTCTTTGCCTCGTAGCAAGCCTAGTGAGATTGAGAGTTCCCAAGCACCACATAAATTTCCCCTACCGCCCCTTAACCCCTCACCTTCACAAAACAAGCCACCCTCTACCTTCTTACACTTGGACGATGGGTACATTGTGGGGTTCGATGCTTGTTTGACGGCTACCACAAATGTTCTTGCCGTTCGGGTAGTTCGAAGCTTCATGGAGCCAATCGATGAAGAGTGCTTTGGTTTTAACTCCCAAGAGTTGAGGGCAACTCTTTTTCAAGAAGGGGAGTATGAAGCATATCGTGATGGGTCCCGATCCCTAAAATCCATGGTCTCCAAGCCTTCCCGTACCCCTTTCATAAAACAAGAGAAACATGACTTCAAGGTCGGGTGTGAGGTGCATTATAAGGTGGACCCGGGACCCTGGAGGCGTGGTTTGATCGGCAACGGGTGTGGCATCCACTTTAAATGGGACCCCGGACCATGGAAGTGGAGCTACGAGTCCACGTCGGGACCAACTTCGGGCCTTTAAAATGGTTCGAAGTCCTTCGGCAAGAATAAGCGCAAACGGGTCAAAGTGGGTTTGTCGGAATGTACGCACCTTCACGTTTCGGGTCATAACTCCTTCAATACAACTCCGATGAGGCTCAAATTTTGGGAGCTTATAGTACACACCGAGAGCTTTCCAACGATATCTTACGGGCCTAAAACGGAGTTCGGATGAAGAAGTTATGCGCATTTGAAGTCGGCAGGGAAAACTGCCCAGAAGCGTGGCTCGCCCGAGCCAACCAGTGGCTCGCCCGAGCCACCATTCTGCCCAAGCGGACAGAAGGCCTGCTCGCCCGAGCAAGCTGCTGGCTCGCCCGAGCCAATACATTCGCCACTGACGCGACCCACCCAGGCCGCCGAAGCGGCGGCAGTAAGGCACCGCCGCCCCTCCGCCTCCCTCGCCGTTACGAAGACGCCCGTTTCTTATTTATTTGACTTAATTTTAGAATTAGTATAAATAGCTAGTTGTTATGTGTTTCCAGCAGCTTTTGATGAATATGAATATGCTTATGCATTGGTTAGGGTTTCCCTAAACTTCTCTCAAAATCTAGATTACTTTATCCATTGATTAAATGGTGGTGTTTCTAGTCATTCCTTTATTGATCATTTGGTGGATTCTTCCTTTATGATGGTCATGGTGGGGTGTTAGGCCTTTGGTGGTGGAATCTCCTTTATCCAAGGTCATATCCAATCCTTTTGTGGTTTCAAGCTTTTGTTGATGGTTGATTCAAGTTTCTCAAGCTAGTCCAATATTCTCTCCCACCGCGCCACGCTCCAATTACAGTAGTCATCATCATAATCATAATCATAATCATATACAGAAGAATCGTCATGCATTTCAGGACTCAAAGACGATGAATGACCTATTTCAACATTCGAATCAACCAATTGTGCAAGATAAGTTTCCACCCTAGGTTTAAGCACGTGTTTAAATTCTTGCATGCATTTATTCATCCTATCTTGTAAACCATCTATTTCAGCACCAATTTTATCTAGTCTACAAGATTCGGAAGCATGAGACGGAGATTCACAATGCACACACAAATGACGAGACTCAACATCATCACATGGAGAAAGATCATAACGTTTCTCATAGTGCAATTGAGCATGAAGAGCACATGGATTACCAAAACAAGAACCCGATGAATAAAAATTCTCCCCAAATTGGCGAGTATCCGTGTACAACCAATCAAATAATTCCCAAGCCCGATACTCATGTTCAACATTGAAATCAAAGTAATTCAGAAGAGAACGGGTCTCGAAATTCAATCCCTCATTAGTAACAACTAACACTTCCCAATTAGAATAAATATAACCATGAGGGGCCCAATAAGCAAGATAATCATTTAATCTATCACGATAATCACAAAATAATTCTTGCTCATTTTGAGGGAAGCTAAAACATGCCATCTCTTTTTTTTTCTTTTTTTTTGTTTTTTTTTTCGATATTCAAGTTTTTGTGCTACATTTTTCTAACATAATCAAGAAAGCAATTAAACTATTTACACACAAACCAATAGCCTAATCTACCAAATAACGCCATCCCCGGCAACGGCGCTATTGTTCGGTTGTAATTTTTGTGGTTTTTGAGTTAGGGTTGTCGGTCCACAGGGATGGGTGTTAGGTTTGATTTAGGTAATTGGTTTGTGTACAAGGGTTTTTCTCAATGCGGAAAGCAATAAATTATGTAAATAAGCAATAAACTAACCTAAACATGATGATAATTAAGAAAGCCATAAAAGATGAAAGCAACTAAAAGCATGAAATTAAGAAAGCAATAAAACTAAGACTAAGTAATGAAATTAGGAACAAGAGATTATACCTTTGATGAACCAAACTTTCACTAATCTTCAATCTACTTGGATTTCTCCCGAACAAACAAGAAATCATGAATTGGATTACTAAGAATCCCCAAATCCCCACTTGAGAGTGGAATTTGTGACCCTTAATCCCCCTTTTCACTAAAAGTTGGATTGGATGTTTTTGTGGCTAACACTATGAACTTTCAAAGGCAAAATTAAATCAAAGCTAAGCACAAGGTAATAAAGATTAATGAAGGCTGAAATTACTTGAAGAAAATTGATTACAATCAAGAATCCCAAAAACTTGAAGAACAAGACAAGAGAGAAAAACTTAGAGAGAGAAAGTAGAGTTTAATTAAGAAAGCATTAAAAACCCCTCATTACAAACTAAAAACTTCAGCTCATTATCCCTAAAAGAGTCGCAGCTATTACTCTTATAATACCCTAAGTTTGTTTCACAAAACGCAGCACTTTGTTTCCAGATTATACGCAGAATTTGGAATTGGCTCGGGCGAGCCAAAATTCTGCTTGGGCGAGCAGGCGTTCTGGTCGCGTGTTTCTTGTTCCTCGGCAACTTCACATCGGCAGTTCAGAGGATCAAACTCGGGTGAGCAGTGCTCGCCGCGGCGGTGTTACAGTGGGCGTGTTTTGCCTCCTGGTAACTTCTCCTCGGCTCGAAGATCACTCGGCGAGCGGGGCCTTGCTCGCGGCCGGGCTTCTGTTTCTTCATTGCCTTAGCCATATTTTTCGAATTTTTCACGGTCGTTGTGCAGAAGCATGGCTCGGCCGAGCCAGTGTGTTGCTCGGGCGAGCCAGCTTTCTGTCCCTCCTCTTCTTGGCTCAAAATCGGTCGGCAGATCCTGCTGTCCTTCCAGAGGTGTTGCTCGGGCGAGCCAACATCTTGCTTTCGCGAGCAACCTTCCGCTCTACCCTTTAGTTGGTGAGTTTTTGCTCCGTTTTGGCTCCATTTTAGGTCACTCTCTTATTTTCCTACAAAACACCAAATCATTATATCTAATATATAAATAGGGGTTAAAACAAGCAAATATACCCTATAAAAGAGAAGAAATTCGGCTCGAAACGAGGCCGAACAGGGGGGCAGTCCGATTTTAGGCGGCTTCTTTCGGTGGGCTGTGTTTTCTCGGGGCGCTGGTGTCCTAAGTGGCACTGAGCAGGCATGTTCTGGAAGTAGCGTGTGAGAGGTTCAAACGTATTTAAGAGGGTAGAAGAGTGTTGGAGACTGGGGGTCGTTGATAGGGGTTTTCGGGGGCGGCTAGGGAAGTAATTGGACTGACAAGGAAGGATTTTGGTGCAGACGGAAGGGGATTTTTTCTACGGTCTCAGGTTGATGTGACGGTAAGTTTAATTAGAGTTGTTGGGAGGA
The DNA here is from genome assembly GCA_029582165.1 of Portulaca oleracea. NCBI lineage: Eukaryota > Viridiplantae > Streptophyta > Magnoliopsida > Caryophyllales > Portulacaceae > Portulaca > Portulaca oleracea. The sequence continues at coordinate 9,755,526 of CM055878.1, read as the reverse complement.
TGGGGAACTCTTCAGGGGCTTTTCGAATGCATGTAAAGACGAAAATGCCACTGTACGTACCTCCCTTTAAGAGAGGAGACAGAAGGTGCTAGAGAATTGCAAAAAAGAGGAGTGTTTCTATAAAAGGAAGGGTAGTCGTAAAGAGTCTCCTTATCATTTCTCTTATTCTCGAGGGAGTTGGGAGCAGTTAGGGTTTTCTAAGAGAGTGCAGAAAAGGGAGTTTTATTTCAGAAATTTCAGGAGAAGAAAAATGGAAGGGGATTCCAGGAGGAGGAATACTGTGAGTTTTGCATCAAGTCTAAGGATGGGTGCTCGTGTGGATCTTAGCCCTCCTCCTTTGAGGGTTGAGATCAGGTTAGATAACACGTTTATTGGGTTTGTTACTGACGGAAAGGAGTGGGATGAGAGGGCATTGCAGCGATTGGTAGATACTAATTGGGTGTTGAGGAGCTCGGTGTCTGTGAAGAAGGTGGGAGACAGGAGATACTCTTTCGGGTTTATGCATCCGGAGGACTGTCTGGATATGTTGGCTCAACGTTCGGTGAATTTCGACGGTTCCTTGATGGCTCTGCAAAAGATTACCGCTGATATGAGGCCGAGTGAGGTAACCTTCCGATCTGTTTGTCTTTGGGTGCAGATCGAGGGGCTACCTTTTCGCCATAAGTGGGCAAGCTCTGCTATTAAGCTTGCTCGCCTGGTTGGCGATGTAATGGATGTGGATATCCATAGAGATTTTTCGTTGAATAATGTCAGGGTTCTCGTGTGGATGGAGCTGTCAAAGCCTCTTGTCCCAGGGGCTTATGCACGGGATGATTATGGTAACATTTTCTGGGTTTTCCTCCACTATGAAAATGTTTTCATTTTTTGTCGGAAATGTGGGTGAATCGGTCATCATGATTTTGATTGTGCTTTGCCAACGGTGGTGGCGAGGGAGCAAGTCAAATCGAGGATTCTGGAGGCGGCGCAGAAGGGGTATGCCATTATCCCTGGGGAGGGAGTGTGCTATTATGGGAAGGTGCGCGCTTTTCCCATTAAAAGAGGTTATCTTACTACTCGTTTAAGGTTGGGGCAGCGTTAACACCCACCTGTGACTGAACCAGAACTCCATTATCCGGAGTTCTTTGATGTAGAAGAGTTTGTGGGAGAGGGGTTTGGGCCTATTATAGATATTTCGTCGGAGGATAGGGGGAGTCTAGTAACGTCAGACGAAGGCGAGGGGGACCGGATGGAGGGCAGGGGAGGGAGGAGAATGAAGGGAATCGTGGGGTAAGGCGGAGTGGCGTGAGTGGAAAACCTGTTAATATTCCAAGGAATGAGGGTGATGGGAATGAAGGCAATGAACGGAGGTTCTTATGAAAGTGGATGATGAGGGTGCTAAGGAGGGCAGAATCGAGGGAGGGCAGGGCACGACAGAAGAGGGAGATGGGGGGTGATCCAATGGATGCGGCTGGAGGTGAGGAGGCAGATCAGGAAGAAGGGGAAGAGGAGAAAGGGGGGGGGGATGAGGATGAGGATCCTGAACAGAATGAGGATCAAAGTGATAATTCTAGTGATGGAGGGGATGATGGGGGTGATGAGGATGATGATGGCAGTGGGATAGCTGGAGGGAGAGGGGGGGGGGGAGGAGAGTGATAGTGAGCAGGCGGCAAATGAAAATGGTGATGTGAAGAGCCAGACAGGGGGAGATGGTGGTTCTGGAAGTAGCTACAGGCCGGGGACTCCGGGAAGCGAAATTAACCAGGCTGAAATTTTCTTCAGTGCGTGCATGGGGAGTTCTCAACAAAGCATGCAATCACGTACTACTAGTACGTTGAGTGAACTGCTGGAGCGAAGTAGGGGCCCAATGGAGTTTTCCCCCAACAACCTTCCAAGGGGGCCTTTTTCCCCATCTGGACCACCTGCTGACCAAGGATATATTATTCGTGAGGCGATTAGGAGGTTGCATTCAGTGGGGACATCTTCAGATAATCCCCTTGAGGGTAATTCTGTCATTTCCTTTAATAATGTGGATAACAGTTTTCCCCACTTCTTTTCGTCCTCCTTTCCACATGGGGATGGGTCCTTTTCCGGGGGGAGTTTGGGGAGACCTCTAGGGCCGCCTTGTCGCCTTCTAGGGAAGTTGGAACAGGACATTTATTGGGGGCAATTTATGCTAATCCCTAACTGCCTTTGAATAGATTGGGGGGAGGGGAACCGTATATATATGAGAGGGGGGGAGCCTAGTTCTTTGGCCTTAGGAGATCTGGAAGGTAGTGAAGCTTTGTGGGAAGCTTTTCCTGGGTATGCTCAAAGTCTATTCCAAGTGTCGGATTCCGAGCAGGAACCGGGGCAGTGGTTTCAGTACACTCCTAATTATCCTTCTTCAGGTGATACCTTGAGTATGGGAGGGGGAGGTGGGGAGAGTCCTGAGGGAGTTGGTAACAAAATCAGGCGGGATGAGGGGGCTGAGGAGGAAACTTATGTGGGTTTGACACAAACCGTAACTTTTAAACCTTCTGTGTCTTCAAAGTCTAGTTCTTTGGATTCAACTATGGGCAGGGTGGAGGTTTTTTCCAAGAAGCGACAACGACGAACCAGGAGTGAGGAGCTGGATGGGGAGGATCAAGGGGATGAAGTTTCTTTGGCTTTTGCTGAGGAAATCCTCCAGGCTCGAGCTAAAAGACAACGGAAGGAGCAGATGGTGATTATTTTGCAGAAGGAGTTTGAAGCTTTTTTGAAGGTGGAAGACAGGAAAAAAAGCAATCAGTATGTTGTGGGAGTTTCTTGCTGAGAGGGTGGCGGAGGCAGCCCAGAAAGTGCCTCCTCCATCGCCATGATTGTAGCAGCGTGGAATTGCAGAGGTTTGGGGCAGGTGGACCTCTCTGCAATTCCCTATGTCCGTTGGGTGTCGTCTTTTTTGCTTCTGGATGTAATTTGTTTGTTTGAGTCGAAATTATCTTTAGATGTTGCTAATGGGGTTGTTAAAAGAATGGGGTTCCCCTGTGTTTTTGGGGTGGATTCTATGGGCAGGGCAGGGGGTATTGTTGTAGGTTGGAAGCAGGAGTCAATTTTTTCAGTTGTTTGTAGTGACACAAACTTTGTAATCCTTCAATCGTGTGGAATGAATGTTGCGTTATAGTATGTTGTGTTTGTGTATGGATGCCCTGCTTATCAGGGAAGGCAGGAGGTGTGGGATCGCATTTCCTTGGCCGTAACGGGGTTACAAGGGCCTTTTGTTGTTATGGGTGTTTTTAATCAGATTGAGGACAGGAGTCAGAAGGCTGGGGGCTCAGCCAGAGTGAGAGGGGAACAACAATTTTGGGACTGGAAAACCAGTCTGGATTTACATGATATACCCTTCACCGGGGTGGCCTTCACTTGGACAAATAAACGGAGAGAGGAGGAGTGCATTTGGGAAAGGCTGGATCGAGCCTACGGGTCCTCTCAATGGTTGACTACTTTTCCGCTCTCGTTTGTTCATAATTTTCCAATTATTTTCTCTAATCACGCGTTGGTGGCTTTGCAGATTAAGAAAGAGGACCAACCGAAAAGAACTTTCTTCAGGTTGGATCCTTGGGTAACAAAGTGGAGTAGATTCTTGACTGAGGTTGAGGAGCTCCTTAAATCGAATCAGGTGCAAGGGAGTGCGTCATTCCGGTGTGTTAGCTGGTTGCGGCTGATCCGACAGTTGGGGCGGAAACTCTTGTTTGATTTAAAGAAGGAGTATTTTCAACCAACATCAACCGTGATGGAGGAGTTGCAGGATTTGCAGAATACAGTGGCTACTTTTGGTATGGATGACTCTGCCTTTGTTCGAGCCATGCAGAAGGAGGAGTCTGTGGAGAAAATGATTCAGGAGGTCCATAATTTTTGGGTTAGTAGGAGCAAAGTGAGGTGGGCCGGGCTCGAGGATCAATCTACGACCTTTTTCTTCAGGAAGTACAAGAAGCGTTAGGCCTTTAACCGAATCTAGTGTTTGACTTTAAGGAATGGGTTGGACTCCTTCAACGAAAGGGACTTTGTGGAAGAATTTTATCATGAGTTCTCTCGGCTGTTTAGGCACAAAAGTCATATGCCGTAAGTGAGGGCTTCTATTATGGGCAGGTGGTGGGTGCTATTAAAAAGGCTCTTACGGATGAGGAGAGAGAGTTTCTCTTGCAACCCTTCTCTAGAGCTGATGTTGAAGAGGTTATATGGCAGTTGAAGCCGGGGAAGAGCCCAGGTCCTGATGGAATACCCCCTGAATTTTTTCAGAACTGTTGGGGTCTGATTGGTGATAATGTTGTTGACACGGTCTTGGAAGCAGTCAATCAGGGGGTTTTCGTTGGTGCTTTGAACAACACAAATATTTTCCTGTTGAAGAAGAAGCCGGAGGCACAGCGAGTGAGCGACTTTCGACCGATTAGCCTTTGCAATGTAGTGTATCGTGTGATTGCCAAGTAATTGGTCGGGCGCCTAAGGAAAGTTATGGGGTCGTTAGTTTCTGAGACCCAAGCAGCCTTTGTCCCTGGCAGGCTAAAGGAGGATAACATTCTGGTGGTGCATGAGATTCTACACTAATTTGGCGAATAAACGCCAGGGTACACAATACGCCGCTCTGAAAGTTGACATGAGCAAAGCCTATGATAAAATTCAATGGGATTTTCTGGAGGCGGTTCTGAGGAAAATGGGGTTTCCGGAGAAATGGGTCTTTATTCTTATGAGGTGTGTGTCTACTGTCCGATACTCCGTTCTTGTCAATGGGATTCGCTCTAATCCAATTATACCTACTGTGGGACTACGTCAGGGTGACCCATTGTCTCCCTATCTGTTCCTGCTTTGCATGGAGGCTTTGTCTGCTACAATTGAGGAGGATGCTCGAAATGGGAGGATGCAAGGGGTTAGGGTTGCTCGTGGGGCGCTGCCGGTCACAAATTTGTTTTTTGCTGATGATGCTTTATTCTTTACAGAGCAAGAGGCCGGGTCCTGTTTGGCTTTGAAGAGTACTATTGATAGGTACAGCTTGGCCTCTGGGCAAATTATTAATTTGCAGAAGTCTTCTATGTGCTTCTCTAAAGGGGTCGGGCAAGAGGATAAAGAGGGGATGAAGGTGGTCTTTTGGGTATCCGGAAGGGGGTTTTTTTGAGAAATATTTGGGGGTGCCATCTACTGTCAGGAGGAAGCGTATTGATAATTTTGGGTTTATGCTGGAGGAGGTCCGTCGACGGCTGGATTCTTGGAGGTTTCACATGTTGTCAATGGCGGGGAAGGTGATTCTGATTAATGCTGTGTTGGTGGCTCTTCATCAACATATACTTAGTGTTTATCTTATTCCGCAGGACGTGGTTAATAAGCTTAATTCAATCATCCTTAGATTCTTGTGGGGGAAGGTGGATGGAAGTCGCTCAGTACACTAGAAGGACAAACATACGGTTTTCAAACCGAAAGGGGCTGGGGGTAAGGCATGTAGGGGCTTATAATAAGGCCTTGCTCCTAAAGCAGGCATGGCTCACGTACTATAATCAGGAGTTGTTGATTTTCAGGTTATGGAAGGCAAGGTATGGTGTGTCTTCTCCTATTGAGTATCAGGGGGAGACTAAAATCAAATCAAACTCTTCGACGGTTTGGAAGGGGCTGAGTAAAGTTGTGGCTGGGGTTACAGGGAAGCTGCGCTGGAGTGTGGGAGATGGAAAGAGGATCCCTGTTTTGGACCATAGATGGGCCCCTAGGGGGATTGTTCACAACAGAGAAGGCATGGAGGTGAGCGCTCTGACGAATATGAAGGTGAGTGATTTAGTGCAGTGGGGAGCTGGTGGGAACGACGTCTGGAAGTGGGATGTCTTACGCACCATGTTTACTACTGAGATGGTAGACCGGATAGCTAAGGTGTATCCCCCTCAACAAGGGGTGCATGATATGCTTGGATGGCCAGGTAAGAACTCGTCAGTTTATACTGTTAAAAGTGGATATTTTGAATTCCTTATGCAAGATAAGCTTGTGCAACATCCTTCGGAAGACAAGACTAGGTTCTGGAAAGTGTTATGGCATTGTGATGCTCCTCCCAGAATAAGAACTTTCGCTTGGCGGGCGGCGGTTGATGCTCTCCCGACTGGTGTGAATAGGAGAAAAAGGAGACTGGTTGACGGGGGTGATTGTTGGTGTGGGGAGAATGAGGAGGATATGGGGCATTTATTTAGGTTCTGTACTATTGCTAAACACATGTGGCGGGGAGCAAGGTTAGGGATTTGCTCTGAGGTTAATCAGCATGTAGGCTGGTGGGAGTGGATGAAGGATTGGTTTTTTTATCTTGCCAAGGGGAAGGAGGATGGGAGGAAGATGGTGGGAGACTTCTGTAGCACAATGTGGGCTATTTGGAAAGCACGGAATAAGGTGTGCTTAAATGGTGAGAGGGTGTCGAATAGGCTTTTGGAAGAGACCCTTCAGCGGGAGGAGAAAGAGATGGGTTGGTGGAGAAAGGTTCAGGAGCAACAACAGAGTAACAAAAGACAAAGGCCTATGGTGAAGGTGCCTTGTGCATACAAGTGGGGGAGCCAGAATGTTGACGAGGAGGATGGGGTGTTTCTGGTGGATGAGGCTTTTATAAAAGCAGAGGGGAAGTTGGCGGTTGCTTGGGTGTTCACGGGGCCGGAGGGGCATGGCCAACAGGGGGTCCACACAGGAGTGGGGGAGTCCGCACTGACCAGTGAACTCTTGGCTATTCTTTTGGCTTTACAGGAAGGAAGCAGAAGAAGAGCGCGAGGCGCTGTGATTTGGACCGATTCAGCCATGGCGGTGGAAGCTTTTGCAAATGTGGATCGAGTTCCTGTTGAGAGTAGGAGTCATGTGTGGGCGTGCAAAGCTGCGATGAGCAAATTTGCTAAGGGAAAAATCCTGAAGGTGCCGCGCCTGATGGTTCAACCTGTTCACTTGGTGGCTAAGCAGGCGGTTCGGAGTGTTGGCGTGACCTAACTTGTGTTTAGGCTTTAGTTTTCGTTTTTAGTTGTGTTGTGTTGTTGTTGTCGTGTTTTGTGTGTGTTCTGTTTCTTTGTGCTGTCTCTGTTGGCAAAAAAAAAAAATTACTTTTATGAGGGTATGCATGTAATTTTTGGTAAATTTTAGGCTAAATGGTAATTTCTACAAACATTCAATCTTACAGGCTGCTTATATCAACCTATTGTACCCAATCAGCCAAGTGAGTAGGCAAACACCTATTTAACTTACAGGAATTGGTCAATATTCTAATAAGTCATTTTTCTCAATAAGTCATGCAATAGGTTATTTACCAAATAGAGCATTTGGCTCTAACTTTTTATTTATTTATTTTTTTACATAGGTAAATTTTCCAACCCATTAAACCCCATCTCGTAGGATTACACTAACTCAGCGGACAGGGGCATGGAGTGCTAACACTCTACACAGTGCACAAACATTCCATTCAACACGTTCGCCTCCTAGTGATAAGTGTTTATTGTATATAAGTAAACTTGGACATTTTGATGTGAATTTGGGTGATATTTGATGTGATCATGTGAATATAATTTTATACCCGAATTTCCATTTTACACTTGGTTTGGAATTTGGTTGGATTTCGTAGGTAATTGATGAAATTTTGATAAAAACCGAGTAAAAACTAAGTGTGAATGTCCAAGTGAGCACAAGAGTTGAAGAAAGGAAGATTTTGATCCTCCCAATCCTGAAAGAAGGGCTATGAACTGAGAAGCCTGTTGTTGCTTGCCACAAGTGTAAAGAAGAGCCACATGGATTATGGAGGCTCGTTGAAGGCACAAATTTGGGTTATGCTTTGAACATGGATCGTGGGCTATGGCGAGGATCGTGTTAAGTTTACCACGGACCGTATTGTCCTGTCACAATCTATGGTGGGCCTGCTTGTTCAGTTTTTGTCGTTTCTCTTTGGTTTTTCTTTTAAAATCATGAGGATTTTCGACATTCATTCATCCATCCCTCACCATACCTCCAAAAAGCATTCACTTTAATCAATTTCTATCATTCATATCCATTCTTCCCATCATCATAGTTGAGTTTGAGAATGAAGATTGAAGATTTGTGGGTTGTCCAAGATTAGTTTCAAAGCATAAAGGAGCACAAGTCTTCCATTGCTGAGTTTTCATCAAGTTCTCCATCATTTCTCGATTTAATTCTCAATCTCTTAGGTTTTATATGCTTTCTAGAGTTGAATTTCAATTGCTTTGTAGTTTAATCATGAATTGTGAGTAGTTTCCTTTTAATTTAGGGGGATGAACCCTAATAGTTGCTTTATGAATTAGTTTTGTTGGATTGAACAAGTATGAATCTAGTTTGAATGCATTCTGTTTACCTTTGAATATATTGGTCATTGTCCTTGTTTGGTCATCAAGAGTATGTAATTAGATTATGAATGAAGTACCAAAAGGAGAAATTCGATAATTGGAAACCCTAGGCTAAACTAGTATAAGATGAATTAGACATAGAAGATTTTCTAATTAGGGGTCACTTGATAATTTGAAGTTTAACTTGATTAAAATCTAAACAATCACGAAATAGGTGATTAGTTTTGCTAAGTAGTTCGCTCCATTGTCAAAAGTTCGTTGCGAAAGAACTTATGTGATTATCGACCCTAGAATGTTCCAAATTAGTAAAGTACATGTTCAATCCACTTGGTTAATTCGTTGAATGACTTAGGTTTATCCCCTGAACACTTTTATCTATTGATTTTATTCCTTGAATTTTGAGTGCTTTGTTATTTAGAAACAATTGTTAAAGAAACCAATTCAAACCCCGATCGATTTAGCGATTAGGTAGGAGGCTAGTTCGGTGTGTAGCGAAGCGAAGTCCCTATGGGAATGACCTTGATTTATGCTATAATCACACCCATGCACTTGTGATGTATCAAGTTTTTGGCGCCGTTGACGTGGACTTTGTCCCTAGCAGCCATTTTTTTGTTTATTGTGGGAACAACCTTGATCGACTAAGTCAATTTTTTTTTTTTTGTTATTGTCTGTTTTGATCTTCCTTGGTAGTTATGTTTGTCTTTTGTTATGTCTTCCATTGGTGTATACAAAAGGCACCATTCTTTGAATTTGATCTCGAAGTTGAAAGAACCTTTCTAGATAAAAGAAGCAAAGAAGAGAGGTAACTAGAAGGAGACAAGAAGAAGAGGCCAAGGAGGACTTCAAGATGGCCGGAGAGAGAAGAACATTTGGGTAATATTTGACGCCTAATGTCACAAACCAGCCCAAGGCCATCAACGCACCGAGAGTCAATGCTAATTATTTCGAGTTAAGGAGTTCCCTAATCAACTTGGTGAGGGATACCCCGTTCCACGACCTTCCCAATGAGGACCACAACCAACACCTTAGGATTTTTCGCCAAGCATGTGACACTTTCAAGGTGAATGGGGCCATCGATGATGCCATCAAGCTAAGATTATTTTATTTCTCACTAGAGTGGAAAGCATGGGAATTGTTGAATTCCCTCTCGACGACCACCACCATCACAACATTCGATCAACTTGTTAGTGCATTCTTGGTGAAGTAATTTCCACCTAGCAAGTTGACGAGTTTGAGGAATCAGACCTCCACATTCACTCAAGAGACGGGAGAGTCATTTTATACTGTGTGGGAGAGGTTCAAAGACCTCTTGAGGCAGTGCCCCCAACATTGATTCGATCTATGGGTCCTAATTTAAGCATTCTACAATGGGGTTAACGACAATATGAGGGTCAACATTTTGGTGATGGCGGGGGGAAACATCATGAGCAAGACCGTGGATGAGCTCCATGCACCATTGAGCAAATGACACTGAATAGCTACTAATGGTCCAAGCCCCGTTCTATGAGGACTAGAAGTAAGTTTGAGGTTGATGTTAATACTTATCTGCTAAGCTTAATATCATTACTCGAAAGATGGATAAAATGAATGTGATTACTCCCCCTCCCCCTCCAATTCCATGTACATTTATATGTAACACCCCGCTTTTTTTTTAACTGACTAACTTTGATGTTGTTGTTTATTTTAAGTGTTTAAATTATATATGTGTGATATTTTAATGTGTTATTTTATTTTTAATTTGTGTTAGTTCTTGTAGTATTAATTAGTTTACTGGTTACTAATTAGATGTTGAGAAAAGAAAAAAAAGAGTGAATAAGAAAAAGGAATAAGAAAATGAAGGGAAAAGGAGAAAAGGAAAGAAAATAAAAACATTAGGGGAGGGGGGTTATCACGTTAAACACACACAATCAGATAGAAAAAGAGAGGGGTTGAGAGAGAATAAGAACAAGAAGAAGAGGAAGAAGAAGAAGATCTGGCAGTCCGGTTTTTGGTTCCGATCGACACCCAAACGACCTCCGATCGACTTCAAATTTTAGTATGTTGTTCCTGACACATTCCTCTTCATATCCAACGGTGTGATTGTCGTTTTGACCTCTCTAGCTCGAGTTATAGCCCAAAATCAGAGACTTACGGATTGTGTTGTTTCACTAATTTTGGTGAGTAATTCTTCTCTTTTCTTGATTAAAATTGATAGGGAAAGATTTTGATTATGATTTATACTCGAATTTGGAATTGAATTGCATGAATTTGAGTTGTTTTTAAGGTTTAAAAGATTAGAAAACCCTAATTGGAGTTGTTAGAAACCAACCTTTGGTTTGCATGTGTTGGATTGTTAAAGTATATGATTTTGATAAGACTTGATGTTTTGGTTGTGAATATGAGTTTGCATGTATTAGATTGTGGTTGTTGCTTGAATTTTAGGGTTTGAAGAACAAGAATTATGGATGAAAACTATTAGAAAATTCGTATGCACAGGGGATTGGGTTACTGTTTGATTTATTGTGAATTATTGGCTTATCCAAATTGAACGAAATTTTTATTGTAGGTTCGAGATGCAATTAGACAGTTTGTGGTAAAGTTTCATGAATTTTGGAGTTGTATTCTGTGAGATATAATCTTTAGAGTGAAACTGCCCTGTTTTTCAGTTCAAATTTGATGAAATTGTGTGAATTTTCGTGAATTATGTGTTTAGCTTTCATGTCTATAAATTTTACTGTAAATTCTTTATGGTATATATCATGTGTGTTTAAGATTTCAAGAATTTAGGATGTTTATTTTGAGAGTTATGGAGTTTTGTATATATATGTTTAATTGGTGTAAATTGGGCTTGTTCGTGTGCTAAGTGGAGTTGTCAATTGTGAAAATAATGTGTATTAGGTGTTGAAATCAGTAAGTATGGAAAATATTATGATGTATGACATATATTATGCCTTGTTGGATGTTTATCTTGTTGACTTGTATGATTTACTTAGCTTCAAGATATGGAATGGCTTGTGTTTGTTTGTGTTAATGGCATAATTAAGCTAAAGTTGGGGAATGAGATTTGTGTCTTACTTTGGGCTATTGCTTATGTGTCGTTCTAGGACTATGGCCATAGTAGTAGTGTCTTTGTGTCAGGTCGCCTGGTAGGTACCAGGATGTGATTTTCGGCCTGTTTGTTTTGGATCTATGTGAGTCCCTAGTTGGTACCTTGAGTGGGCTCTGCCCGGTCCGCTAGGATGTGAATGTGACCACATAGTTTGTGAATTGAGAATATCTGCGCTCTAGAACGATGGGTCCCTGGTTCACTAGGATGTGTTTGTGACCCTTGTGATATATAGGTGCTAGTCGATGAGTTATAAGTTGAGTTCCCCTACAAGTTACTTTGATTAATTGAAAGAAATGTTATGTTGTGATTTGTGTTAAGCTTTACAAATTGGAAGATTGTGATTATGTGTGACTTTGATTACGAAGTATGATGTGACTTTGATAAGAATGTGATATTTTAGTTAAATTATGTGATATGTATGTATGAGTTATATGAGCTTATGGTGATTCTTTGATATAGATCCCTTTGTCACTTCCCTATGTTGTTGCTTTTTAGAAAGTAATGGTATGTGTATAGGATAATATTCTTATGTGCTAACCTGTTAATGTGCAAAGTGTAACAACGGGGGAGATAAGGATTATTCGCTGGGCTCGGGGAGCTCATGACCTCACCTCTTTTACAGGTTTTCAAAGCTGAAAGGCAGGAAGGTACCTTAAGCGACTAGGTCTTGAAGTCTTTTGAAGTTATGGCTAAGAAGGAGGCTTGGAGTTATATGTTTGATTCCGAATATGTTGTTAAGTTTAATATGGATGTATTTGGTGTGTACACTTTGTTGATGTAAGTATGTATGGATTTGCATGTGCTAGTTTGACTCCAATGACCTAAGTTGAGTTTTGTTATGGGGAAAAGCTTCCGCTGCGCTACGATTTTTGGGAATAACTGTGGTTTGGAGTTTAGGTAGCCTTGTGGGTGTCCAAGGAGGACCCCACGGCAGTGACGTGCCTAGCCACCCTAGGTTGGGGCGTTACATTATATCAATCATTTGAGCATGAGACCTTACATTGTCCTAATGGGTTGGCTAGCAATGATCCAACCGACCAAGTCAACTATGTTGGTAATCCGAACCATAGGCCGTTCTTTAAACCTTTTTCAAATGTGTATAATGCTGGTTTGAGATTTCATCCAAATTTCTCTTACCAGAACAATAACCACATAGGTTCCTCTTAATGACAAAGACCTCCCGCCCCCGGTTTTCAAAGGCCACCCCAAGGGCCCCCACAACCACAAGTTCCACAAAAGCTTAGTCTAGAGGCCATGATGGAGGCAATGCTGCAATCATAACAAAGGAAATTTGAGCATCAAAAGAAGTAAGACGAGGTTATTGAATCTTTGGCTACTAGAGATGACTTTTTGACAACTCATAACCAAATACATGTGACCTAAATTGCTAACCAAGCTAGTGCTTTCACTACTTATTTAGGCTCAGTATTGAGCCTAAATGCGTCCTTTTTCCCTTATCATTTTCCTCAGTTCTGTGTGTAAATATTTGTATTTTTATGTTATTTTCCTTCTTTTGTAGATTTCTCAGCTTTTGAATTCTTGTGGAGGAAAGGCGTGCAAAACAAGGCCAAATCAGGCCAAAATGTTGAAGGGTCAGGACATCCAGAGAAGACACAGCCCGAGAGGAAGAAGACCCAAGCCTTGATCCCGGAGAGAACCAAGAAAACAAGCCTTCAGTAGGGGAGTCACGACCGTGACACATGACCTCACGGTCGTGACCTCCATTGTGCCTTGGTAGCCAAAGAAATGGGAAAAAGGAGGCTTTGGACAGAACAAGGGTCATTGCCGTGACAGCATTCCTCACGGCCGTGATACCTTCAAGATCTGGGTTCTTGAAGAAGTTGCCTCACGACCGTGACTACTTTTCTCACGGGCATGACCCTGAAGAGGAGTGCAGACTGAAGGAACCTGATGGTCATGACATCCACTTGTCATGCTCATGAGGCATGAGAAGCCCTTCCAGTAGAATCAGGACTCACGGCTGTGACATGCAGAGAGCGCCTCCCACCAGAAAACCCCTCATGATCATGACCCTCACATGTCATGCCCGTGAGGGAGACGAAACCCGCAATGTTCTTTGGAAATCTTCAGGCGTCACGGTCATGACGACTTGTGTCACACCCGTGACGACCCTGTTCTGCCGACTATTTTCGGCCAAATGACTTCGTTTTGGCCAATTTTCTCCCAAGTATATATTGTAATTTCCCTAATTTCAATAGTACACTTTTCTTAGCTAGGTTTTAGAGTTTATGCTCTAGACTTTTTAGGTTTCTCTTAATCAATGATTAGGTTGTTAATTACTCTTTCATTGATTTGAATGCAATTTACTACTGATTATTGAAGTTCTTGATTGCAATTTGGATTCTTTCCATTGTTCTTCTTCTCCAAACCCTAATAGTGTGTATTCTTGTTTCATTTCTCATGTTTTCATCCTTTGATTGCTTTAGTTATTGCTTTAATTAAGTTAATTATCGCTTTTATATGCTAGTATTTGATCTTTGTGTTAGAATTTGGTTAGATATTGATATGATTCCTGAGTTTTCATTCATTATTAGTATGAGTAGCTAAGCATCTTAGGGTTAGGGGGTAATTAGGGCCTCTAATGGGGGATTAGGCATGGATTAGTAGGATTAGGGTGGTTAATGAGGTAATTAGGTGTTCCACCCTAGTTTTCCATTCGATAATTGGGGGATTTCGATGCCGGGAGGTCATGCATCCTTCCAAACATCGAATTGGAACTGTAGGGCAGAGTGATTGATTCGTAATCCTAACTCTGACGAGAGGGATTTTGGAATCGATAAGTTATGATTGTGTTCATATACTATCAAGGACTGTCATTGTTTAGGCTCGGTTTTGAGCCTAAATACGTTCCTTTCACCTTAGGTTTTTACTCGATTCCATAGTTGTTTATTAGTGTTTTTATTTCTTTTTCTTTCTTTTGCAGATCTTGAGATCTTTAGACACTTGTGGAGCAAAAGTGCGTAAAGCAAGGCCAATTTGGGCCTAAAAGCAGAGGAGTCAGGTCTTCCCGAAGAAACCCGGCCTTGAAGAAGAATGACCATTGATAAGCCGTTTTTATATAGAGTTTTTAGGGCTCAAAACACGTTTATTTCACGCTTTTTGTATATGCAATCCCATATTTTTATGTCAATTTCTGTGATTTATATACTTGTTCGCGAGAAACCCGGCCTTGAAGAAGAATTCTCTTTCGAGTACGATCCCGAGATCGAACGCACACTTCCAGAGGGAAGGAAAAGAGCGAGACTGGATAAAGAACAAGAATATCAAGAAACGGACGAAGAAGAGCAAGAATCGGAACATGAAGAAGAGATGGGAGAACAGCCAAGGACATTCGGGTAGTATCTGACTCCCAATGTCACCAACCCACAATCAACAATCAGTGTTGCTACCATCCAACTAAACGATTTTGAACTACGTTAGTCTTTGATCAACTTGGTGTCAAAATCACCATTCCATGGATTGGCTAACGAAGATCTGAACCGACATCTGCGACTTTTTCATGAAGCTTGTGACACTTACAAGGCCAACAACGTATTGGAGGACGCCATCAAACTGCGTCTCTTTCCGTTCTCATCGAAAGGCAAGGCAAGGGAGTGGCTTGACACGCTTCCACCAAACTAGATCACAACCTTCGATGAACTCGCCAACACTTTCGTGGCGAAGTACTTTCCTCCAAGCAAGCTCACCAGCCTAAGGAATCAAATTTCAACTTTCACGCAAGAGCCGGATGAGTCGCTGTACAATGCTTGGGAAAGATTTAAGGACATTATTCGATATGTCCTCAGCACGGATTCGAACCATGGGTTCTAATCCAATCATTTTACAATGGAGCAAGCGAGTCAACGAGAGGAAGCGTCCTCTCAGCAGCCGGAGGCAATATCTTGGGCAAAACAGTACCAGAAATCAGGACTCTGATCGAGAATCTAGCAAACAACTCGCGGCAGTGGTCGGAACCCCGCCCTAGAGCGGGAGGTAAGCAAGATATTGATGTTATTTCACTTTTAATTGCTAAACTTGATTCTTTAGTGAAAAAAATGGACCAACAAGGCTCGCCTGCACCCTTACTTTTATCATGTGATTCATGTCATTCAACCGATCATGTAACCTCAACTTATCTTGTGGAAATAGACTGTAATGACCAAACCCAACAGGCTCACCAGGTCAACCAAAAACCAGACCCAGAAATTTTGGTGAAAAACCTTCTGTCAAACCAGCAGGAGCAAGCAGGGACCATTAAAAGCCTATTGGAAAAAATAGAGGCCTTGTCCCACCAGAACGAAAAATTAGCTTCCAAAGTGACTTGCCCGAACAATTCCTCCACCCATCTTACGGATGGCGCACCCGGAGACTGCAGTGCTTTAACCCTTAGGAGTGGAAAACAATTGGACGAACCTAGGCGAAAGCCACCTGAAAATGCATCAACCGAATCACTCCCAACCAGTAGCACTCCTGATAAGGATCCTGAACTAGAAAGAGAACCTCCTTTAGATGCAACCGACAAGGAAAATAGAAAGAAGCAGGAGGAGCCACCAGTAGTTAACCAGAGAGTCCATGTACCAGTAGTGCCTTACCCTGAGAGGTTAGAAGTACGAAACATGATAAACACTTTGGGAAGTTCATGGAAATAATAAAACAACTTCAGGTTACTATCCCATTCAACGAAGTGATTACGCAAATGCCTATTTATGCGAAATTTCTCAAAGAGATCCTTAGTAACAAAAGGAAGTTAGAGGAACATGAGATTATGGCCCTAAATGACTACTGTATTGCTGCCATACAAAACAAACTCCCTACTAAACTTAAAGATCCAGGTAGTTTCACTATTCCTTGCGAAATTGGCAACCTGCATATTGACCGCGCACTATGTGACTTAGGATCTAGCCTCAATTTGATGCCTTACTCTATGTATAAAAAGTTAGGGATAGGAGAATTGAAACCCACCACTATTGCGCTACAACTAGCCGACCGTTCCATCAAATACCCGGTAGGTGTTTTAGAAGATGTGCCCACTAAAATGGGGGAGATCTTCGCCCCCGTAGACTTTGTTATTCTAGAGATAGACGAGGATTCACGGACTGCCATTATCCTTGGCAGACCATTCCTAGCAACCTCAGGATGTTGTGTTGATGTGAAGAATGGAAAAATGACTTTTAATGTGGGATCATAAAAGATCGAATTCAACTTGAGTCATGCTACGAAATTTCCTTCTATTTCCGATGATTGTAATTTGATAGACTCTATTGAGGAAATTGTTACTAATGTATCTCCTAACCAGCAGTCAAGTGATCCACTTGAACTATGCCTACTTGACTTTTGCTCAGCATAGGACGAAGAGGATGCCATAGCCGCTTATGCAAAGCTAATAGATGCTGTACCAGAAGTGGCGAGTGAACCAAAGGAGGAGTACGACCTGACCGACAATTCTGATAGCACGAAACCAAAAGCTCCTGAAGTGGAACTGAAATCGCTACCAGATACACTACGATATGAGTTCCTCGGGCCGAATTCCACCTATCCTGTGATTGTGAGTTCAACTTTAATGAAAGAGGAAACATCCTCATTACTGAAAATACTGCGAACTTATCGAAAGGAAATTGGGTATGTCATCGACGATTTAAAGGGGATACATCCTTCCTTCTGCATGCATAGAATTCTCCTGGAGGAGGACCATAAACCTTCAGTCGAACATCTGAAAGAGGTAGTGAAGAAGGAGATACTGAAACTACTCAAGGCGGGGATAATTTACCCCATTTCAGACAGTGAGTGGGTTAGTTATGTTCATGTAGTCCTGAAGAAGGGAAGGGTGGCTGTGGTCAAGAATGAGAAAAACGAGCTAATTCCTACCAGGACCAAGCCATACTAACCCTTCCCCACCGACCGAGGATCCTTGATCCTTTGCCTGCCCTTACCCTTCATCGTTGTCTTCTGCATTGAGGACAATGCAACGTTTAAGCATGGGGGGAGGGGGGGGGGGGTTAAATATTTCACTTCTGTGAATATTTTTCTTGTTTCTCTATTTTTCATTTATTTTTCTTTTATTTTTGTCTTTCTTTTGTT
The DNA here is from genome assembly GCA_029582165.1 of Portulaca oleracea. Taxonomy (NCBI): domain Eukaryota; kingdom Viridiplantae; phylum Streptophyta; class Magnoliopsida; order Caryophyllales; family Portulacaceae; genus Portulaca; species Portulaca oleracea. The sequence continues at coordinate 9,738,075 of CM055878.1, read as the reverse complement.
TCATGCTTATTTTTCAATTTTTCATGTAATTTTCCTATTTTTGTGTGTTTCTTTTATTTGCTTGTTCTTATTTTAGTATGCTTTTTAGTTCTTAGCTTGATTGTTTTCTTTCTATTTGAGCTTTTAGTTGTGTTTTCCTTAGTTGTTCCTTGTTTTCTCTCTAGCTTTCGTAAGTTTTTCTTCTAGTTTTAAAATTGCATCCACCTAGATTGCATTAGTTAGAAGCATATAGATCTTTCTTTTATTTCTTTTCCTAGTTTGTTTCCTTTTCTTTCTTTTGCATTCACCCTATTCAAAAATCCAAAAAAAAAAAATCTGAAAAATAAAATTAAAAAAAACCAAAAAAAAATAGAAAAGACAAAAACCCCAAAAAAAAAAAAAAATTTAGGATAGGATTAGGACTAAAATCGGAAACACCTTCGGTGATGATTTGTAAACCTTTCTTACTTTCAGTTTAGCTTGCTTCGCTTAGAAAAGTCTGGATGAGATCTCAAAAGTTTTTGAAACCTTTTTCCTTCAAATATTCTGATTTTGAGTCAAGCTGCGAAAGTTGTATTTGATTGCTTTGACTATCTTAAAAAGTATAAATGTGCGTGCCGCAAATCTTTGGGCTAAGTTTAGTTGATTGAGCCCCATCCCGTGAGTCCACATTACCAAATTTATGAATTGATCACTTTTATCAATTCCATGATTCCCTGAGTGACTCACCCATCAGTTGCATCTCTAGAACTTGCTTTGCATCTTGCTCAAGACTACATATTTGCATTGTACGCTGTGACAAAGTGATTAAGGCATTCATTTTATTTTTGTTAAACTACACAACAAAATAGCCTCCCTTATATTATATTTACCGTTTTTTTTTGCCCCGCCTAACCTTTGTTTATCCTTCTTTCATGATTGAACCCTGACAATACAAGCCTTGACCTATAATACTCCTTATCCCTTTGCCTTGCTTGGTTAAATGAGAGTTTGTCGTTTTTTGGAAGGAACAGTTGGTTTGGTGTGTTTTGGACGGAATGTGAAGTTTGGGGATGTTTTGTGCTTATTGATCCAAGTTGGGAGAAACTAAAACTGCCACCTTCTGAATAATTGGTGTTTGGTTATGTTGTTCATACATTATATTGAGGTCGAAGTTACAATTCCATGATTTTCCTCTCTACAATCACCCATCAAAAAGAAAAAAAAAAGCAGTATAAAATAAAATTAAAAAAAAGGGGAGAAAAAGAATTCCAAAAGAAAAGGGTGATTAGAGAGATTCAATTCGATTTTCTGAAAGCTTTGACCTGGTTGTATTCAGTTGAGATTTTGATATTATTGAGGGTAAAAGGTGAAATTCCTTGCATACATTAAGCAAGAAGGTGAGTTGAGGGTATTTTATTCATTGAAAATCCATCCAAGCATGGCTCGTAACTCCTCATTCCCAAATTTTACCGCTCCTTACCCTTAACCTAAGCCCCGTTACAACCCGGAAAAGTCCTTTTGATTGTCACTTGTGCATTGCATCCCAGTATTGGAGAGCGAGGTTCTTACCAAGCTTATGGTAGTTTGTTTCTATTGGTCTGAGTATGAGAAAAACCCACATACATATTCAAATTTGAGTGATTGAGTGTTCTTATTCTTTCCTATGTGAGGTTTGCTCTTTTTGACTGACTTACGTCCATAACTAACCGCGCATATTTCCATTATTCTTTGGACTGTTGGCAGATCTGTACATCTTAAGTACTTGCTCTCTTCTTTTTGGTTTCGAAAAATTTCTTCCTTTCTCTTTCGAATTGAGTTTTGATCTTGTCCAGACTGATCTTAGTGCTTGCTTGTTGAATTGATGTGTTCGAATGGTTAGCCTGAGGAGGTGTTAAATTTTGTTCTTGTAACCCTGCCGGAAACTCTTTCTGTTTCTTTTTCTTCTTTAGTTCTGTTTTCCCTGTTTGAGCCCTAATCCTCCTGTTTTCAATTCTGACTTGCTTGGGGACAAGCAAGAGCTAAGCATGGGGGGGGGGGATTTGATAAGACGTTTTTATATAGAGTTTTTAGGGCTCAAAATAAGTTTATTTCACGCTTTTTATGTCCGTAATCCTGTATTTTTATGTCAATTTATGTGATTTATACACTTGTTCGCGAGATTGGTGTGTTTTGCAGGAATCATTAGAATTATATCAAAAAGCATAAAAAGTTGAAGGAAAAATGGGAAAAATAAAAGAAAATAAAAAAAAGAGTTGAAGAAGGAAAGAGAGAAGAGAAAGCGGCCCATATAGGCCACGGCCCAGGCCAACCTGGACGGAGCAACAAGGCGTGGCCAGCGTTCTCAAAACGCTGCCACCGCCTTGTCCAGAGACTTCAGCAGCCGAGCAAAGCCAAAACGCTACTGGTGCGTTTTGGGCGCTGCCAGCGCCAAGACACGGAGAATTCCAACTTTGCACTAAACGCGGCCAGCGTTTTGTGCCCTAATCCGGTACTATATAAGGGGTTGTAGTCTGCCATTTCAAGGGAGTCGAATTATTAAGTTCTTGCGGTAGTTTTAGACGAAGGTTTAGAGAGCTTTTTAGGGTAGATTTTAGATAGTTTTCTGTCCAGTTAATTCACAAACATTGTTATTAGTTTAGATTGTTGCTTGTGATCGAAGAACACGAAAGAGATCGATCCGGGTGACACGAAGAGATCGATTCCGCAAATTCGAACACGGTTATTTATATTTTATTTTCATGTTTAATTTCCTTGTTATTATTCAGTTTTTGCAATGTTTACTTTCAGTAATATGAGTAGCTAATTTCCTTTGTTTTGGGGATAAACTCGATGTCTTTCGATTGAATTTGAAGACAGCCTCGGTGTTATTATCTTTTTGTTCGTTTAATTTGCGTGTATTGTATGTCATGGTAAAATCTGGCTAACCGCCTTTTACTTGGTATTAGATTTTTGACAACAGAACGAAAGTTTGAGTCTTGAATTGGAAAGACATAGATCGAATAGGTTTAGAAAATAGTTAGAAATAATGATTCTTGCCTAGGGTCAATTTATAATCAGTTCTTTATCTTTGATTGGATTAAATAGTTAGAAATAATGTTTAGTTCAATCGTTGCAACTCACTTCGAATCGAAAGATTGTTGTAATAAGGCCTAGATAGATTATAGACCCTGAATTATCTTGTTACCTGCCCGGGATTGTTGATAATTTGATTGATTGACTAGAGTGGACTCCCCTGAACACCTTTAATCATCTGTTAAAAACCCTAAAAATTCCTGCTTTCTTAGTTTAGTCTTAGAATACTTTACAACAAACCTTGGATCGACCTGGCATTCTTTGTAGCGAACTAGTTCAGTGCGTGGTTGAACGCAAATCCCTGAGAGAGAACGATATTTATTACTACACAGACCAGTACACTTGCGGTACACAGACACCTTATTAGTTTAGGTCTGTCAACCATGCCTCGATCCAGATAATAGAAGAAGAAACCAAGGAAGATCTCTCATCAGAAGGGTCACGACCGTGATCCCAGTGGTCCTTGGATGCCAAAAGTTGGACGGAAAAGAAGCTGGAGACAGGAAGGGGGTCATGGCCGTGATACCCTAAAATATGGATTTCACAAGAGAAGACCTTACGGCCATGACACCCAGGGTCACGGTCGTGACATCCCAGAGGTGACACTTCCAAGAGGTACCTCACGGCCGTGACCAACCCTGGTCACTAGGGGTGTCCAACAAAAACCGAAACCAAAAACCAAACCACAAAACGCATAAAGCAAACCTGTAAAAGCGGTTAACCATTTGGATTTTTCAACAATTACGATTTAGGTTAACCAAACCGGCTTAAGCGGTTTAGTTTTAGGTTTTGCATTTTTGTGAAACGGTTAACTACGATTAACCGGTCTTGATGTTGCAAAATTTGAAATTTTAAAGCAAATATTAATTTTTCTTCCTTATTACTTTAAATTTCTGAGAACCGCGGTTAACCATAAACCGAACCCAAAAAGCGGTTAACCATGTTATCAACGTGGTTAACCGCATAAAGCGGTTTGGGTTTAGGTTTGTAAAATCCGGAAACTGCAAATGTGGTTAACTGATTTTGAACACCCCTACTGGTCACGCCCGTGAGGTTTGCGGGAAAACAACGAATGATTCCAGATTTCTCCAGGGTCACGACCGTGACGTCCTAGGTCATGCCCGTGACCCCTTAATTTGTGCTAATTAATTATGTTTAAACGACGTGTTTTGGCCGGTTTGTAACACAGGTATATACGACTTTATTTCTAGAAACAAAAGACATCTTCTATTATTCATACTTTAGGTTTAGTTTTAGTCTTAGCCTCTTAATTTATCTCTTAGCTCAGTGATTAGTGTTAATGATTTTGTAAGACATTCAGGATTTAATGCAAGTTCTACATTGATTTCAAGTATTGCGATCTATTTCCGGATTTCTTCTGTGTTCTTTCTCATTCTTCAGTCCTAGTAAGTTGTTATTATCAAGTTTCTCTCTTTTAATTGTTTTGATTAGTGTTTAGATTAGAGTTTTAACTGCTTTCATTGATCATTCATGCTTATTCTTGATTCTAGTTCTAAATCCATGAATTTATTAGGGTTAAAGTTTGAATCTTTGGTTTTTGTTAATATGCTAGGTTAAGTTCTCTTAGGGTTAGAGGGTGATTAGGGCCCCTAATGGGGGATTAAGTATGGATTAGTGGGATTAGGATGATTAGTGAGATGAGTAGTGTTCCGCCCTAGAATTCCATGCGATAGTTGAAGGATACTAGGTGCCGGGAGGTTATGGATCCTTTCAAACATCAACTTGGAACTCTAGGGTGGTTTAATCAATTCCGATTCCTAACTCTGGCGAGAGGAAATTGGAATTGATTACTCAGGATTAGTTTTCACACTACCAAGGTCTATCTTGCACGGGAGTGATGATAGACTTTGGAAAGTACAACATCAATTCATCACTCTGGCGAGGGGTATCGATGCTAGCTCGTGCATAGGAAGCGAATATTGGTTTACCACCCTGTCAGGGGAAGCGGTTGCTAGCTTGGTTTGCACACAATCCTTACACTTTATTATCGAACATGAATCTCCCCTAAAACCACAATTTCCGTGCTTAGTCTTTCGTTAGGTTTACCCGGTATTACCCCCGAGCCCTTGTTTTCCTAATTTGAGTAGAAAACCGTAGTTTAATCTTCTAAAATCAAATCTTTAGAACCTCTTGAGACTTGAAAAACCGAACCAGATCACTAGGGCCTCAATTCCTCGGACATATACGACTGTTGTCTTGGTTAGTTAAGAAAACCTTAAACAGTCATACATGAGAGTGATGACGGGCTTTGGGAAGTATATATCAATTTACCACTCGGTAGAGGGAAATTGATGCTAGCTATCCGTGCAATCCTTACACCTGATTACCAAATACTGATCACTTCTAAAACCACGAAATCCGTGTTTAGTCTTTCTCTAAGTTGGCTTGGTACTACCCCCGAGCCCTTATTTCTCTTTATTGATTAAAACCTTACTCAAAACCTTTTCCTAAACCATATCTTTAGAACCTTCCTTTAGACCAAAGACTAAACTTGAATATTAGGGCCCCAACTCCTCGAGTCATAAAGACCGTTGTCCTAGCCCTTAGAAAAACGTTAAACACCACTACTCTGGGATCACTTCTTGGGCAACATGTCCTTAACCCTAACACCTTATTCCAAGCCATAACTTTGAGTAGCGGGACACGATTGAGAGAGCCTAAGGGCCATAGGATTGAGCATGTTGTGATTGATGTGCCAACTGATGTTAAGAATGTTGTGAATGATGCTGAGAATGTTGTTGTGAATGAGGAGGTGTATGTTCCCTTTGATGAGTCTTTGGTTAATGTCAATGTGCAAAATGATAAGGAGACTCCTAGTGACTCCCAAAAACCTCTCAAAAGAGTTTACATTCCACCTTAGTTGTTCCCACAAAGAATGCTTAAGGCAAACTTGACAAACAATTCAGGAAGTTTTTGGAGGTCATTAAGAAGCTCCAAATTAGCATACCCTTCACTGATGCCTTGTCTCAAATGCCCATATATGCTAAATTTTTGAAGAAATTTTGTCAAATAAAAGAAAGCTAGAAGACCATGAGACTATGGCTTTGATTGACCATTGCATTGCTTCGATCCAAAACAAGCTTGCTCCTAAGCTTAAGGATCCCGGTAGCTTCACCATCCTTGTGTTGTAGGAAATATGTTCATTAATCACACTCTGTGTGATTTGGGGTCTAGCGTAAATTTGAGGCCCCTTTCTTTATATGAGAAACTTGGAATGGGTGAGTTGTAACTCACTTCCATCTCGCTGTAACTTGTTGATTGATATGTGAAATGCCCTTTGAGTCTCCTTGCCTTTTGTTTTTGTGGTACATGATATGGATGAGGACTTGCGTAACCCAATCATTCTCGGTAGGCCTTTCATGGCTACTTCAGGATGTTGTGTAGATGTGAAAAATGTGAAGGTGACTTTTGATGTGGGGAGTGACCAAATTGAGTTTAATGTGAATAATGCTTGTAAATTTCCTTGTATTTTCGATGATTGTAATTTCATTGATTCCATTAAGGAAATAGTAAGTGAAAACAAGTCTAACCCTCGGTCAAGTAATCCACTTGAACTATGCTTGTTGTTTGATGGATCTTTGCAGGATGAGAATCTTGAAGTAGCAATCTATGATGAATTGTTGAAGGCATCCCCAAAAATTCCTCTAAGGTTTGCCAAGATGGAGGATCTTGAAGTTGAAGAAGTGCCAGCACTTGTTGAAAAAAGGGCTCCCAAGGTAGAAATGAAATGTCTTCCATCTCCATTGAGGTATGAGTTCCTTGGTCTGAATTCCACTTATCATTCATTGTGAATGCAAACTTGAACAAATCTAAAATTGCATCGTTGTTAGAAGTTCTAAGATTGCATCAAAAGGTCATAGGATACACTCTTGAGGACCTTAGGGGTGTTCACCCTTCATTTTACATGTATCACATCCTCACGGAAGAAAATTATAAGCCTTCAATTGAACATCAAAGAAGGCTTAACCCAAACATGAAAGAGGTTGTGCAGAAAGAGGTGCTGAAATTGTTGAAGGTCAGTAATATCTACCCTATCTCCGATAGTGAGTGGGTGAGCCTGGTCCATATTGTGCCTAAAAAGGAGGGATGACTGTTGTAAAAATGAAAATAATGAGTTAATCCCCACTAGGAGAGTCACGAGATAGCAAATCTGCATTGACTATAAGAAGTTGAATAAAAGCACCCGGAAGGACCACTTTCCCCTTCCCTTTGTTGACCAAATGCTTGAGAGACTTGCCAGGAACTCCTAGTTTTGCTACCTTGATGGGTATTCGAGGATTTTCCAAATCCCAATTCACCCTAATGACCAAGAGAAAACCACATTTACATGTCCTTATGGAATATTTGCATATAGGAGAATGCCATTCGGGTTGTGTAATCCACCCGCCACTTTTGAAAGATGTATGATGGTTGTTTTCTCTGAATTTATTGAGGACAACATGGAGGTTTTCATGGATGATTTTTCTATGTGTGGCACCTCATTTGATCATGGTTTGTAAAATTTGAAAAAGGTGCTACAAAGATGTGAAGAAGTGAACTTGGTCTTAAATTGGGAAAAGTGTCATTTTACGGTGCCAGAAGTTTATGGTGCAAGAAGGGGTCGTGCTTGGTCACGTGGTTTCTTCCAAGGGTATTGAAGTTGATAGAGCAAAGGTGGAGGTGATTGAAAAATTTCCACCACCAACATCTGTTAAGGGTGTAAGGATTTTTCTTAGACATGTTGGTTTTTACCAGCGCTTCATAAAAGATTTTTCGAACATTTCAAAGCCTCTCACCCAATTGCCATCAAGGATGTGCCCTTTGACTTTAATGAAGAATGTTTGAGTGCTTTTCACAGGTTAAAGCAAGCTTTGGCCACTACCCCAATAGTTCAAGAACCGGATTGGGATTTGCCCTTAGAAGTGACGTGTGATGTGAGTGATTATGCGGTGGGGGCTATTTTCGGGCAAAGGAAGGACAACAAGCTGTAGACACCAGGATTTGGCACATAAATATATAACATTTCTATATAAACAAAGCAGAAATAAAGAAAAAGAAGTCAGTCGATAAGCTAGTTCAGACACCAGATTTTAGCATAGATTTTTATATTTTTAGTGTAATTTTTATTATTTCCTCTTTATGTACTTTAATTATGTACTTTAGTTAGAATTTAGGAAATTAGGGAAGCCAAGCCAAGGCAAGCCAAGGATAAGCCGGGACACTTACTCTCATGCACTCTACATGCACAAGTTCGGATAAAAATGCATGCATCATTACATGCAGATGATCTCGCCTATTGCATGCATGATCTTTACGTAAGCAATCAAGCTTCATTTAGCCATGCAAGCCATGAAAAATCTAAGTAAAGATCACATGCAAAAAGCTTCCAAGAGGTCTCAAGTTCAAGACCTCACAACAATATGTATAAAGATTGCAATTAAGCCCCTACTGTCCAGTGGGAACAGGCTGACTTCGTGTACATCACATTCACTCCCTCACCGTCCAAGTATAACCAAGCTCGAGTCAAGCCTCCTTTTACCCTAGGCCGGTCGTCCTTGAGGCTGTTCATACCATAAATTCATTCACCACGTGCCACCGTCCACTCATACACTCCCTCTAGCACCTAGAAATCTGGTTTGGTCAATCACAATTGACCACGTGATTGTTAAAGGTGATGTATGTGATGTGCATGCATGTATCTCCAAGCCTCTTCTAAGCCTATAAATACCCCTCTTGCCAAAGCCTAATGGACTCAATCATTCACTCATTCTTCCCCCTTCACTCTCATTCATCCATCCTCTCATTCTCTCATCATCTCTCTAATCTCTACTCTAGTGTCATCCTTCTACCACCACTCCTACCATCTTTCCCCCACTTCCTTACCTACATAATCTCCTATCCTATCCTACCTTAAGCCTCTAAACCCTCATCCTATCCATTCTTACAAAAATCTCCCATAAAACCTCCCAAAAACATCATAAAACTATTCTAAAAACCCATAAAAGAGTCTCTTTTCCCTACCTTTTTCCTATCCTTCTCCATCACTTTCCTACCATTATTATCTCCATTTCTCCACTCCTTTAAGCCCCTTTATCTACATTTCCATCTTACCTTCCATTATCCCCCCATAAATCCCTAAAAGCTCCACAAAAAGCCTAACCTCATATAACTCAAAAATCTCACAAAAAGCCCTTTTCTACCATCCTTTTACCCTCTTTTTCCATACTCTTTCCATCCACTTTTGGCACTATTTTTCCATCTTCAAGAGGATTATCCAAGGCTTTCAAGGGCATCCAAAGATGCTTCTACAAAGGCTAGGCAAGGCTTCCCTAAAGAAAGGTCACAATGTAAGCTTTTAAGTGTTTTCCTTTTATGTAAATAAAGTGTTGTATATGTTGTATCTTTCTTTCTTTCATATTATTTTGCATGTTCAATGAAGTAATTCTATAAAGTTCTTATTTATCTCCCTTCTAAACTTTATCAAAAGCACACTTAAAACTTTTAGTAGAGTCTTTGCTTTTGTGAGAGGCGAACTCAAAAGGTTCCTACCTTTCGAGTTCGTAGCCTTACCCCCGGATCCATTCTTAGGTTTCGTAGGCGAAGTCTTTCTTGTTTTCTTTTTAGTTTTGTCTTGGCTTTTCCCTTAAAAAGTCGGGCGGCGACTCCCATTTCGAACCAAAACACATCGGGAATTGCATAAACTATGGTAAAACATGGTTTTACAATGTACCGATGCAACTTTAAGGCGTTCTTTGTATATTTCTAAATAATATTTGCATAAATCTCTTTCTTTCGAGCCTAACATTTTAATGAGCAAATTGGGTTAAATTTAGAAGAGTTTGGAACAAGTGGATGTTCACTCTTAAAGGTTTAATTCAAGGACTCATGAAAAGCATCAGTAAAGAGAGTGATTTTACAAGATATTATTCATGAAATGTACGATTAATTCCTTAAAGAGTTTTCAAAGGTTAAACCCCATCACAAACCTCCAAATCATACCCCAATCTGCGTGGACGTTCAGAAGCCTGAACGACGAGGAAAAATGTCCACACAAGCCCTATGTTATCTACTATGCTAGTAGAACATTGGATGGATCCCACGTCAACTATGCCAACACCAAGAAGGAGTTCTTAGTGGTTGTTTTCGCTTTGGACAAATTCTGCTCCGACTTGATGAGCTGAAAGGTGATAGTCGATACGAATCATGCCGCCATCAAGCACCCCATGACAAAGGAAGATTCAAAGCACCGTCTCATTAGATGGGTTCTTTTGCTCCAAGAGTTCTATTTTGAGATTCATGACAAACCCGATTTGCAAAATGTCATGGCAGATCAACTTTCGAGGTTGTAACTTAAAGCCTCAAGTGATAATGAAGAGATGTTAATAAATGACTCCTTCCCTCATTAGCAACTCTTTCCTCTTGCTCATCAAGCTGCTTCTTGGTAAGCGGATTTTGTGAATTACATTGTCTATGGTGTTTTGGCCTCGAAAAATGTCATACCAACAAAAGAACAAGTTTTCTCCGATGTGAAGAGATATGTTTCGGAGGAGCCTCTTCTTTACAAGCTTCGTCGAGATGAAAATTATAGAAGATGCTTGCTGGAAGATGAGGTTCAAAGTGTGCTCCACCATTGCCACTCAACTACCTGTAGTTGAAATTTTAGTACCAACGAGACCATTGCAAAGGTGGTCTAAGCTGAATTTTATTGGCCAACCCTCTCCAAAGATGCAAGAAACTTCGTGCTTTCAAGTGACAAATGCCAAAGGACCGGAAGCATTTCCAAGAGGAATGAGATATCTCAAAAGGGCATTGTAGAGGTGGAACTTTTTGATGTATGGGGGATGGAATTCAAGGATCCCTTTCCCCCTTCTCACAATAACCTCTATATCTTTGTTGCGATGGATTATGTTTCGAAGTAGGTGGAAGCCATTGCAGCCCCTACCAATGATTCCAAGGTAGTGATTAGATTCCTCAAGAAGAGCATTTTTTACAAGATTCAAGGGCTTTGTTAAGTGACAATGGCACTCATTTTTGCAACAAGCCTCTTGATACTCGCTTGGCTAAGTATGGGGTGACTCATAAAGTTGCTATACCTTATTATCCCCAAATTAGTTGATGTATGTATGACTAAAGTGAATCAGAGTGCATGAGCAAACACACATCAATGGACTCCAAGAAAACTGAAACTCACGGCTCTCAACCAAGTCAATGCCAAGAACGAAGCATCAAGGAAAGAAAAACAAATGAGGAAGGAAAGGATAGGCAAGTGACTCATTTGATACAGAAACACCATAAATGAATTCACAAGGGCTTATGTTTGCAATCTCATGTTTGGATACAGAATCACCACCAAATGTTTAATCACAAGTTCTACCAATCACCACTTGACTAGCCAAATCAAGATACAAAAGTAAAAGATTGAGAGTTATTAGGACACACACAAACAATGGGAAGGTTGAAAGCTTTCACTCATATTAGTCAAAGTCATATGAACTAAAATGGAGTACAAAATGGCATATATAGCTAGCAAGCATACATACACACACACCTCACTTCTTCACTTAAGCTTTCCTAATCATGAAGGAACGCCTAATACATGATAAATTAAGCTAAATTACAACAAAAATAGCTAATACATTGCTTCAACAAGAAGAACTCGTCCAAAATAGTAGAGCAGACAACCCACAAAGTGAACACACATGCTAGTTTCGTATTGGATCAACCCTTAGATGTTGGCACCATTCTCCTTGAGATACCTCCTACTTGCTTGGCTTCCCTTGCTGATAGGTTTCCTCATGAGCTAAATTTGAGGAGAATCCAGGAAAAAGACCGAATTGCCCCTAAACAAACCAAAATATCCCAACCGAGCCAAAATGAGCTATACTGAGAGCACCAACTTTGCTGAATCTGGTTGGGGATATAAATGAACTCCAAAATGGACGTTTAGTAGCTTTTTAGAAAGCTTATTAAATGCCCTCAAAAGTCTCCTAGGGCTTGATCGTAGCAAACGTCTCAATTTTAAGATATACATACAAATAGATTAGGTACTAATCGAGGTGAATGATAGACTCCAAAATGGACGTTTAGTAGCTTTTTAGAAAGCTTATTAAATGCCCTCAAAAGTCTCCTAGGGCTTGATCGTAGCAAACGTCTCAATTTTAAGATATACATACAAATAGATTAGGTACTAATCGAGGTGAATGATACTCTAAACTAGATGCTCCTTGTTTGAGTTCATGGATGGCCAAATAGCACGCTTGCACCAATGAGGATGACCTAGGATAATCTCCATAATTAGTGTCCAAGTTGAAATTTCCAACCGGGAAGTGAAGAGTATATTGGAGAAGACTGTGAATAGATCAAGGAGGGATCGGTCACTCAAGTTAGATGATGCTTTATCCAAATGACAAGCTATAGTTCGTAGAATGCTTATTCGCAAATGTCTGCTTGTTTTCTGAAAACCGAAAGAGTTATTTCCGTTTATGGTTGTTTAGTATCTTTGGATTAAGCATTATCTTTTCGCACACTCTTATTTCTTAAGTAAGCAATACCAAAATTTGAGTGAGTTGATGTAACAACATAAATCTAATTCAACAGATCGTTGGTCTTCGTCTGAAATTGTTTTATACATCTTTTTGGCAGTTGAGTGCATATTTTGCTCTTGCATTTTTCAGCCATTTCCTTGGTAAATGCCTAATGCATCGTAATCCATTACTTGAGGAAGTTGCAAATGTTTTCCAATGGCTTCTTAGTCACATTATCAGCGAGCATTGATAGAACAATTACAGAGCCGCCAGCTGCGACTGTTGGTGAAGCATAGGACAGAAGATTTCACGGTGGTTGTGGTGTTTTCGCGACCATTGCTTGTTGTTGGAGTCTCCTACGGGCGTTCGCTAAGTTCTGTCTAGCTGTGCGTTTGATTTCGGGGTCAAGCGGAAAAAGCGGCTGATCCCTTCTGCGCATGCATACAAATAAAAACCAAAGATCAAATGCCCTAGGGTCTACAGTACCCCAGACAACTAAGGTAGAACCGACTCGAAACTACTTAAAAACCTAACACAAAATGCTAGGGGGCGCAACTCCCCGGTGTAGACGCCGGAAAATTCCCCTTTAGGAAATTAGGTTCGAGTGTGCTATTTAAGTTATGATTGGGAGCCGACTAAGGTTGCTTTATGCCTAAATAAGGATATTTTTGTTTTATGAAAACATTTTCGAAAGGAGGGGCTTTTATTCGTTTATGGATCTGTAGGACTCGTTCGGGGAAATTTTTTTCAGATGCGCTAATTAAACGATTAGGAGTTGACTAAGGTTGCTAAATCCTTAAATAAGGATATTTTTATTTTCGAAATTCATTTTCGGGATGATGAAGCTTTATTTATTTACAAATCCACTTTTTATTATTTAAATTATTCGAAATTGCGCAAAATGATTTAATAATAATTTAACCCCGGCCCAGTCACTATGTTCAGGCCCAAAAGGGAGCAAGCGGGCCATCAGAGACTGCCAAAACCCGCCTGGGTTTTGATAGTTCCTGGGCCGGACTGCTTCCTTCCTTGGCCCAGAGGGATGTGAGTTGAAACTGATAAAACCCGCCTGGATTTTATCAACTTCTAGCCCATTTCCCTCGGGTCCAAGCTTGAATTAGTGAAAGGGATGAATTAAATCATTTTTTAAATTATTTATATGCAAAAATGAATATTTTAAATAATTAAATGAATTTATAAAATTTTAAAGAGTCGCCAGCTGATTTAAGGAAATTGACAAACCAAAAAATAATAATATTTGACTCCGGTCTACGAACCCGATTTCTAGACTCGGGGGTAAGGTTACAAATTCGAGAGTTATAAGAACTCTCGAATCCGCATGTTAGAAAACAGACTCTACTAAAATCGACATTGAAAACAAAGAGAGCGGGGAGAAGTTTGGTTAATTTCGCGAAGTTATTATTCAAACCATGCAATATAAAATGTGGTTTTTACTTTAAAACATATGTACAAGTACAGGAATTAAAGTATAAATTACATGATGATAATAACAACGGTAAACGAACCTTGTTTAAAAGTGATGGATGAGATGGAAATTGACCCCTTTACCTGACCTTGACTTGTGGCTTGGATGGTAGTATGCTAATGATGGTGTAAGGATAATGCTGTGACAAGAATGATTATGGGAGAATAAGAGAAGGTATGAGTAATGGAATTTTGAGAGATTTTGAGTATAGTGGTGATAGATGGTGAGAATAGTTAGTAGAAATTTGGGTAGAGTGAGGGTGATTGATGATGGTAGTTGATGGGAATAGTTGATGATAGTTGATAGTAGATGATGATAGTTGATGGAGATAAGGGTGAAATGGATGGGGTATTTATAGGTGAGGGAGTGAAGGTTTAGGAGGGAAAATGGAGGGGACATACCCCAAAAATCAAGTCATCTCGTATCAAAACCCAGACGCGTTTTATGGGGTCAATGGGGGTCAACCCACGTGTGCTATAATCATGGGATTGCATGGGAAGAAAATTGGCGCTAGAAATATCAAAACTCAGGCGGTGTTAATTCTCCCTCGCACGCATCGCCTTACGTGGCTGCTCGAAACGACGCGTCTTGCTGATCTCAAAACCCAGGAGGGTTTTGATGTCTTTCCTGGGCCGAAGTTGCTTGCTGGGCCAGATTTCTGGACCTGGAAAATGTTAAAACCCGTCTGGGTTTTAAAACTGGCTAAGTGCAACTTCGAACGACCATAACTCTTTCATCCGGACTCCGTTTGAGGCAATTCAAAAGGCATGGGAAAGCTTATGATGTGTATTTACTTTCATCAAAAGAAAAAGGGCCAACAAGACTTGTGGAAAAAATGGGATTCGAAATGGTGGGCATATGTATGTTGAAAGGGTGGAAAATGAAGGCTTTTTGTGGTGGGTTGGCCCGGTAGCTTTTGATTGAGGAAGGTCTATTATATTTTCTTTCATGCTAGCCTCGTTTCTTGTTATGCTTGATTTGTACACTTGTCCCGATACAAAATCCGGTGTCTACAGAGAGCCCCCACTTTGATCGAGTCTGAATAGGACGAAGGTCAAAGTAGTCTGAGGATATGACTTTGGATTACAAAGCCTAGAGTGATGCTTGGAAGCTGAGTCCTGCATCGCGGTTGCGGGCGGCATGCGCCTCTTTTGGGATGAGCTCGAGCAAGAACGATACTCTACCCGACTGTTGATGGTCGTTGCTGATATCAAGCGAGAATGACGCCTTACTTAAAATGGTCTTAGGCGTCTGATGACTACCTTATTTAAAGGTGTGGGCTGACACTTGGAAGCTTCGTCCTGCGTCGCAGTTGTGGCCGGTATGCGCCTCTTTGGGGATGATCTCGAGCAAGAATGATGCTCTACTGACCGTTAATGACAGCGACCTTTTATAAGGTAGCTGGATGATGGTGGTCCCTTTTGTCGGTGACCGGAGAGCTGGCGACTTTTTATGCGGCAGCTGGATGATGGTGGTCCCTTTGTCGGCGACCGGAGAGCTGGCGAATTTTTATGCGGCAGCTTGATGATGGTGGTCCCTTGCACAGAAACCACAGCAGAATTTCAGATCATCTTGAACGATTGGTTGGAGATATAGAGAATTACCTGTCTGGCAGATTGATGACGATGCCCAACAGGTTTTCCTGAGGCAGATCAGATTTTCCAGAAGTAGTTGATGGTGCCCAACGGATTTTCTTGAGGCAGATTGGATTTTCCAGAAGTAGTTGATGGTGATGCCCAATGGATTTTCCCGAGGCGGATCGGATTTTCCCGATGTTGATGGTGATGCCCAACGGATTTTCTCGAGGCGGATCGGATTTTCCCGATGTTGATGGTGCCCAACGGATTTTCCCGAGGTGGATCGGATTTTCCCGATGTTGATGGTGGTGCCCAACGGATTTTCCCGAGGCGGATCAAATTTTCCCGATGTTGAAGATGCCCAACGGCTTTTCCCGAGGCAGATCGGATTTTCCCGATCTAATCTTGCTCTCAGTTACTGGAAACCATGTCGTCTAGTCTGATTGGGCTTGAACAACCCCCAGTGTTGCGTTCTGGAGCAACGATGTAACACTTCCTTGCTTCTTCTTCTTTCTCCTTTTTTTTTTTTATTTTCAGATATGCGGGTATGCATGCAACTAGTCTACTAAGCTCTTGCACAAACAATGCAATTTTTTTTTTGACACAAGCATTCATGCATTCATGCACTCATGCATTTATGAACGACTATCGACTTTATGTACAATAAACTGACTCGATATATGACAAACTGACTCGATACATAACAGACTGACTCAATGCCTGACAGACTGACTTGATGCATGACAGACTAACTCAATGCACTACGACTGACTCTATGAAGCCTTGATACGACTTATAGATGCAATGTGAACCTATTATACCTAGACCGGATACACACATGATGCTTTTATGCATCTATACATGCAATGCATGCAGACAACCCCCCGACTTTATATTTAGACAAAGATTTTCTCGGACAACGCTTTCCTAAGACAATGCTTTGCTAAAACCATGACTCCCTAAGACAAAGCTTTCTGAGGATCAAGGCCACTAGTGGGGAATTTCAGGAAAATTTAGGATGAGTAATGTTTCGATCCATGGAATAGGGAACAATGATGGAGGCAACAGGCCTGAAGGATGCGTTTCTTGAATGATCATGTAGATGGCCTTGATTGCTTGCAAATGTATGCTGATGTATGACAAGCCCCCGGTTTGGCGTAGACTCTTGATGACACTGTCCTGCTTTGGAGAGCACCTTGGAGATTTACAAGCCCCCAGTTTCGATGTAGATTGACGAGATGACGCATGGGGACCATAGAATAGGAGAAGGCATAGTCCTTAGTAGTGAGTCTCAATCTCTCCTTTTGCCTAACTTGCCCAAAGGGTTTTCAAGTTAACCCCTCTTTTCTCTCTCTTTTTTTTTCTTCTTTCTTTTCTTTCTTTTTTTTTTTGATGATACCACTATTAGGACATCAATGAGAATGAAGATGTTGGACCTTGTAGGATAGGGAGTAGGTGTCCCTCTTAGAAGCCATCTCCAATAAATGTCTTGAACGACGTCACGAAGGTAACGCGAGCCCCCAGTTTAGAGTGGCTTGTTTCTGAGTCTGTTCATGATCATATGGTTGCCAGTCAGTCGCTGATCTGATGTGAACGACTTTCACTCTAGCTGAGAAGTAAAACACACAGAGCCTCATACTTGTATTAATGATTGAGCTTAAAAGTCCTCAATGAGTGAGATGGGATGAAAAGGTTGGTTAGGAGGTGTTTGGGGAAAGAGATGGGATGTGGAGACACTTAAGAATTATCTTGTCTTGAAAGGGAGAAGAGATGGTCAAATAGGATAGACATCATCTCTTGAGAAAAGGTAGATGAGAGTTTATTGATGAATAAGATAGGGAGACACTCAAGAATGATCGTGTCTTGGAAGGGTGAAGAGATGGTCAAGTGGAGTAAGACATCATCTCTTTAGAAAAGGTTGAAAGGGATGGTAGATGAGAGTTTATTGATGAATAAGGTAGGGAGACACTCAAGAATGATCGTGTCTTGAAAGGGTGAAGAGATGGTCAAATGGGGTAAGACATCATCTCTTGGGAAAAGGTTGGAACATGGTTATGGAATGATGTCCAAGTTTGACGGAAGGAAGATGGAAGATTGATGATGATGAAATCCAGGGTTTACTCTCCTTTTTCCTAACCTACCTTGACGGGTTTTCAGGCTAGCCTCTCTTATTCTCTCACTCTCCTTTTGCCTAACCTGCCTTGACGGGTTTTTAGGCTAGCCTCTCTTATTCTCTCTAACCCTGGATTCAAGAAAACTGAAGGATGAAAACGAGGTATATGACAAAGATGGAGGGATAAGAGAAGATGAAATTTGTCAGACTTGGTTTGCACGGATGATGGATAGATGAGAGAACCTTCAACTCAAGTAAAAACACAAGTACGAAATTATGTTTGATCACATAGCAACAAGAGCAAAGAAATGAATGAAGAACTGACTATAATAGACTCTGAGCATGAAATGCTTGACAACCAAGACTATAGCTACTTCTAAAGTTCCTTTGATGATGTACCCTCCTCGTCCTCGTATGGGGAATCCAAAGTCTAACAATTCTCCATGTTGTTCCCTCGGGATCTATGGTAGCTGCAGAATTTCCCGTCATACCAAATATTCCTTTTGTAGTTTGCTTAGGCCTTGATCCTGACACTAGACAAATAAAGAAAAACCCATCCCGATGCATGCATGACCTAAATGACCTATATGGATTTCCTAAAATGAAAAACGCCTACATACTGACTCGGGAGAGACTCACACAGGACATGAGTTTGAACGTGCTAATTGATTACATGAGACTTTATAGGATGCAAGACCTCTATATGCTGACTTGAGGAAAAGACTTACCCACGAGATAGATCTACATGTTCTATATGAGACCTCCTAAAGTGCAAATGCCTATATGCTGACCCGGAAATCCTAACTTATGACATGGGTTTACACTAGACTTCCTAAAAAAAAGACAGATATTTACATGATGATTCTAGACACAGACTCACCCACGACATAGGTTTTCATGACCTATGAACCTATATGAGACTCTCTAAAGAATGCAAGACAGTTACATGCAGACTCTAACACAAAGACTCGTCGTAGACCTTATATTATACTTTCTAATGAGTGCAAGACACTTACATGCAAACACTAACATAAAGATTCATTCTAGACCTTGTATGATGCTTTCTAAAGAATGCAAGACAGTTACATGCAGACACTAACATAAAGATTCATTCTAGACCTTACATGACACTTTCTAAAGAAGAAGACAGTCATATCCTGACTCTAAAACAAAGACTCGCCCATGACCTGGGTTTACATTGGACTTCCTAAAAGAGACAAACACACATTAACCCAGGAAAAGACACCCAAAACACACATATTTAAGAAAAGACTCACCTATGACACGACCTTGTATGAGACTTTCTAAAGACTGAAGGAAATTTACATGCAGACTCTGAAACAAAGACTCATCCACTCTTCCTGGACCTAACGACAGAACATTATAAAGGGCCGAATAAAGTCAAATATAGCGAACTGGTCATAATTAGAAAGCACAAGTCAGTGTTTCTCAATTCGGATGGACCCAGTCCATAGGCCGACCGTTTTAAGGAGAATCCGTAACTTGGCCCAACAACTCAGAAAACTCGAGCTTTATTGGCTATTATGAGCACTAGAATAATGTTCGACAAGACTGACGACTCATTTTTTTTTATCTTTGTTTTTGTTTATTAGCCCTTTTTTTTCACTCAAGGAAAATGGATATTGTAAAGGACTGAATAAAGTCAACAATAAGCGAGTTACAATTAATTTATGGGCTTAATTGACCAATCCAATATGGTTGGACCTAACAACGGGCCGACCATAAATATGATGAATTTATTAATTAAATCGACAAATTAATTTACTCAAGCCTAGTAACTATTATGCAATCTAAAACGCTATCCATTAACTTTGTTGGACTTTTAATTAATTCTTTTGGACCTTTGTTAAGAGAATTTCATAAAGGGCCATATAATATCATCAAAGGTGAGTCAATTTTTATTTATTAATTAAGATAATCAACTTTCAAACATAAATGGGCCCTTCCACTTGGGCTAACCATAATGCTTTTGAGTTAATTATATCAATTAATAAATAATTACTTTCTCAACCCAATGAATTTTATATGGACTAGAACAAAACCTCCAAACAAGGGTCAACTCTTTATAAAAGAAGAGAAAAGGGGAAGGGGTGCCATAGCATATAGCATACACATGAAGGGGTACCCTAAACCAAGGCTCTAAATTCATGGATTTCTATGGTTGGGTTACATGGCCTACCGCATGTTCTCACCCCGGTTCATCATACCCTAAGGTAAGATGTGTGAGGTATGGCTCAAAGAACTTCAAGGAAGCCCTTTGGGTGTAACACCGGGAGAGGAGCGACCAAATACTTAGTGATGTGGAGTGCATCCCCATAGTAGTGGCCTCCCGCTCTCAAGGGAAATCCTAGTTATCTTAAACTGTCGCCTTTGTGCTAACGTGTCAAAAGATCCGATTAGTGGCCCGGTATGCAAAGGATGGCTAACAAAAGAATAATAAAATTGCAAAATAAATTAACTTCTCCCTTTTACACTTTCAAATCAATTCGATTTTTTTTCAAGTTTTACCCTCTTTTTAAGTTTAAGTCCCCGGTGGAGTCGCCAATCTGTAGGACCCGGAAAATTCCCGTTCGGGGAAATTGTTTTCGGATGCGCTTCTTAAATGATCAGGAGACGACTAAGGTTGCTTAATCCTTAAATAAGGATATTTTTATTTTCGAAATTCATTTTCGGGATGATGAACCTTTATTTATTTTCAAATCCCCTTTTTATTATTTAAGTTATTCAAAATTGCGCAAAATGATTTAATAATAATTTAACCCCAGCCCAATCACTAGGTTCAGGCCCAAAAGGGAGCAAGCGGGCCACCAGAGACTGCCAAAACCCGCCTGGGTTTTGATAGTTCCTGGGCCGGACCGCTTCCTACCTTGGCCCAGAGGGATGTGAGTTGAAACTGATTAAAACCGCCTGGATCTTATCAACTTCTAGCCCATTTCCCTCGGGTCCAAGCTTGAATTAGTGAAAGGGATGAATTAAATTATTTTTTAAATTATTTATATGCAAAAACGAATATTTTAAATAATTAAATGAATTTATAAAATTTTAAAGAGCCGTCAGCCGATTTAAGGAAACCGACAAATCATAAAAATAATAAGATTTGACTCCGGTCTACGAACCCGATTTCTAGATTCGGGGGTAAGGTTACGAATTCGAGAGTTATAAGAACTCTCGAATCCGCCTGTTAGAAAACAGACTATACTAAAATCGACATTGAAAAGAAAGAGAGCGGGGAGAAGTTTGGTTAATTTCGTGAAGTTATTATTCAAAACATGCAATATAAAATGTGGTTTTTACTTTACAACATATGTACAAGTATAGGAATTAAAGTATAAATTACATGATGATAATAACAACGGTAAACGAACCTTGTTTAATGGTGATGGATGAGATGGAAATTGACCCCTTTACTTGACCTTGACTTGTGGCTTGGATGGTAGTATGCTAATGATTTAGAAGGTATGAGTAATTGAATTTTAAGAGATTTTGAGTATAGTGGTGATAGATGGTGAGAATAGTTAGTGGAAATTTGGGTAGAGTGAGGGTGATTGATGATGGTAGTTGATGGGAATAGTTGATGATAGTTGATAGTAGATGATGATAGTTGATGGAGATAAGGGTGAAATGGAGGGGGTATTTATAGGTGAGGGAGTGAAGGTTAAAGAGGGAAAATGGAGGGGACATACCCCAAAAATCCAGTCATCTCGTATCAAAACCCATGCGGGTTTTATGGGGTCAATGAGATTGCATGAGAAGAAAATTGGTGCCAGAAATATTAAAACCCAGGCGGGTTTTAATTCTCCCTCGTACGGATCGCTGATGTGGCTGCTCGAAACGACGCGTCTTGCTGATCTCAAAACCCAGGCGGGTTTTGATGTCTTTCTTGGGCCGGAGGTTCTTGCTGGGCCAGATTTCTGGACCTGGAAAATGTTAAAACCCATATGGGTTTTAAAATTGGCTAAGTGCAACTTCGAACGACCATAACTCTTTCATCCGGACTCCGATTGAGGCAATTTAAAAGGCGTTAGAAAGCTTATGATGTGTACTTTACTCTCATCAAAAGAAAAAGGGCCAACAAGACTTGTGGAAAAAATGGGATTCGAAATGGTGGGCATATGTATGTTGAACGGGTAGAAAATGAAGGCTTTTTGTGGTGGGTTGGCCCGTTAGCTTTTGATTGAGGAAGGTCTATTGGATTTTCTTTCATGCTAGCCTCGTTTCTTGTTATGCTTGATTTGTACACTTGTCCCGGTACAAAATCCGATGTCTGCAGGACCTATTTTTATTATTAACATATTCGAAAACACACAAAAATAATTTTATCGATGGATCAATAATAATTTAACTCCAAACCCAGGCCAAAGGAAAGACAAATGGGCCACGAGACCCCATCATAAGCCGTGGGGCCTGTGATGAAGCAACGACTGAGCCCACAAGTTTTCCGCCCACAAAAGACTGAATATAACCCATCATAGGCTGCGTGGCCTATGATGGATTCTGGGTCCATTTTCTTGATGGGTCGGCCGAGGGTTGGAGTGAGATTATTAAACCATCTCTAAGTATTTTTATGTAATGAATGTATATGTTAAATAATAAAAAGAAATTATAAAAGAAGAGTCGCCAGCCGATTTAAGGAAATCGACAAACCAAAAAAAGAAATGAAAATAACTCCGGTCTACGAACCCCAATTCCAAATCCGGGGGCAAGGTTACAAATTCGAGAATTAAAGAATTCTCGAATCCGCCTATTTAAAAACAGAATCTACTAAAATCGAACTTGAAGTGAATTGAGCGGGGAGAAGTTTAATAAATTTCACAATGATATATTCTGAACATGCAAGAGTAAAACATGACGTTTTTTTTACAAGATAAAGTACAAGTAAATTACAAAAATATGAACAAATTACATAACACATACAAACCTCACTTTAAGCCTTAAGGACGAAGGGAAGATTGATCCTCCTGAATGCTCGAACTTGGCGCCGGTTTAGAACCTTGGATGAAAGAATGAGTATTTGAGAGTGGCTTGAAGTGTGGTGGTATAGATAGGAGACTGGTGGTAGTAATGATTATGGAAAATAGAAGGGAATTCAAGAGAGAATGGAGAGAGTGATGATGAGAGTTGTTAGAGGAAGTTGATAATGGTTGTGGATAAGAATTGTTGATGAAGTGAGTGAGGGAATAGGGGGTATTTATAGGTGGGGTGAGAGGTATGACGATGGAAGGCGGGGGAGGCATGATCCAAAGATTATGCCCTCCATAGCAAATTGCATGGCCGTAGGGCCTTTCTTAGGTCAACAATCAAAAGTCAAGGGCTGGAATCGGGGGATTACATGGTTTGGGAGGGAAAAAATTGGCGCGCGAACTCAGATACCAAGCAAGGCCCTGCGGCCAATGGCGCTTCAGCTCACGGATTCCCAACGTGGCAATCGCAAAATAGATTTCAACTACGAGCAAGGCCCCATGACCTTGCTAATGTCTTCTAGGCCAGATTGCATACTGGGTTGAGCTTCTGGTTCTGAGAGCTGAGCAAGGCCGCATGACCTTGCTATTTGGCTAAGCCAACTTCAAACGGCCTTAATTCCTTCATTCGGACTCCGATTGAGGCATTTCAAAATGCGTTGGAAAGCTTATGATGTGTATTTTTACTCTCATCAAAAGAAATAGGGCCAACGAGACTTGTGGAAATAATGGGATTCAAAATGCTGAGCACATTTATGTGGAAAGGGCGAAAAATGAAGGCCTTTGTGGTGGGGTTGGCCCGGTAGCTTTTGATTGAGGAAGACCTAGTGACTTTTGAGGAAAGCCTAGTGGCTTTGCTTTCATTCTAGCCTCATTTCTTTTTGAGTCCGGTTTGTACACTTATCTCGGTACAAAATCCAGTGTCTACAGAGAGCCCCCACTTTGATCGAGTTCGAATAGGACGAAGGTCAAACTAGCCTGAAGCACTGATGACCCTTTTAAGATGATGTTGGTAATCCGGACACGGGTACTGTCGGTGCTCTTTACTGGCGACCGGAAGATGGACGATGTCGGTGCTATTTTAATAGCAATTGGAAGGTGGATGATGTCGGTGCTCTTTTAATGGAGACCGGAGGGTGGATGCTGCCGGTGCTCTTTTAATGGTGACTGGAAGGTGGATTCTGTCGGTGCTCTTTTAATGGCGATCGGGAAGTGGATGATGTCGGTGCTCTTTTAACGGCGATTGAAAGGTGGATGCTGTCGGTGCTATTTTAATGGCGACCGAAAGATGGATGTCAACGCTCTTTTAATGGTAGCTGGAAGATGATGGAGGTGCTCTTTTAATGGTGATTGGAAGGTGGATGTTGTTGGTGCTCTTTTAATGGCGACTGAAAAATGGATGTCAACGCTCTTTTAACGATAGCTGAAAGATGATGCCCCGGTTTTCCCGGTGTCGGAGATGGTTCCCTGCACAGAAACCAAAGTAGAATGTCAGATTATTTTGAACAATGATTGGAGATATAGAGAATTACCTGTCTGGCAGATTGATCGCAACCGATCCGAACTCCACTTCCCCTTTGCTTCGGTGAGTGTCCCGGTCTTTCCCGATGTCAATGATGCCTAACGGATTTTTCCAAGGCGGATCAGATTTTCCCGATGCATATGGCGCCCGACGGATTTTCCCGAGGCAGATCGGATTTTCCCGAGGCAGATGATGCCTAATGGATTTTCCTGAGGCGGATTGGAGTTTTCGGATGTTGATGGTGCCCAATTGATTTTCTCGAGGCGGATCGGATTTTCCCGATGATGATGGTACCCAACGATTTTTCCCGAGGCGGATAGGATTTTCCCGATGTTGATGATGCCCGACGGATTTTCCCGTGGCGAAGCAGTTGATTATGCCTAACGGATTTTCCCGAGGTGGATCGGATTTCCCCGATATTGATGATGCCCAATGGATTTTCCCGAGGCGGATCAAATTTTCCTGATGTTGATGATGCCTAACGGATTTTCCCGAGGCAGATGACGTCCAACGAATTTTCCCGAGGCGGATCGAATTCTCCCGAAGTAGATGATGCCCAATGGATATTCACGAGGTAGATGATGCTCAACGGATTTTCTCGAAGCAGATGACGCCCAAAGGCGGATCGGATTTTCCGGATGTTGATGGTGCCCAATGGATTTTCCCGAGGCAGATGACGTTCAACGGATTTTCCCGAAGCAGATGACGCCCAAAGGCGGATCGGATTTTCCCGATGTTGATGGTGCTCAATGGATTTTCCCGAGGCAGATGACGCTCAATGGATTTTCTCGAAGTAGATGATGCCCAACGGATTTTCCAGAGGTGAATGATGGTGTCGGTGTCGTCCATGGCAGCTTTTGTTGCTAGAAGATCGTCATGAGGATGAGTTTTGGACGATAGTTGCTTGAACTGGATAGATGTCATTTAGAGTATGATTAGAACTCCCTCTAATCTTGGTCTTGATGATTAGTAGTCGAGTCCGAGCCTTTGTGCGAGATGACATTCTTTGATTCTCCCTTTTTCTCGACGAGCATGCATGCACTTGGTCTTCTAGACTCTAGACTCTTATGCACTTATGCTTGACTATTGACTCTATGCATGACCTCCTGATGCAATGACTAGGAGAATATGTACATGAACAGTATTTTACAATGCGTGTGGCTCAATATGCAAACAGCCTCCAGTACCAAGACTAAAATGATGATTCCATAAGGGCCTGTTTGGTGAGTGAAAGAGGAATGCGCGCGATTAGTATGGGATGAGTTCTAATTCCTATTTTTCTTGTTTGGAGAACATAAATTGGAATAGAATTGTAATCCCCCAGGTTTCTTATTCCTCCCAAATGGTAGGAATTAGAACCTTCCCAAATCTTGCGCCGGTGGAGGGTGAGAGGGAGAGAGTCGCCGGCGGAGGGTGAGAGGGAGAGGCGATGGCGGCTGTCAAATGTGATGGGACGCCCGACAATTTCGGCAGGCTTGCGGGGGGCTTCGGCGACGGCGTCGGAGACAATTCTAAAGGTGTGGGGGAAGGCGGCGGAGAGATCGACGGAGGGGAGGGCGGAGAGGTAGATGGATTTGCAGCAGATGGCGAAGATGAGGGAGGAGAACTTCCGGCAGACGCAGGAGAGGCAAGCCTGGTGTCGGCTGTCGTCAGAGAGGTGGAAGAAGATCTCCAGGACCACGTCGTCGGAGAGGAAAGAGAAGGGGTTGTCCACCATTGATTGGGAGAAAAGAGTTTGCTTGGTGCTGCAGAGAGAAAATGGAGAAAAGTAGAGAGAGAGAGAGAGAGAGAGAGAGGAGAAGAAGAAGAAGAAGAAGAATTGAAGATGATGATAGAAAATGTGCAGAGACTGTGGAAGAAGCCAGAATGGGTGGGATAACGATAGGAGACTGAGGATAAAAAAATATGCAAAATCTATGGAAGAAGATTACATTATTATTATTATTATTTATTATTTATTATTATTATTATTATTTATTATTCCATTTCTTTTTCTCACCAAACACTTTGTATTCTAGAATCAAATTCCATTCCTAACCCTCTAGATATCTAATTCCACACCCAACCCATTCCTTTTTTCTCTCCAAACATGCACTAAGTGTCAGAGCAACACGACATGCAATTTCAGGACAAGGCAGGATAAGTGAGGCTTATGACGAGGCCTGATGATGAAGACATTGTCCTGGATGACTTGTCTTGTCCTCTTGCTTTCTCGAATCATTGTGGAAATAGTTAGAGCCTCGATGCAGGTTATGTGAGGGTTAGGGTTGCCCCTAGTTCAAATGAACCCTTCTCTTGAGTCGGATGCAGTTTGTAATTAGCTATTGATGTGGCTGAATTTCTCGTCCTTGGCAGATGGGCCTTGCTTAGGTGTGCTGAGAACGGGCCTCGAAATGTTGAATCTCGGACTTGCACCAATGACTGAGTCAAAAAGCTCTGGCGGTATGGGAGGATGAAAAAGGTTGGAAAAATAAGGTAAGTTTGATAAAAGACAGACGGGTTCATGAGGCACTTGGTGAAAAGTGAGATGATGGAAAGTAAGGTTCGAAGGTCGAATATGGGTATGTCATGATTGACCATGTTTTGGCTAAGGCTAGATGATTGACAAGGGTGAAGTCACCTCATAGGAGAAGAGGTGAGAGATGGTCGAGATGGATTCGTGTCTTAGGAGGAGAGGTGGTTAGCTATTCGGATGTGAAGGCCATCCAAGTCTGACCAAAGGAAGGTTGGGGAATTATGATGGCGAGGATATGAAAGAAATTCAAAATCCAGGGTTTACTCTCCATTTACCTAACCTGCCCTGACGGGTTTTCAAGCTAGCCTCTCTTATTCCCGCTCTCCTTTTGCCTAGCTCGGGATTCCAGGCTAGCCTCTCTTGTTCTCTCTCTCTCTCCTTTTGCCTAGCCTAGGATTCCAGGCTAGCCTCTCTTGTTCTCTTTCTCTCCTTTTTCCTAGCTCCGGCTTCCGAGCTAGCCTTTCTAATTTTCTCTCAAAGACCAAATTTTGTGACAAAGAATGCTCCTTGATTGTAGTGGCCGGGCCTCAAATAGGTTTTCCTACGTATCCGATGTGGAATCAGGCCAGTTGTAGTTCATAAGGTGTAGCTTCAAGGGATTGGTGCCTCGAGGAGGGCTTGGTGAGGTAGGCTTGAGGATGGTCATGGATGCAAAGATGTGATGACGATGTAAAGGCTTGGGGTGTAAAGCTTGAGAACAATTCGGAAGGTTTACGAACGATTTTTAGTGTGTGTGACTATTAGCTGCGTCCCAGGTTACTTCCCCTCCTTTTTTTTTCTCTCTCTTATTTTTTTCGCTTTCTTTTTCCTTTTTTTTTGTTGGTATGCTTCGGGATATGGACGACCCAAAAGGGGTTTACTCTCCCAGCACAGGTTTCTCCATACACAAACAAGGTGCTTAAGGGACATAAGTGTTGCACCACTCATGCCGACCCATGTTGGTGAACCAACTAGGAACTCTCTCTTTTCTTTTCTTTTTTTTTCGACTCCGTTCTTCATGGATTAACTCATGTTTGCCTTGATATTGTTAGTTACAACACACCTTTTGGCTTTGGGGTAGATATGGAGTGGTTATGAAAAGAATGACCGCGTTGGTCAAGGCTAAGGGTTTTCGAATGGTGACGGTTACGAGCTATGAAAAGAGGGATGATTTGCTGAAGGGAAATTTGGGATGGAGATGTAGGTGATAAACAAGGATAAATGTTATAGGCGAATGGGAAGGTAACAGGTGATATATATGGTGATGTGGATGCTGAGATGGTAGCTCCCTGTCGTAGGCATGTTTTGTTCAAGCTGTTGTTCTAGGAGCATAGAGATGTCCACCTTCAAGAGACTGGTGGTTTTGATCTTCTCTCCTTTTTCCCAGCCTGCTTGATGAATGTAGACTAACTTCTCTCTTTTTTTTTCTTTTTTTTCTTTTCTTTAATTAAACCCTGGATTTGTAGGACGACAAACTTGGTGAACGGAAGGGTATATGAAGATGATGGTAGATGGATATGTAAGACTTGGATGTTAACGCTAATGAATGGGTGAAGGAGCTTTTCAACTTAAGTTAAGAGTACAAGCAAGAGATTCTCAAACAATCGCAATCAAATAGATGCATCTTATTGAATTCAATAGACAAGCAAAAGACAAACAAATCATAGACCGACTCAATGCCTCCCCTAACTTACTCTGAAATAGAATAATCAAAGGAACTGAGACCCTAGCTAACTTCAAAGTCCTCTTCTTGTGGTGTTGCCTTTCCCTGTTGATTGCTCCTGTAGGGCGGTTGTCGTAGCTGGCTTTTTGTGCTGCTTTTGGGAGGGGCAATTTACCTGACCGGATCATACCTTCAATCTTATTCTTTAAGGTCCAACACTTCTCGTTGTCATGTCCTTTACACCTGCGATAGTTACAGAAGGCTTTGTCATCCCAGCTTGGGTACTTCATTTCCGGCTCTAGTCTCAGTAAAGGCAACTCAATCAGGTCTTTCCTTAAGAGATGAGCCAAAACATCGACATAAGTGGTGTCGAATGGGTTGTAATGGTCGTACTTTGGTGGGATTCTTGACTGAATTACATTAGTCTCAGCGCTCTGAGAAGGGTGGCTGGGTGAATCAGTAGCCCTCCTATTAGGACTGGAATTCTTCCACCCTTAGGCGACAACCTTCTCATTATTCATGGTCTCGAGTTGGATGAAAAGGTCCTTCAAGTAGTCAAAGTCCTTGATCACATGGTATCCCAAGTGTCGAGCCAGGCTACTCTTGAGACTCTGCTTGAAGGTGGATAACTGCAAGCATAGAGGTATAGTCTTATTGATGTGACTCTCTTCCGACCAAAGCACCATTTAGGAATGTGAAGATCCGGCTCCTGAACAAGAGCCTAAACTGTTTAGACAAATAAAAATCATTTCCTTTTAATTTTTAGTTTCTTTTATTTTCAATCATTGTAATACTGTAATGCCCCGACCCCTCTCGGGCCATGGACATTACCGAGAACTGCTTCAAGGATCGTTGACTGGCTGGCCCCACAAATCACCACAAGTCTTTCCAATGTGCTTCGTCCTCGCTCACACACTGCCTAGGAAAACCTCCCAGGAGGTCACCCATCTTGAGACTACTCCCAGCCAAGCACGCTTAATTGAGGAGTTCCCAACGGATGAGCTACCATTAATGAAGGTGCACTTTGGTGATATGAGTAGTCATTTCAATTTTCTTAAGCCACACTAAACCATATACCCGGGTGTAGGACCCCGGGAAAAGCGAACACTTTTCTCCGTGATGCGCTACTTAATGATTGGGAGCCGACTAAGGTTGCTCAATCCTTAAATAAGAATATTTTTATTTTCGAAATTCATTTTCGGGGTGGTGAAATTTTAATTATTTTACGAATCCGTTTTTTATTATTTAAATATTTGAAATTACACCAAAATATATTAATAATAACTCAAAATCAGCCCACATCCAATTCAGGCCCAAAAAGAAGTAGGCGGGCCGGTAGAACTGTCAAAACCCGCGCGGGTTTTGACAATTCCTGGCCGGGCCGCCCATTTCCCTTGGGCCAGAGAACATGGTTGGAAATAATAAAACCCGTGCGGGTTTTATTAAGCCCAACACATGATCTCTCGGTTTTTACTTTAAATTGGGTGAGGGGTGGATATTAAATTATTTCTTAATTATTTTAGTATAAATTCTAATTTTAAATAGTTAATTGGACTATAAAAAGAATAAAGAGTCCCCAGTCGATTTAAAGTAACCGACAAACCGTAAAAAATAATAAAAATAACTCAGGTCCACGAAACCCGAATCTAAGCTCGGGGGTAAGGCTACGAATTCACGAATTATAAAAATTCTTGAATTTGCCCGTTAGCAAACGGACTCTACTAAAACCGACATTAAATGAAAAAGAGCGGGGAGAAGTTTAAGAGATTTCGCAAAATTATATTCTTAACATGCAAGATAAAACGAAATTTTTGGTTTATAAAGTATGCACATATAATCGAATTTGAAGTACAAATTACATGATTAACATAACAATAATGAAAGAAAACATAAAAAAAAAAAGCGAACCTCTTTGATTTAGGAGCCCCAATACGCCGTTCGAAGATCTTGACCTCGCCTTGACTTGATGGATGGAAAATGAGAGTGTGAGGGTGATAGAAAGGTGATATATGGATAGTGATTTGGTGGGAATTTGGTAGAGCGAAGGTATGGTAATATGAGAATGAGTATAATAGAGAGAGTTTAAGAGATTGAAAGTAGGATTATGATGATAGTAGAGTAAGGGTAGAATAATGGTGTAAGTTGGTGATAATTGGTGAGAATGGGAGTATAATGGTGGTAGTTTATGAGAGTTGTTGATGAAATGGATGGAAGTATGGAATTTTGAGGGGAGATTTAAGTAGAGTATGAGTGTTGTGAAGGATAGTTGATGGTATGAGTGGAAGAATGGAGGGGGTATTTATAGTTGAGTGAGGTGAGGTTTAGGAGGGAAAATCATGGGGGACACATCCCCATGATCATGCCATGCAATCACGTAGCTTCCAAGTCAAGCCAAGGTCAAAGCACATGGGGCTAATATCAAGGGAGGATGATCATATTTTTGGTGCCAGATTTTTGAAGATAAAACCCGCGCGGGTTTTATAATATCCAAACACGGATCGGTGACGTGGACAAAGTTAAAACGACGCGCTTAGGTTATAGATAACCCGCGCGGGTTTTGGAGTCTGGGCCGGGGCGCGCCTTGGGCCTGTCTTGGTTCTGAGCCGTCTCCTTCGACTTAAAACCCGTGCGGGTTTTGCTACTGGAAGTGGGCCAGCTTGTTTTGATTTATTTGCATCGCTTGCTACATTGGCCCAATGATGTATCCGGCCTTTGATGTTTTTATTCACACTTTTGATAAGTCGGGATTATATTGGTGTAAATCACGGTGTCTACAGAGAGCCCCCACTTTGATCGAGTCCGAATAGGACGAAGGTCAAAGTAGACTTGATGTCTGTCTTGATGCTGGCGGTGCTCTTTTATATGGCGACCGGCTGATGACGACGTTGGTAACCTTTAGGTGGCAACCGTTGGACGATTGCTGCTGAAGATGTCGTTGGAGACCTTTAGGTGGAATCCGTTTGGACGACTGCTGCTGTTGATGAGGTCGTAGGTAACCTTTAAATGGTAACCGTTGGACGACTGATGCTGAAGATGTCGTTGGAGACCTTTATGTGGAACCCGTTTAAACGACTGCTGCTGACCACATCATTGGAAGCCTTTAGGTGGCGACCGTTGGACGACTATCGTTGACGACATCGGTGGAGGCCTTTAGGTGGCGACCGTCGGACGACTGTCGCTGTTGGTGCTCTTTTGTGTGGCAACCAGATGACAGATGGTCCCTTTTTAGCGGCGACCCGATGATGGTGCTCTTTTATACGGCAACCTGACGATGGATGGTCCCTTTCAGCGGCGATCGAATGATGGTGCTCTTTTATGTGGCAACCTGAAAATCATCAGAAAAGTAAATATTAGTTTTCACAAAAATGCAAATGGGTTCAGATTTTTACCTGAATGTTGGGGACCTTGGGTTGCAGGAACTTGGGCCACTGAATTTGGGTCGCTGAAAAAATTTGTGTTGGTATAAAACCCGTGCGGGTTTTATGACTCCTGCTGGGCCATTAAAAAGCGCTGGGCCGCGAAAATGGGCCTGTAGGGTGCTCAAAACCCGCGGGGGTTGTGGCCCCTTTTTTGCTTTTTTTTTCCTCATGAAGGGAATCAATGGTGGGCCATGCATTTGTGTGGACAAGAGGGTGCCACACAGCTCGGTCTCCTCTTTGGGTTGCAAAGGGATGACCTTTGGATTTTCGGCCAATGAAATGCATTTGGCATCTCGAGGCGGGTCCTAGAAACGAGCGGTTCATATTCACTCAACATTTCTATAAATACCAAGCCTCATTCACCTCTTTCATTCACATCTTCCATCTTCAACTCTTCATTACCTCTCTAGCTTCTCTTTCTCTCTCTGGAAATCTGCTTTTTTTGGAGATAATTCGGGTTCTTGAGAAAATGCATCGCACAGGTCGCAGAAATCCTCCTCTTCCTCATGCGGCGGCATGGCTTCACGAGATGTCTTCAAGGCGCAATTTTATTCCAGGTGCAAATGCTGACCCTTCGGATCTTACCATCCATTCATGGAAGCATGCTTGGTTCTACCGTTCCCATGGCAAGGTAAGTTGAAACCCCTCTTTTGATGCTTAGTTTAATAATGAAAAATGAGCAAGCACGAATTTTATTTTTCATGTCTTGTCGATTTTTATTATTTTAAGCATGCCTTGAATTGATGTATATGCATGTCCACACGATGTCCCTTTATTTATTCGCGATGATGACCCATTTTGAGAGACGGACCAAACCCGACCCAAAGAAAATGGAGTGAGTTACAAATATGCTCGGCCCAAAGGAAACAAAGAAAACGGCCCACTAAAATAGGGAAAACCCGCGCGGGTTTTCTGGGCCATAAACCCCAACCAAAAAAACTGGGCCTGGATGTGCGGCCCATTAACAGGACCAAAACCCGTGCGGTTTTCGGCTCTGTTGGGCCGGCTCATTTGGGCCGGCAGTTTTTTTTTCTTTTTACTTTTTTTTTGTTTCACTTTTTCCAATTCCTTTATCTTACGGGCCATGGATGTGGGTCCAATGTTGGTGCTGGGTCCAGCTAGGGCCTGAAAGACTATGCCTTGGTCAATGCATTAGGTGAGCCCCCGATTTTAATTTTGCCTTTTCCCGTTTTGCCACTAGGAGGATAACTTGAAAACTCCCGGCGTCCTAAAGGATCTCCTTAAGGTAGCCGATTCGATTCCCGGGGATTTCGTTAGCAACACCCTTACTGCGGCAGGACTCATGTCGTTCTGGAAATGCCTGGTGGCCTGGAAAGGTCGTACATTTCGCGTGTTAGGCCGCGCTATAGCGGAAAGGTTTTGGGATACGACCAACTCCTTCCATCTACCTGGGGGTGAGATGATGATTACCCCCACAGATTTTGTTATGATCACTGGTCTTCCTTGGGGCGGGCGTGACATAGTCTTCAATGCTGAGATCCCTCAAATGGTTTTGGACTTGCTGGGTCTAGTGTCAGCGCGTTTAGGCCCAGGTCAGGGCCTGTCCAACCTCGCTTATGCGCACTTCGAGGCGGCCATCCGTGATGCCAACTTTCAAAATTTGCCCGGGGATCAACGCCGCTTTATCTTCTTGGCTTATGTTATTTCTGCCACTCTTTTTGCCAACCGGGGAGATAACATTACTTTGACCTGGTTCCGGAATCTTCTGGACTTGAATGAGGTCCGGAACTTGAATAGGGGTAAAGCTACGTATGTGAATTTCCTCCTCTGCCTTCGTCGCAGTGTCAGACTGACGTTGGATGATGATCCAGTTTACCTCCATGAGTCTCACACCCGCTTTCAGTATGGTCCTTCTTTATGGAAGGTGCTCGAGGTATGTACCCAAGACTCTCCTCTTTGTAGTTTTGCTTTTGCTATTTCTTTGACTTCATATTCGCGCAGTCATGGGCATATGAGTATATCCTATCCTTGGGCATTCGCTCCAAGAGAAATAGGACGGTCCCAGCTGCTGAACGCTGGACTGCTGAGGGTATTCGAGGGAAGAAATTCCAGTCGGGCAGTCTTGACCGTATCCGTCGCGCTCTGGATGATCTCACCCCGGTATTTCTTTATACTTGACATCTTTATTTATTTATTTTTTTTACCTCCATTCTTGAAATAACTCTCTTTCTTTCACAGGACCACGTGAACTGGCGTCCATGGGCTGGGTTTGACTTGAGTGGATTGCCCACCCCTTTGCAACAAGTGGAGGACGATACTCGCCTCCGCATCCTGATGGAGGGATCTTCGGGCTTCATATGGTACCTGGGGGAGAGAGCTACGAGGCAGATTCTAGGGGGATATCCTGGCCTCATACCCCAAGATCCTCCAGAGCACATGTTCGAGCCTTGGCGCGTCGCTCCGGATGTCTTGGGAGATTGGATTCGTGGTCAAGACTTCAACAACTTCGTGCATGACGTCCCACAGGAGCAGTTTAATGAGGAATTCCAACGCTATTTGAGTCGTTTAGCGCCCCGAGTGGTATGTATCTCCCACTTTTCCTATGATGTGCTTTTGGCCGATTCCTAACCATAAAGTCTGCAGCTGGGGCCCTATGCTATGGCTGCTGAGGTGGGGGCCCAACCAGCGAGAAGAAAGATCGGTGGTTTCTTGGATGTTGAGACTAGCAGTCAGTGTTCTGCACTCCAAGCGTTTGATCGGAAACCAGTAATTCCTCATTTCTTATTGCTTCCTTTTATCTCATATGCCACTTATACATGTGTAACCTTTGTTCCCATTACATTTCAGCCACGATGGTCTATCTTCAGGCAAATGACTAAAGAGTAGAGTACTATGTTGAAGCATGTCAACCGGTCATTCACTGGCTCAGGCAGATATCGCGGGAATACCGTCGGAAGAGCTGACATGGAGGCCGATGTGGAGTCTGTTCCTCAGGAACCACCTCGACGCTCTACTGCGGGAGTTCCTTGTACTGAGCCCCCACGTCGTTCTTCGGCAGGGGAATATTCTTCCTGGGGCCGATCACGGGAGGAGATAATTGGTGGGTCCTCTTGTCCTCCCCTAGCAGTTGTGCCGGAGGGTCGTGGTAAAGGCATCATGGTTGAGGGTCATCATTCAACTGGGTCCCATCGTAGCGGATCTGGTAGTAGAGGTCGTCGCTCTATGGATGAAGACATGGCTCATATGTCCTTATAGGAGCATCTTGGCCAAGGGGGGTCACATCACAGCGTTGGGTATGGTGGCGATACCCAGCCTCATTCCTATTGGGTGGAGGATGCTTCAGAGTCGAGTGCTACCAACCGGCCTTCTCATTCTCGCCACACTCCAGCTTCAGTGCGTTATGCTCGTCGTGGTCGAGAGATTGTGGCGAGGGACCATGACTCAAGTGCATCCGTAGGGTACACTGGCAGTCAGGCCCTAGCGGATGATGCTTCCTCACGTCCTGTACCATACGACGCCTCCTCCTTTGGTTCTGGCTCTTACTCTGCTGGATGGCCAGTCGCGTCTCCTGGAATGGGTCCTTCATGGCCTGCGGGTACGCAAGAGTGGTCTGCACCCCAACACTCTTGGCTAGGAGGATCTACCTCTTCTAGTTGGCCAGCCCCCGGTTACGGAACTGGTCCCGTATGGCCTACCCCTTCTGTTGAGTGGCGTGTTTCTGATCATTCATGGCTAGCTGGTTCACAGGATCATTCTATATCATCACCGTCGAGCGTGCATCCTTCCGAAGTTCCTTATGCAGGCCACCATGACGGCTCCCGGTTCGACTACTATTCACAGGACACCTATTTGATGCAGTGGTGCCTCTAACGTTGGGACTTCTCATGTTGGTGCCGACCTGGTTGAAGACAGTGGCGATTCGGGCTCCCTATGGTGATCGAACCGATGACAAGCAGGACTCTATGCACTTTTAGACTTTTGTTATGCAAGACTAATTTGTACTACTTTTCTTTTATTTTAATGCAAGACTTTTATACATTTTGTTTCTTGTTTTATATGCAAGACTTGGTGGATGCACAACTTTATTTTATTAATGCATGGAACGACTCTCTACATGACGGGATTAATCCCAACTTAATCCCGCTTCCCCAAAAAGAAAAGAAAATAAAAGAAAACAAAAACTTAAGTGTCAGACTAAACATCGATCAAAAATTTCAGAACCGAGCATCATTGGGTTAGGATCCGAAACATTAAAAATACAAACGGGCCAGTTTAATTCCATGGCCCAAATACAATTAGAAGCGGGTGGGCCGAGTGTCGGAGAGGTGGCCCATGGCGATAGAAAGCCCGCGCGGGCTTTCTCTTCAGCAGGCCCTGGGCTTGGGATTGGGCAAGTGCGTGTATAGACCTGGGAAGATCAAAACCCGCGCGGGTTTTGATTTATTTTTCCCTTTTTTTTTGGTTGCTAGCCGTTGCAAAATGGCTAAAATCATGGGATATGAATGCAACGGCTCCATGATCACTTGCTGACTGCATTTCTCCATTTTTGAGCTTGAATGGAGGTGTATAAATACCCCATGTTATGCATGTAATCATCACTCCTCATCTCTACTTCTAAGCCTTCACCGCATATTCTCCTAAAGCACAAAGAAAATCCCCGATTCTCATGGCGTTCGAGAAGAAACTTGCAACTTGGATGAGCACTTTACCCAAGGAGGAGAAGAAAGAGCTTGGAAGATACAAATTGACGAGCTTGTTGAGCCGTTGACAAGTGAGGATTAACGACGATTTTCTCTGTGCGGCGGAAACTTTTTGGGATCCGAAGATGCATGTCTTTCATTTCGCGTGGAAGGAGTTGTGTTCGCTTCCGGAGGAATGGTCCTCAATCTT
Source organism: Portulaca oleracea (assembly GCA_029582165.1). NCBI lineage: Eukaryota > Viridiplantae > Streptophyta > Magnoliopsida > Caryophyllales > Portulacaceae > Portulaca > Portulaca oleracea. The sequence continues at coordinate 9,701,414 of CM055878.1, read as the reverse complement.
AGGGACAAATCACTTTGCTCGGCCGACATCCTCCAACACCAATGGACATCCCCAAGCAATACAAGGAGCTCTTATGTCTTTCGTCTCGGGTTATCGGAAGTGCAATATTCGGCGAAAAGGTACACTTCCAAACCATAGTTGAATATTTTCAATCGCCCGATACCTTGGAGTATGGCCCCGTGATACGAGTGCGAGCGCTCGTATTATGTCTTCTCGGCGAGTTTTGCTTTTATCACGGCGGCAAAAGAACCGGACCGGCGAATTTAATTCAAATCGTCGATGATATGTCCCGAGGCTACAATCCTGTGCCCCTAATGTTAGCGGAAACCATGATGGGTTCGGATGATCCGAATCCAGAACACGACTTTCGAGGGAGCCCGTTGCTACTTCAGGTATGTCATTCCTCCTTTTTGCCACTGTCTGACTTTTCTGTCTCTACTGTTTACAAAACCCACGCGGGTTTTCTGCTTTTTTTTTAGTTTGGGAGAATTGGTGTGCAATCTAACCCTGGCTAACTGTTGGACAGATCTAGTTAATGGAGCACTTGGGTCTCATCGAGGAGCCCCGAACTTCATCGGCGTTGGCGAACTATTGTCAAAGAAAGAGGAAGTACACCGACTTTCGCTCGGTAATGGAATGGATTACGCTCTTGAAGGAGTCTCGGGAGATCGTATGGTGGATCGAATGGTGGAACATCTCCGAATATGTGACCCATGATTTCCGTAATGCCTATGTATGTCTCGCCGGCTTGACGCACATGACTTTTTATTTTCCGGCGCGAGTGAAGCGTCAAATGGGTCGAAAGCAGGATATTCCCGAGCTTCTGTGTGAAACTCCCAATCAACTGAAGCTTCGAAGTTCGATGATTGAGTCATGGCTGAAGTATTGGGAAAGAAAACCAACTCTCAAATCCCCTCCAAAGGTACGTGTGTCTCACATTACTGACGCTGGTTATCATGGATGGCTGATTGCTGCTATTGAATCTCGCCGTGCTGGGGAAACGAGACGAAGGCAAGCATCAGCGAAGGAAAGGCTGGGTCCTCGTACATTGGTAAAGGACCGCCTTGGCGCAAGAGACTCAGTGAAAGATAGACTGGGTCTGAGGGTTGAGGCACGAAAACCAGGTAGGCGGGCCTATAAGCCCAAGGACAAAGAGAAAGCTCCTACGGACCTAGAGACATGGAGACTGACCATGAGATAGCTGGCGAAGTAGAGAAGGTAAAGCAAGATTAGAAGATGGATGTAGTGAAGGAACTGAAACTGCTTTGCCAGAATAATGTTTTATTTAATTATGCCTTTCGAATTTTCTTATGTTACAAATAATGTACTCGCATTTTCACTTAATAAAGGAGAAATATTTGTTCACAAATATTGTGTTCTTGCAAACTTTATTTTCCTTAAGTACATGAGCATTTACTAAATATATCCCAAGTGTCTGAAAATTGGTTTCCAATTGCTTGGTTATATTAAGCATAGTATCTCTTGAGTTGATCCAAATTCATGGGCTGAATTATATCTTCTCCATCCATGGTAGCGAGCCGAGCTGCTCCCCCCCCCCCCCCCCGGCAAAATATCCTTAATCCTGTAAGGACCCTTCCAATTAGGTGCAAATTTTCCCCTTGGATCCTGTATTGGTGCCCTCATCTCCTTAAGCACCAAATCGCCTACATGAAGCGAACGTCTTTTCACCTTCTTATTAAAAGCTCGAGTGATTCTACTTTGGTATACTTGCACATTATATAATGCTCTCAATCGCCTTTCATCCATCAACATCAGCTCCTCAAACCTTGTCCTAGCCCATTCTGCTTCTGGCAACTAACTTTCAGCCACTATCCGTAACGAAGGGATCGCTATTTCAATTGGTAAGACTGCCTCCATCCCATATACCAAGGAATACGGTGTTGCCCCCATAGCAGTTCGTATAGAGGTTCGGTATCCCCATAGGGCAAATGCTGATTTATTTGGCCAATCCTTGTAAGTGATAACCATCTTCTTGATAATCCCCGACACTGTCTTGTTGGCCGCTTCCACAGCTCCATTGGCTTGAGGTCGGTACGGCGAAGACCGATGATGCTGGATTTTGTAAGTGGCGAGAAAAGCTTCTACCTCCTTCCGAAAATGGCTTCCATTATCACTAATGATCTCATGAGGCACTCCATATCGACATATGATGTTTTGAAGGATGAATTTGGCCACGTAGGTACATGATATGCCCGTAGGTGATATCTTGTAGAGTCGATCTTGGATCAAGCAATATTGTGCTGCTAGGGACCTGACCGCTCGCTGTCCTCGAGCATCCAACTCAGCTGGATATTCTCCTTTCCGCAGAAAGTTGTATATGTCATGGAACCATTTCTCAGTTTCTTCCTCTTGTGCTTCCAGGTGGCAAACATATGCCGGTTCAGACTGCCGTTCCACTACTACTGGCAATTGAAGCGTGCCTGATGGTATGGATATCATCGAAGACAACTTGGCTAAGGCGTCAGCTAACTCATTGTGATCCCTGGAGAGGTACTGGAAACTGATTTTGCTCAAATTGGTCAGCAAGTCCCAAGAGCTTCTATTGATAGACCATGAGACATTCATTCCGGACCTTCCATGTATTTTTAGCCTGATTAATCATGAGGCTAGAATCCCTAAAGACTTTTACATGGCGTATGCCTAAGGCCAAGGCGGCTTGCAAACCCTTGATACATGCTTCATATTCTGCAGCATTGTTAGTAGCATCAAAGTCCAACTTCACTGATACAGGGACATGTGCCCCTTCTGGAGAGATCAATAAAACTCCCACTCCGCAGCCCATTTGGTTAGAAGCTTCGTCGAAATACATTTTCCATGTTATTTCGTCAGTGAAAAATACATCCTCATCTAGGAATTCCAAGTGAGTGCTTGGAGGTTCCTGTGATGGTGAGGCAGCCAGGAAATCTGAAACAACTCGTTCCTTGATGGACTTCTGAGGGAAGTACAGAAGATTGAACTCTGAAAGCATGACCACCCATCGAGCAATGCGGTTGTTGATGGTAGGTTGCTCCATGATAAACTTGATGGGATTATTCTCAGCTATGACATATACAGTATGTGAAAGCATGTAATGTCTTAACTTCTTGGTGGCCCATACTAGCGCAAGAGCCATTTTCTCTATTTCTGCATATCGACTTTCGTAGTCCAAGAATTTCTTGCTTAAGTAGTAGATGGCGCTCTCTTGACCTTTAACCTTCTAAGCTAGCATAGCCCCCACCGCGGAGCTAGTCATGGTAAGGTAAAGGAGTAGAGGCTCATCTGGTACTGGCGGCATGAGGACTGGAGGATGTTGCAAATATTCCTTGATTTTGTCGAAGGTCGCTTGACATTGATTGTCCCATTCTATTTTGCTTCCTTTCTTTAGTTTCTTGAACAAAGGTTCACACGTCATGGTGAGCTTTGAGATAAACCTGCTGATATATTGGACTCGTCCTATGAAACCTCTTATCTCTTTTTCTGTCCTAGGTGGCTGCAACTCTTGGATAGCTTTTATCTTTGAAGGGTCAACTTCAATGCCTCGTTGGCTAACCACATAGCCTAGCAGCTTCCCAGAGGTGACACCGAAGGTGCACTTTGCTGGATTAAGTCGCATCTTGTATTTGCGAAGTCGGAGGAAAAACTTGCGAAGGTTAGGAATGTGCCCTTCCCTTGTTTTGGACTTTACGATCATGTCATCCACATAAACCTCTACCTCTATATGCATCATATCATGAAGTAGGGTGTTAGTTGTCCGTTGGTATGTTGCCCCAGCATTTTTGAGACCAAAAGGCATAACCACATAACAGTATGTTCCCCATGGTGTAGTGAATGAGGTTTTCTCCATGTCTTCTTCCGCCATTTTGATTTGGTTATAGCCCACATATCCATCCATAAAGGATAGTAGCTCATGTACGCAAGTGTTATCCACCAATACGTTGATATGTGGTAATGGGAAACTATCCTTGGGACTGGCTTTGTTGAGGTCTCGAAAAACTACGCACATGCGCACCTTCCCATCTTTCTCCCGTACTAGGACAATGTTAGCAATCCACTCGGGGTATTGGACTGTTTTGATGAACTTAGCGTTAAGCTGCTTGATCACCTCTTCCTCGATCTTCTTAGCCCACTCAGGCTTGATCCTTCTAGCCTTTTGTCGAACCGGCTTCGCATTAGGAAGCAAAGGTATAGTATGTTCCACAATTTCCTTGTCAATCCCAGGCATGTCCTCGTAGGACCATGCGAATACATCCACAAATTCCTTGAGAAGCTCCGTGAATGCTACCCGTTCTTCTGCTGTGAGTGAGCTACCTAACTTCAACCGAGGTTGTTCTTCTATGCCCACATTTATGGTGATGGTGTCTTCCAACACCGCTATTTTATGCCCATGTTCATTAGAAAATTCTTTTAAGCGTTCATTAAATTCCAGATTATTATTGGCGCAACAGTCAGGGAAGAGGGGAAAGAAGAATCGGTCAATCAGAGTAAGCAGAAAGGTTCATCCCATTGAATGCAGAAAGGAATACATCGCCAGCAGACTCAAGACCAGACTCACTTGACTCTAAACCATTAAAACCTGACTCTATGTCCTCAGGAACAGACTCTCCTACAGATAAAGCAAAATTATTCTCCTCAGCGTCGACCCACGAGACTGCCTTAACTCCTCCGTCTTCAACAATCATGAGACTTGGATCAAAGCTTAGGTTAGACAGCGCATCGACCACAACATCAACTTCAGACTTCTCCGGGACAGCTTCTTGTCCAAACAGCATGCCAAAAATGTTGCTCCCAGCAAGATGAGTCCATTCCAATGGAGGTTGTTTGTCCCGAGTGGGAACAAAGACAGTAGCCATATTAATGGAGCAATCGTTGAAGACTTCTAATCCGGCGACTTGAACTCCTTTGTTCTTCAGATAGAATGGTTCAGGGAATCCATAATAGGGGAAGTCATCACCTTCCCTAACAAACTGCCCGTTCAAAGTAAGTGGATAGGGCTTTATCTGGAATAGAATGGGAGGATTGTCCATCCTCTTCTATTCAACGATAGCCATCTTTGTGAGCCTGACCTCCTTCTCAGTTGGCTTGTAGCCTAAGCCAAACCTTCCCTTTTGCTTAAAGGTCTTGAATACAGGAGGGATTTTATTCTTCGGATTCCTCCCTAACGGCATTCCAGGGAAATATCCTTGTTTCTTGAGCATATCATGTACCTTGGGATTTGAATAGGGATCGAAGTCAAAAGGTGCTTCATCCTTGCTCATCATTGCCACGAGCTCAAAATTGTGGAGTTCTTCGTCCATCGAGTTGTGCTCCACCTCAAGAGTTGACTGTCTAGGAGTGAAAACAGCATTGATAGATTCTCCTGAGATAGTGATCACTTGGCCTTGAACCAATATTTTCACCTTCTAACGTAAGGTAGATGCTATAGCATTACACTCGCGAAGCCATGGCCTCCCTAGTAGCAAATTGAAAGAGGTCGGAATCTCTAGCACCACGAACTCCACATTCCGAGTGACGCTACCGGTAGTAATGGGCAACACCACAGATCCGACAGACTTCCGGGGTGAATTGTCATAAGCCCTGAGTTGTACACCATTTTGAGCCAAGTATTGTTGTTGTACTCCCAATTTCTGTGTCGTCCTCCAAGGGCACACGTTTGCAGCCGAACCGTTGTCTACCAAAACCAGTGGGATAGTTTTGTTGGAACATTGCACCGTGAGGTATAGGGCTTTGTTGTGAGATGCCCCTCCCCGAGGTAGATCTTCAATCCAAAAGGTGATCATCTCTCACTGGGTAGCCACATGAGCGACCAAAGTTTCAGGAGTTGTTGTAGGTGATACCGTGAGTGTTGTAAGGGCGCATCCAACATCTTTTGCCTATGAGCATGTGAAGTGCATATGAGTTGCCATATGGTGACCTCAGCCCTAGTCTTTTTGAGTCGAGAAAGAAGAGGGTCTTCAGGAGAGGTCTGATTGTCATCACCAGTTGTTGGTATAGGGTTAGGAATGGCCATGGGATGGTGGTATTCTTGTTATTGTTGTGACGGCCAGACAGAGTAAGGAATGCTACGTCATCTAGTTCGTCTTTGTCCGTCCATTCTGTCTCAGAATGCTCGTGCTCATCATCCTCATCACTGTCCCAAATACCATGGATGAATAGACCTTCGGGGAACCCAACTATCTCGGGGACAGGTTGCCCTGTTTCTACAATCAAAGCAGAGGGGTCGAAGCTGAAATCCCCACACAAAATAGTATTTGCATGCTTTGGCATAGGATTACTTTGATTGTTTGGTTTCTTAACGGCTTTCGGCATTGGTAGCGTCCCGACCCTTATCATATCTTCTATCTTGTTCCTTAGAGTCTAACATTTCTTAGTGTCATGGCCTCGGCAACGGTGATAGCGGCAAAATTGGTTGGCGTCCCAATTTCTTCCCTTAATTTCTGGTTCTTCCTTCGGTAAGGGCAAAACCAGAATACCCTTCTTGACTAGATGGTCGAGAGCCTGAGAATAAGGAACATCCAATGGTGTATAAGTCTCATATTTCGGTATGTAAGGCCCCTTGCGCTGGATAGAGTTAGTCTCCATGATTTTAGGAGGGTGGCTAGCTGCACTAGTAGCCCTCCTGTTGGAGCAGGACCCTTTCCATCCAGGCGAAGTTGTCTTATCATTGTGCATGGCTTCTAATTGGACACAGATGTCCTTCAAGTAATCAAAATCTTTGACGACATGATACCCCAAGTGCTTGGATAGGTTGCTCTTAAGTCCTTGCTTAAAGGTAGATAACTGTAGACGAAGAGGAATTGTCTCGTTGATGTGGGACAATTTCGTATGCCACCTCTCAAAGTAATCCATAAAGGACTCATCATCCCGCTGCTTCATGGCGGTTAGATCATCCACTGTAGCTTGTTCTTCTAGATGCGTGTGTAGTGGTGGATGAAAGCCTTGAACAACTCAGTCCAGTTGGCTTTGATTTGGGGTGACAGAGCGTGATACCATACTTTCGCTTCTCCATCTAGGGTGGATGGGAAGATAGTAGAGTATAGGTCAGCATCAATTCGATTTAAGGGTGCCAACCTCATGAACTCCTCCACATGATGAATAGGGTTCTCAGAAGGTTTGAACCTAATATTCGGCACTTCAACTTTGTCAGCTATCTTCAAAGTTGGCTGAACAGGTAATGGAACCTCTAAGTACTTGTCAGCAAAAGTCGGAACAGAGCTCATTGCCTTGGTGAGGGTTTCTAACTTCTGCTCAAGAGCTTTAACAGCGGGATCCCTTGTAGAGTTTTCAGGCGTGTTAACCTTAGCCTTAGATATCCCTGTTCCTCCAGAATCTGGGGATATCTTGATGAATTCAAGATCATATTCATATCCATGCATTTCTTCATCATCTTCTTCAGCATTCAACCCTAACTTGGGTTGATCTTAGTGATGGCTTGCAGCATGCCATCCATCACCTATTGTTGTTCATTCAGCCTTTTGCCCATCTTCTGTTCCTGCTCTAGGGAATTAGCGAAGACCAGACCCTGCATCTTGGTGTAGAGTTCATCCAAATGCTTCGTGATGTTAGCTTCAGTGCTTTGGACCAGGATCTCTTGGAATTGCTCTCCAGACATGGTGTTGTCGCTAGTTGCAGATGGATCGTAATGTGGGTTCGAAATCAAACGACTAGTTCGCGGATCTCGAATGTAGGCTTGAAGTCGATCACCAATGATGCCTGCATGGAAATTCAAAGTTAGAACACTCAATGACACACTCTGACACATACTACCCGATGCATGCATGCCCTAGGAGACCTATATGATCCTAACTGACTCGACACATATATGCTGACACAAGAGACTCACCCACTTTTTTGGGAATGCATGACCTAACTCTATATGGACCTATGGACAAAACATTATAAAGGGCCGCACAAATCCAAACATAGTGAGCGGGTCATAAACCGATAGGCTCCAACCAAACATGCGCCGGTGCTAGCTGTGCACTGGATGATGATGAAGGATCATAATGGAAGGAGACATGCGTAAGGGAGATGTCCACTGTGTTGATAATTCCCTGTAGTGAATATTATAGTGAAGAAGTATGGATGAAGGGAGATAACAAGAAGATCCATTTATATACTGATTGATTGGTTAAGTGTTAGGCTTTGGCTCTAACTCTAACTCCTACTCCAGTTCAACTCCAATTTAACTCCAACTCCAACTCGGCTCTAACTCCTACTCCGGCCCATACGGTGGCGGTCTTAAGGTGCAATTTCATTAAGCGTGGAATTGGATTTTTTTTATAAAAAAAAGAGAAAAAGAAAAAAAAGAGGTGTGAAACAAAGTCCTTGTTAACATGAAAGACATTAGCACTGAAATGAGATGGGTGGATGACATGGCTTTATCACAAGATAAAAATTTTGAAGCACGGACCAAAATAATCGACTACTAATTTATCACAGAACCACATATTAAGTTCAAGTGTTGGGTAAATTAGCCACAAGTGTATCAAAACACCCTCATGATATTATTGGTACCAAGTTCGAGACGCAACCGCTTCTAACACTCAAAATTTGTGCTCACGGCTGACTCTTGAAGGGGACATCTATAGGAGGCAAAAATTTGTTGGCAAATAAGAAAATGACACGTGAAAAATCAATTGATTTTTATTTGACCAATCACAAATTGTCATGTGTCAAGTTGACTTCGAGGAACCCATTTGGTCAAAATTAAATTCCAACCAACCACAAGATGACAATTGTTAGAGATGATGTAAAAAATAATTATTATTTCTTTATTTAAAAGTAAAGGAATAATTATTTATTTCGGGCCCAGGCCCAAAATCTAAATAAAACCCTAGGCCTCCTAGGCCTATAAATAGAGGTTTTCCCCCTCATTTTCAAGCTCCGGACATTCTGGCATTGGAGACAGGCTGGACTCGGAAGACTCTTTAAAGACTCTCTCCCAAACTACTGAAGACATTCAAAAGACTCACTCTCCCGGAGAAGGCATTAAACACATCAAGGCTCGTATGGTCGATTATAAGGAGATCAAATACTAATCTTGATCGAGATCAAGCATCAAGCATCAAGCCCTCTTTCAAGACCAAAGTCTATCCAAATTCAATCAAGAAGATCGAATCAGAGGATTAGTTACTTTTTCTTGTAATTGCCAAACAAAGAATTGTACTCGCATACATTCAAATATTAATACAAATTAATTTGTTGTTCAATTTCTTTTCTTATTTAATTTTGACTAAAAATTTGTGTTTACAGCCACCTCTGACCACCAGAGCTCCACCACCACCATCTTTAGCCACCGTCCCACCACCACAGTGAGAAATTTGGAATAGTTATATGTCAATTCTAGTAGCGAATCTCAATTTAGTTCTTGGACTTTCTGGTTCGACAATCCCTTCGCCAAGTCCAAACAGGTCGTTTAGGGCAGCTCCATTCGCCCTATCTACACCTTCTCCACTGTGGAGGAGTTCTGGAGGTCCCTTCTTCATTCTTTTTCTTTCAATTTTAGGGGTTTCTTGTTGTATTTTAATCTGATTGCTTTTCGGGTTTTCTTGCTTCTTTCGAATATGGGGTGGGATGTTTTGGCATCATATTCTATTTGGTTGGGTAATTTTGGTTCTAGGGTTTTTGAGTTTTTGGTTTTCTTTGGATCGAGTAAGTGGTTTTTTGCTGAGAATCAGTACCTAATTAAAGGGAAACAACTCTACCTAAATTGGACAAATGACTCATTTGAGTTACTTCTAGTTCATCAAATAAGAAGGGAAGATGTTTGAAGAATTCGCTATCTTGGTAAATTCAATATGTTTGGTAGAATTGAATTCCATATTTGATAGGCTTATTAAAATGACAATGATTAGCACTATTTGGACTGGCATCTGAGACTATCGGTGGTAGAAATGACCTCTAAATGCTGCAAGTAGTGAAACTATGACGTTGAGAAATCTAGAGCTTTGGTAAACGAATATGTTATTTGTAAAGTTGTATTAATCTAAAGGGAGCTTACAACCTCTAAAAGAAGAAATTGATGTATCTCTGTTGGTCAGAGGTGGCTGAAAACGTGGTGCTGGTGGGATAGTAGTTCTAGTTGCCGGTGACTGAGGTTGAGAGGGGAGGGGGTGTTTGAGGCAGACTACCGATTGTGATCCCGGGTGCATAGAGCACCATGCGTCCAATTTCGTTGGGGGCCACTCCACAGTCACCTCTTCTTTTTTTCTTTTTGTTTTATTAATAACTATTTTACTATTTGAATTTTGATACAATTGAATTTTTGTTAATTTGATTAAATTTTAAATATCATTTTTAAGTTGATTAAATATAAATATTATTTTTAAATTCATTATTTCTCAATTCAACCATTATCAAATGCTCATAAAAAATACTAAAACAATGTTTGCAAGTAGGTCGTGTAATTTTTGTTACTCAACTATAATGCTTTTAAATTATCTCTTTTTTTTAAAATTCATGTCAATAATTATTTTATATTTTAATTTGTGCTTTTTTTTACTATTTTTAAATTGACTAACACTACAAAAATATCATCACTTGTGCCACGAATTATACCACGGGACATCTAAAATCGTGATAATTTCTTAGTCTTGCCACGGGAAAATTTTATAGTGCATTTGATGATTAAAAATATGCCACGGACTACAACTCCCGTGGCAAAAAAATACTTATGCCACGAGAAAATGTCCCCCGTGGCTATACCATGCCACAGACTAAAACTCTCGTGGCAAAAAAATACTTATGCCACGGGAAAATGTCACCCGTGGCTATAACATGCCACAGACTATAACTTTCGTGGCAAAAAAATACTTATGCCGTGGCAAAATATCACCCGTGACAATAACATGCCATGGGAAAATATCACCCGTGGCAATGATATGCCGTGAACGGATGAACTATAACTAATGTGGCAAAAAAGTACTTATGCGAATCAGAAAAATTAGAGATGGTAGTCAAATCTGACTTCGAAGCAAATCCGCTCCGATTTGAATCAGAAAAATCCAATCTCGAATTAGATAAAAAGAAATTTAATTTGTATCCGAATTCGATTAAATAGGTCTGGCTTCAATTATAAGTACTTGATTGGAACGGTTATGGAGGTGATGACCACTGATTAATTCCGATGAAGTCTGATTAAAATAATAAATATATAAAAAAATTGAAAAATCATAATTTGACTAGTTGATAGTTAACAAAAATGTCTATTTATAAGTAGACTAAAAATTATTTTGGAAAATTTTCTATTTATAAGCTTTATTATGGGATATGAGTAGTTAACAAAAATGTCCAATAGACATTTAATACATACTGTTTTATGCAACGCCCAATCTTATTGCAATACGTGATACCATATTTTAGCAACAACCTTTGCTGTTGCAATATATATGATATGAATATTATGAAATTTTAATTTAATTAGACAGTAGAATTATTATAGATGATATACAGTAATTCTTTTCAGGAGATCAATATTTCCAAAAAAATATAAAAGAGAGAAGATTCTAATGTTATTGTTATAGGATACTCCTTATTTGTTGGAGCGAACACTACAACAAAACATAGCTATAGTAACACTAATTTTGATAATACTTTATAACAACATTTAGAAAAAAATGTTACCTAAACTAATACCTAATGCAACATTAAATTGTTACAATGTTACAATAGGAACCTAATAAAACATTTAATTATTATTATAGACTACCTCCGTCCCTAAATAATTATCCATTTGAATAAACTTTGACAGTTGATCACTCACAATTTACAATGAGTTACAACATGAAACTATTAATTTTATATTGTAACTCATTGTAATTTGTGAGTAATTAACGGTCAAAATCTAGTCAAATGAACAATTATTTAGGGACGGAGGTAGTAATATAATAGGGCTTTAATTGACTTAAATAAAATGTTATTATATAAGGTTTTATATATATAAAACCTTATATAATAACATTTTATTTAAGTCATAGGGATAATGAATATTTGAGACCAATAAGTGAGAATAGCCATGAGAATACTATTAACCAATTCGACTCTACCCGTATATGTAAGCATATTCACAGCCCAACCATGAAGTCTTTTGGTCATTTTTTATGGTAATAAAGCACAGTCACGACGATTAAGTCTCGTAGGCTTAACCAAAACACCAAGGAACTAAAAGGGAAGAGAACCTTTGGTAAAGCCAGTAATTTCCAAAGCCTTAGTAGTAAAATCATCAGACACCCCCGCAAAAGTAATTTCAGATTTGGCAAGATTCGGATTCAAACCTGAGAAATCAGAAAAGTGGTGAAGAACATCCAGCAATAGCTTAATACTTGTCATATCACCATGGCAGAATAAGAGAAGATCATCCGCGAAGTAAAGATGATTCAATCGGAGCTGTTTGCGGAATTGATGAAATCTGAATTTTGGATTCTGGGCAACTTCCTTAAGAGCTCTCCCCCAAATAATCCATTACAATTACAAAAAGGAGAGGAGAGATCGGGTTACCTTGGTGAAGACCACGGCCACTTTGAAAAAAGCCAGAAGTAGAACCATTAAAGGAAATGGAAAAAGAAGCCGATCTAACACATACCATCACCCAGGCAACAAATTGATGTTGAAAATTGAGGCCCAGAAGAAGTTGCTCCAGGAAGTCCCAGTCCACCGTATCATATGCCTTTTGGATATCAATTTTCAACAGACAACTTGGTTGAACTCCTTTTCGATTGTAAAATCGAACCAAATCCTCTGCAATAAGGATATTATGAATAATTGATCTTCGCATAATGAAGGTAGATTGCTCCATATCAACCAAATTAGGCAGAATCCTCCATAAACGATAACAAAGTAATTTGGTAATGATCTTGTATAAAATATTGCAATAAGATATGGGGCGAAGGTCACTAACTTTTTCTGGATTTGCAACCTTTGGAATAAGACTCAATATAGTTGCATTAACCTCCCTAAGGAGTTTACCAGAATTGAAGAAATATTGGACAACTTTACAAACATCTTTTCAAATAATGTGCTAAGTCGTCTTGAAGAAAGTTGCATTAAATCCATCAGGTCCAGGACTTTTTTTTACCATCCATCGAGAAAACAATCTCCTTAATCTCCAAATCAGTCATCGGATCTAATAAACTTTTTGCTTGCTCATCATTCAAAATATTTCCAACCATTACAGTTGACCAATGCACCTTCCTAGTACAAGATCTTTTACCAAAAAACTCCTCAAAATGACTAGCAGCAAACTCACCAATCTACTCCTGATCAGATATCCAATTACCATTCGAATCAAAAAGTCTTAAAATTCAATTTTGGTAATGCTGGACTTTCAAAGTAGAATAGAAAAAAGTTGGGTTTGTGTCTCCTTGCTTTAACCAATCCACTTTGGATTTCTGTTTCAACAAACTCACCGCATCAGATAGAACTTGATAATACTGATATTTAGCCTCCTCCATATGAATCTTGATATTTGTATCATTAACATTCTGTTGAAATAGCTCTTGAAGCTCACACAGTTTAGAATATCTGATGTGAGCATCTTCAAAAAGTCCACCATAGAAAGATTTATGCATAAAGGACAGGGGAGCATTAAGCATTTTAAGTTTCTGCACCAGAGAGAACATAGGAAAACCAGGCACTGATTTCTTCTAAACCTCGTCAACAATTCTCAAAAAGTTAGGATTAGATGTCCACATGTTGCATAACTTAGAACGCCTTTTAGGAGAAATCTTATCACCATGCAGATGAATCAAAAGAGGAGAGAGATCAGAAATCCCAGGCATTAATACTTGATAGAAAATATTAACAAACTCATTTAGGCAAGATGAGTTTATAATGCCTCTGTCAATACATGAAAAAATCATGCCGTTATTCCAAATGTATCTGCTGCCAACTCTCCTAATTTCAGACATAAGATGTTTGCTCATAAAAGATTGGAAGTCCATAATGTCCTCAGCTGATATGATATATGCAAGGTTGCTAAGATCAGAGTGATGACCTCACAAACACTAAGCGGACACACAACACTGGAATTTTGGGACCTCACAGTGAATAATGGAATACAACCAGCTCAAAATAGGGTTCAAATAAACAAGGATCAGATGGATGAAATGGGTGATGTGTGAAATATGATCGGATGAGTAAGAACAACATGAATAACCTCCTCCAAGATAGAACCCGGTTCACCACGCAACAAATAACATCAAATGGATTGAAATGGATAATGAGGGACTGGAAATGCAGAAAATAAAGGATAGAATCAAGTGATTACCGATCAATACAGGTACACCATGACCGATTAACACAAGGGCAATGGAATTGATGACCTCAATGGATACAGGCACACAACCATTGAAATTACCAAGCTCTACACGCACCATTAGGATTGCCAAACCTTAGATACTGAAGTAGAATTAACCAAGGTTGAGAGTTTAACGTCACTCACAAACAAGAGGCTCGAAGGCTCATCAAATTCATATATCAAGTGGTTAAGTTGTTTCTTACAATGACCTCACAGTGGGTATATATAAACCCAGATGAGATATCTAATTAGGAGTTTCTTGAGCAAAAAGAAAACATCCTAATCTTGCTTAATTAAACTAATTACATCAGAATAAGATAATATGTAACTAATTTATGAAGCTTCTAGATCAATGGTAATGAGGGCTGATAAAAGCGTCACACATGGCATCTTCATGAAGCTTTTAGAACATTTTGAACGCACTAGAAACATCACACATGGCGCTTTCTTGTTGGAGCATCATTTCATTACGTGGGCAAGACTAGATAATCAACTCACGAGCTGGAAGGACCTCAACAACTCGAATGTGACGTCTTCATAGAGGGCCTCAATGACAAACATCTCACTGAATTGGAAAGACCTCAACAACTCAGGAAGTGAAGTCAAAAAGGTGCAAATAGTCTTTCTCTAGTAGGGAACGTCCTTGGACGTCCAAATTCTCAGCAGTTTCAAGAGGGATGTCCTCACGCGTATATCCAGATTGCATAGAAGGCTGATGACTTCCAACAAGCAGAAGATGATACAACCCAAGTGAAAAGACCTAAAGGGCCTTGTTGAAACACCAAAAGACAAGCTGATCCCGAATGAGGTCCTCATGCATGTACCTAGTTTGCAATAGCTGTGGAGAATGTAAACGACCTCCAAATGGATCAACGTTTGGAATTTGGGAAGTCTTAGTAATAAACTTCTTTGTCGTCTAAAGAGAAAAGAAACACAAAGCAAGTTCAAAAGAACTGGCTCCAGAATAACGTCCTCAATAAGAACAACTGGCTCTAGACAAACGTCCTCAATGCATGTCCAGAACAAGGTAGCTCCGTGGAACCCAAATGACCTTCGAACCATGTAAGCTTGGACATTATGAACAACCTCCAAGGGACTAAATGTGAGTGGGGCCTCAATTCTGAAGTATTGAGACAGAAGAGACGGTCTCTCATAAGGTGAATGACCTTTGATATTGTCAATGCTCATCTGGGATTCATGGATGGCCTCAAAGTATGCTGGCACAAAATGAGGTTGTGAGGGCTAATCTCCATCATGATATATCATATCCACCCAATCTATCATCCATTTCAACAACATGATTAAAGTCACCAACAATCAACCAAGGTTCAGAAAATTGAGAAGAAATAGAGTCAAGAAAATCCCACATTTCCTTGCGCTTCAAAATCTCATTATCACCATAAATGAAAGCCACAAGAAGAGAATTCATACCATCATAGATTCTGCATAAAATGACTTGCTCCAAAATGTTGATAAAGTTTAATTTAATAAAACCAGGCTTCCATAATACCCAAATACGACTTCTCATAGAAGGATTCCATTATGTATCAAATCATAGCTAGGGCAAAGATGTTTCTGAATATCCACACACTTATCAGATGAAACCTTAGTTTTAATAAGGCAAACAATACTAGATTTGTACATATTCAAGAAGTGTTTCACACCCTCCTGCTTCTTAGGACCATTAAGGCCCTTGACATTCCAAACACTGATACTATCCATTGGGAACCCATGAAGAACTGCAAGGACCTTGATTACTTAACTCAACAATATCTTCCTCACATATTGGAGTCAAGCAAATTGGCACAGAACCCACCACTACTTGAACAATGGGAGTATCTGGCCTAGAGGTCCCCCTTTTAGCCAAAGGAGTATTGATAACTGGACCATCATCTTGTGATTTCCTACACCACTGTTGCTTCACTTTCTTCTTCATACTGTCCTCCTTTTTGCGACCAAACATTTTACAATCCGCACAACGAATAGGAATCCATTCAAATTCAACCTGTTGTGTATAAATGTACCCCTCTTCATCAATAAAGGCATATTTCATCATCGTTTTCTCCTGTGTATACAAATCTGCCTCAATAGGATATCTAAGTAAGCTACCAATTTTATTCAAGCCAGAAGCGCTCCAGTACCTCCAATCATAGGCACTTTGATCACATCATCTGGCTTCGTAGGTTGTCCAAGGCTCCATCTCTTGAGGATAACTGATTTCTTGTCAAAATACACCACCCTTTTGTCCAAAACCAAATCCCGTTCAGCCACATAATGAAAACGAATAATGAAGGAACCTTCTAGTTGCCACAAGACTTTATCCAACCCCTTCGTACCCCACATTCGAATAGCAAACTTCTCAAAGACCATCAATGGAGGATGGCCACCCAAAACATATGTTAGGATAGACGAATCCCAAAAATCAACTTCCGATGCAATATCCTCACTCATGAATTGATGAGTTTGAATTCCATTATAAGCAAGAGGAGGAATAAACGAAAGTTTAAATGAATTTTTGGTACCAGAATGATGGACACCATTCTTATGTAGTGTATCCTCAGCTTTATCAGAAGCCGAAGAAGAGGAAGCGGAAGGCGGCGCTGAAATATTCTTCACAACTTCATCCTCCTCATAAGTGAGTAACAAAGGGGAATCACACGCATCCTGAACATAATCCAATCCTATTGTAACAGAAGGAGAATCAAAACCCATAGAAACATTATCCACCAGAATTGGTTCTGATCAGCGTTCTTTTCCGGCGGACTTCCGACCAGATTTGGCGGCTTTCTTCCTATTCCGCTTTCGCCCCATCGAACGTTCTCTCTAGGGCTTTGGAAAATTTATTATATAGTTTTTATACATTATATATATATATATATATATATATATATATATATATATATATATATATATGTATGTATTGGACAAATCAATGAGATTTTCCATTAACAAACCAAGTACATGATACTCGGGCATACCCAAGGGGTCACACAATAAAACCGACTCAAGGTCAAACAATTTAAAAACCAGTTAAAACAAACAGAATTTATCACCACCATAAGCTAATATAGCCTCAAATTTACATCCGATTTAATGATCAAACTTACAGTAGAAGGATCCCTGGACAGATTTTGCTGAACTCTTCTGTTCCTCTCCCCCCAAACATGATAGATTATAGCTGAGAGAACCAATCTTCTTGACTTCTCCTTGATACCAATCCTGAAATGTCCATTTGTCCCAATCTGTCTTAGAACCAAATAAAGACAACCCAACCTCATTTCCCACCTGTAATGTATAATCACATTTGAAAAAAATATGGACATTCGATTCCTCCTGATGCTTGCAAAGAAAACATCTATTTTCCAAGTTTACCCCAAAATTTTGGATTCTATCGAGAGTGACAAACCTGCGATTGATAACAATCGAAGAAACAAAAGCACATTTTAGGATACGGGGCTACTCCAAATAAGATTATGCCAGTAAACCTTCTGCTTTCTCTCTTTTACAAAGAGGTATCCCAAATGAATCTTGTACTTCTTACTAGAATGAATTAGAGATTGAAATAAAGGAATAAGACAATCTCTAGCTTTTAGCAGTTTGCGCCAATACCAACTTGCGTTTTGCTTTACCTCACAATCCATTATTGAGCTCTTCTTCATATATATATGATGAATCCAACGAACCCATAGGGATTCCTTGTTATTTACAAGCTGCCACAAAAGATTACCAAGGGCAGCAATATTTGATGCTTTTGCATCTCTAATATTCAGACCACCCTCTTTCCTGAAAAGATAGCAAGTATCCAAAGAAATTGGGGGAGCTCTCACATCAGACCCTCAAAGAAACCCTTGACAGATCTTCTCAATGGATACAATAACATTCTTAGGAATAATGAATATCTGAGCCCAATAAGTATGTAAGGACATTAATATGTTGTTGATCAATTCAGTATTACCTGCATAAGTGAGTTTCCTCACAGCCCAACCTTGTATTCTCTTAGAGTGTGTTTGGTAGGGGGAAAAACATTTTTTTGGAAAATGTTTTCCCAACTTTCTAGTGTTTGGTACAAAAAAAGTTTAGAAAATCATTTCCAAAGAAAATCATTTTCCTCTAAAGGAAGGAAATTGACTTCCTTTGTTCAACCTAAAAAACTCATTTTCCACCATTGATTGTTGGATCGATTTTTACTACTAACTGTAACTGAAATTTGAGGCCGAAATTTAATATTAACGGTTTTGCTCGAAATTTTGTAACATGAAAGAATTGATTAAAAAAAACCTCAAATATAAATTTTTAGCTCAAAATATTTTTATTTGATAACATTTATCTCGATATACATCAAATCAGAAGTTTTTGCCCTAAAACTAACTGAAACTTTTAAAAATTCAAACTGAATTGTTTGAATTGAAACTTTATGATTTGATAGTATGAACTAAGAGAAAGTCAAATATACATTTTGAGCTCCAAATATTTTCATTTGTAACATATATCGCTACTTTTATCGACATTTTTTTGCGGTTAAATATGACTAAAACTTAAGGGCAAAATTCAATTTTCTTAGTTTGTCACGAAACTTTACAATACGATAGAAATGATTAAAAAAGCTTAAATATGAATTTTGAGCTCCAAATATTTTCATTTGTAACCTATATCGCTACTTATATCGACATAAATGATCATTTTTCGAAAAATAATTTATCTCCTACCAAACAAGGGAAAATTTGGCATGGAAAACCAATTTCCTTGGAAAACCATTTCTCATGGAAGGCTTAATTGGGACTCCAAGAGAAAGGCTTAATCAATATTGCACAATCAAGAGAAAAACCATTTCCTCTCAACCAAACACACCCTTAGTGATCTTCTCAATCAATATTGCACAATCATTTCTATTCCAAGAGAAAGGCTTAATTGGGACTCCAAGATATCTAAAAGGTAGTGAACCTTCCTTGAAACCAAGAGAATTCAGAATCTTCTCCTTTTCTACCGGTTTCACATTTGCAAAAATAATGTCTGAGTTTGAGCTGGTAGGACAGATGGCAGAAACAGCAGAAAAGTCTTTAAGAGCCTTTGATAAAATAGTGACACTCTCAGCATTACCATGACACAACATGAGAAGATCATCAGCGAAGCATAGGTGAGTAAGTTTAAGCCCAGAACAGAACTGATGAAATTTGAAGCCAGATCTTTAATCATACTCTTAACAGCTCTATTAAGGTAATCCATTATTAGTACAATGAGAAGAGAAAATATGGGGTTACCTTGACGAACGCCACGACCACTCTTAAAGAATCCATAAGTAGCTCCATTAAATCCCACAGAAAAATTTGCTGAAGTCACACAAGTCATTATAAGATTAACAAATTTCAAAGGGAAGTTCAAAACCAACAGAAGATTCTGCAAGAAGTCCCAATCAACAGTGTCATACTGATGTATTTCAGCCCATGACTAACACATCAAAGGAGGCCCAACTCATCTACAAGGAGGTAGAACGGGACCTAGAGGAAACAATGAGTGCAGAGGCCCAAAGGCCCATCCATATTGTGTGCTCCTTATGGCAAGAGGATGTCCAAACATCCTAAGAGGATCCAAGTCACGCCAAGTCCACGTCAAGGGCCCAAGTCCCAAGCCCGAAGTGAATTTCATAGTTTTGACCATCTCAGTTTGAAGTTCACAGTTTTGGTCTTTTGAGGTATATCTTTACATTTCTAGGGTTTTCTTTACATTTCTAGTTGTGTGAGGTGTCAGGTAATATATAGAAACTTGGACACCAAGTCTTAGGAGTTGAGATTAGTCTACAATGATCTAGAATATTCTAGAATGTTATAGAAGGTGTGTGGGTTATGTGTGTGACGTGTGGGTGTGTTAGATTAGGCGCCAAGTTGTTATAGTCCTAGATAAGTTTGGCTTATTTTGTAATTAATCCCTCTTGGATTAGGAAAGCCAATTTCTAATAGGATTAATATTGTTATAACTAACTCCCCTTAGGATAAGGAGTCCTAATCGAAGGAGGAGATAGCTAATATAGGCATCTAGTGTTAGGAGTCCTTGGGTTGCACGCCAAGTAATAGAGTCCTAGTAGGAGAAGATGGCTTGCACGCCAATCTTGATAGTCCTAGGAGGTTTAGGACTGAGTCTATTATAAATAGCTAGGCTTGTAATCGTTCTAAGGCATCCAACCTTGAATTGTGAATATATCCAAGCTTTTAGCTTACCCCTTGAGTGTTTCATGAGAACCTCGTTGATCTCTTCTATTGTATCTTGGTTTGGCAGCCAAGTGGTGAGGAAGAGCTTGATCCCTAAACCTAGAAGGTGTTTCTGTAACTAAGTTGAAGGTCAAGTAGCCCTAGGGTTTTATTCTTGTGGTGTTTCCGTATCAAGATTGATCCCTTGATCTATCCCGGTTACTTTTATCTTTCTATATTTTAGTTAGATAAACCCTAAGGCTATTCACAATCTCTCAAACCTCTCTCTCTCTCTCATGTCACTCTCTCCCACTCTCTCAAACCTCACGTCAAACCCTCTCCCTCTCTCACAATCAAACGTCCATACCTCTCTCTCTCACAAATCTCTCTCAAACGTCCCTCCCTCACAAAGACCTCACGTCACTCCCCAAAGTTCTCTCATACATTCGCCCATCTCCCTTTAAACTCTACAAAGATTTATCCTTTCTCAAATCCTAATCCATACTCTCTCACAAATCATCCAAACACCACAAAATCTCCCCATATTCACGTGAACCTCCCTACCCTAACCCTAATTCACGTGAACTGCCCTATGCTTAGATCGGTTGCACGTCACTCCCTTGATGTGTAATTGATCAAACCCTAGTTTGGATCCCATTATACATCATAATTTTGGTATCAAAGCATATGTTTTTAGAGAGTGCAACCCTAAACTCCTCAAAAACACCCAAACACATCCCCCTACATTCCCAAAATCACAAAACCTCTCCACGGCTCACGAGATGTTTATCATGAGAAGAGTTCTCAGTAGCTCGATTGTTCTTGAAAATTAACAACAACGAGGGGCCATCTTTCACTCTTGTTGCACAATCAAGGGAAAAGTTTACTCTTTGATCGTTGATGGAGGAAGCTGCACCAACGTGGCTTCAACTACTATGGTGAACAAACTACAGCTGGAAACGAGTCCACATCCAAAGTAATATATCATATAGTGGCTCAATTAGAGTGAAGGTTTACAAGTAACTCAACACTGTTTGGTAAGCTTTTCCAATGGCAAATCTTATCAAGATTCATTATGGTGTGATATATTGCCTATGGATGCTTGTCATGTTATGCTTGGAAAACCATGGTTATTTGATAGGAGCATGATGCATAACGAAAGAGCCAATACCTACACTCTTGTGATAAACAACAAGAAGATAACCCTAGCTCCACTTAAAATAACCAATCCGTGCCAACCCAAGAAGTATGATCAAGACCTCGTCACCCTTATGAATGCTGAACAACATGAGTTTAGTGAACATAAAGAGATCATTCTTCTAGACCAAAACACAAACCCTAACCATGAGAAGCCTACCAACGACGACCAGCAAGGCCACGATACCCATCCTCTCGTCACTCCTCTTTTGGAGAAGTATTCTCATGTGTTCCCAGAAGAGATGCCTCCAGGCTTGCCCCCAAAGCGAGATATTAAGCATAAGATTGATCTCATTCTCGGATCGGTCTTACCTAACAAGCCTGCATACCGTATGAACCCTAGTGACACACAGGATGTTCAAAGGCAAGTGGATGAGCTCCTAGCCAAGGGTATGATCAGGGAAAGTCTCAGTCCATACGCCATCCCCGCACTATTGGTCCCTAAGAAAGATGGAAGCCAGCGCATGTGTATCGATTGCAGAGCCATCAACAAAATCACTATCAAGTATAGGTTTCCTATCCCTAGACTTGAAGATCTATTGGATGAGCTCTATGGTTCCAAAGTCTTTTCAAAAATTGATCTACAAAGCGGGTATTATCAAATCCGAATCCAAGAAGCGGACAAATGGAAGACTGCTTTCAAAACCAAGGGAGGTCTCTACGAATGGTTAGTCATGCCTTTTGGACTAACTAATGCTCCTTCTACTTTTATCAGACTAATGAACCAGGTTTTGAAGCCCCTTATTGGCAAGTGTGTTGTTGTCTACTTTGACGACATACTTGTGTATAGCAAGATCGAGGAAGATCACGCCCAACACCTCACAATGGTCTTGGATATACTGGCCCACAAGAAGCTCTATGGTAATCTCACCAAGTGCCACTTCTTCAACAACAAATTAGTCTTTCTTGGCTATGTACTCTCGGCTGATGGGATACAAGTTGATGAAGAGAAGGTCAAAGCAATCAAAGAGTGGCCTACACCGACCATTATTCATGATATTAGAAGCTTCCACGGCTTGGCCTCTTTCTATAGGAGGTTTGTGAAGAACTTCAATACTACCTAGCTCCCATGACAGAGCTACTGAAGTCCAAAGAGTTTCCATGGATGCCAGCTGCCCAACAAACATTAGAAAACGTGAAGAACCAACTCTACACCGCACCAGTTCTTGCCCTACCAAGCTTTGATCAGAAGTTTGAAGTTGAGTGTGATCTTCTTGAATTGGAATTGGAGATGTATTATCTCAAGAGGGCCGCCCCTTGGCCTACTACAGTGAGAAACTCAGTGAAGCAAGGAAGAAATACAACACCTATGATAAAGAGTTCTATAATATTATTTGTGCCCTAGGACATTGGCGATATTATCTTATTGGCCACGAGTTCATATTGCATAGCGATCATGAAGCAATGAAGTATATTCAAGGGCAGCTGTAGACACCGGAATTTGTACCGGTATAATCCCGACTCATTGAAAATATGCAAGTCAGATGGGCCGAGTAATAAACGGGTCATTGGGCCCAAAGGATCAATAAGCCGAGCCCAAAGAAAATAAACAAGCTGCAAATAATTGTTAAAACCCACTGGGGTTTTAACTTTTATTGAACAGGCCCATGCAGAAACAAGCCCAGTCGCGCGCCTTGGCCCAGAATTCACAAAACCCGCCTAGGTTTTGAGCGGAGTAGTAGGCGACGTCGTTTCGTGCTATGTCAGCGATCCGCGTGCTAATATTATCAAAACCTGCCTAGGTTGTGATTGAAATAGGCGCCAAAATCTGCTTGCATGCAAATTGGATCCCTTGATCTTTACCCGACGTGCCACCCAAAATCCGCCTAGGTTTTGGTCTTTAATGGCATGATTTGTGGGGTATGCTCCCTACGGTTTCCCTCCAAAACTCACACTCCCTCACCTACCCCTCCATTCCACCTTCATACCGACCAAGAGTTTCCACCAACTACCATCATCAAAATACCCCCTCCATATCAACGTTCATCATCAACAATCACTCTCTACCATCCTTACTCTACTAAACTTCCATCAACAACTCTCACAAAAATCACCATCATTATACTCACATCCTATTACTCTCATTTCCATCATAGTACACCTCCATTCTCTCAAAATCTTATCATCCACATCCACCTCTAATCCTCTCATAATCACATTCATCACCTCCATACAACCATCCATATACTACTCTTTTCTAGCCATTCACATCATCTCATCTGGGTTTCAAGTCAAGGGCAACTAAAAGGGGATTAAAGTCATCGCATCCGTCACCTTAAGCAAGGTTCGATTTCTTTGGTTCATTTTGTTATTATTATTCATGTAATTCCTTCTTTAATTCCCTTACTTGTACACATTTTGTAAAATGAAAATCGCATTGTTTTTATATTGCATGATTCGAATAATAATTCCGCGAAATTAATCAAACTTCTCCCCGCACTCTTTCTTTTCAATGTTGATTTTAGTAGAGTCTGTTTTATAACAGGCGGATTCGAGGGTTCTTATAACTCTCGAATCTGTAACCTTACCCCCGAATCTAGAAATCGGGTTCATAGACCTGAGTCTTTTCTTATTTTACGGTTTGTCGATTTCCTTAAATCGGCTGGCGACTCTTTTACATTTTATAAATTCATTTAACTATTTAAAATATTCGTTTATGCATAAAATAATTTAAGAAAATAATTTAGTTCATTCCCCTTTACTAATTTAAGATTGGACCGGAGGAAAATGGGCCAGAAATTAATAAAACCTAGGCGGGTTTTATTAATTTCAACCCATTTTCTTCTGGCCCAAGGATGCAGACGGTGTAGCCCAGGGTCTCCTAAAACCTAGGCGGGTTTTAGCAATTTCTGGTGGCCCGTTTACTCCTCTTCGGGCTTGAATTTAGTGATTGGGCCGGGAATAAATTATTGTTAAATTAATTTGTGTAATTACAGATAATTTAAATAATAAAAAATGAGTTTTTAAATAAATAAAGTTTCATCACCCCGAAAACGAATTTCGAAAATAAAAACATCCTTATTTAAGGATTAAGAAACCTTAGTCGGCTCCCATCGTTTAAGTAGTGGCACCCTAAACAATTTCCCCGAACGGGAGGGTTCCGGGGCGTTTCTACAGATTGGCGACTCCACTGGGGACTTAAACTTAAAAAGAGGGTAAAATTTGAAAAAATCGAATTGATTTGAAAGTGTAAAAGGGAGAAGTTAATTTATTTCGCGACTTTATTATTCTTTTAGGCATCCTTTTGCCGGCCACTAATCAGGTCATTTGACACGTTAGCACAAAGGCGACGGTTTAAGTTACCTAGGATTTCCCTTGAGAGCGGGAGGCCACTACTATGGAGATGAACTCTACATCTTTAAGCATTTGGTCGCTCCTCTCCCGATGTCACACTCCGAGAGCTTCCTTGATGTTCTTTGAGAAATACCCTAACTGCTTACCTTATGGTATGAAGAACCGGGGCGAAGGCATGCGGTAGGCTATATACCCAACCATAAAAGTCCATGAATTTAGAGCCTTGGTTTAGGATACCCTTTCATGTGTATGCTATATGCTATGTGTATCCTTCCCCTTTTCTTTTCTTTTTGTAAAGAGTCGACCCTAGTTTTGAGGTTTTGTTCTAGTCCATATAAAATTCATTGGGTTGAGGAAATGATTATTTATTAATTAATGTAATTAACTCAAAAGCATTATGGTTAGCCCAAAGTGGAAGGGCTCATTTATGTTTGAAAGTTGATCATCTTAATCAATAAATAAAAATTGACTCACCTTTGATGATATTATATGGCCCTTTATGAAATTCTCTTAACAAAGGTCCAAAAAAGATTAATTAAAAGTCTAACAAAGTTAATGGATAATGTTTTAGACTGCATAATAGTCACTAAGCACGACTAAATTAATTTATCGATTTAATTAATAAATCCATCATATTTATGGTCGGCCCGTTGTTAGGCCCAACCATATTGGATTTGTCAATTAAACCCATAAATTAATTATAACTCGCTTATTGTTGGCTTTATCCAGTCCTTTACAATGTCCGTTTTCCTTGAGTAAATAAATAAAGTTTGTTGTATTCTATGTGTAAATACGTCTTTGTATGTTGGATCTTCATTAGAGTCGGACCTAATTTTGAGATATTGTTTTAGTCCGCGTAATAATCATTGGGTTGAGAAGAAATAAATTTATAAAATCGATTAATTAACCTTAAATTTTACGGTCGGCCCGGTGGTGGGGCCCATCCATTCTAAAGGTTAATTCTCCTTGTTTATCGATTTATTTTAACTCACCTTTGATGATTTTATTCGGCCCTTCTCAATATTCTCTTACTCATGGTCCAAAGAAAATTGATTAATAATCAAACAAAGTCAGTGTGTGTTGTTCTAGCCCGCGTAATAGTCTCAAGGTTAGAGAAAATAAAATTATAAATTTGATTATTAAGTCTAACAAATCCATGGTCGGCCCGTTGTTAAGCCCATCCACGGTGGAATTAATAATTGAGTTTATAAGTCTATTTTAACTCGCCTTTTAATGGCTTTATTCGGTCCTTTACAACATCCACTCTCCTTGAGTTAAATAAATAGATGTTATGGGTCGCAACAAAAAAAAAGTGTGTAAATAGAAGTCAAGTTGTCAGTGTGTTCAACATTATTCTAGTCCGCATAATAGCCAACATATAGCTTGAGCAGTCTGAGTTGTTGGGCCAAGTTACGGAATCTCCTTAAAACGGTCGGCCTGTGGATTAGGCCCATCCGAACTGAGAAACACTGACTTGTATCTTTCCAACTTATGTCGACTCGCTATATTTGACTTTATCCAGCCCTTTATAATGCTCTTGTTGTAAAAAGTGTTGTTGTTACACAAACCTGTTGTTTCCTGAGTCAGTATATAGGTGTCTTACAATAGCTCTCGATGAGTCTTTGTTTTAGAGTCTATATGTGAATGTCTTTCAGTCTTTAGAAAGTCTCATACAAAGGCCTTGTCATATGTGAGTCTTTTCTTAAGTCAATATGTGTGTTTTGTTTTTGAAAGTCTAAAGCCAGGTCATGGGTGAGTCTTTGGGTTAGGTCATAAGTGAGTCTTTTCCTTGGTTAATGTGTTCTTCTCTTAGAAAGTCCAGTATAAACCCGTGTCATGGGTGAGTCTTTGGGTTGGGTCATAAGTCAGTCTTTTCCTGGGTTAATGTGTGTTTATCCCTTTTAGAAAGTCCCGTGTTAACCCAGGTCATGGGTGAGTCTTTGTGTTAGTGTTTGCATGTAAGTGTCTTGCATTCATTAGAAAGCATCATATAAGGTCAAGATGAGTCTTTGTTTTAGAGTCAGGATATGAGTGTCTTCTTTTTAGAAAAGTGTCATATAAGATCTAGGATGAATCTTTATGTTAGTGTCTACATGTAAGTGTCATGCATTCTTTAGGAGGTCTCATACAGGTTCGTAGGGCATGTAAACCCATGTCATGGGTGTGTCCTTTTCCAGAGTCAACATATGAATGTCCTGCATTATAAAAGTCTCCTATAGGGTCTACATCATGCAAACCCAAGTCATGGGTGAGTCGTTAAGTCGCTTTCTTGAGTTACCTTGTAAGTGTCTTACATTCTTTAAAAAGTCTCATATAGGTTCATAGGTCATGAAAACCTATGTCATGGGCAAGTCTGTGTCTGGAGTCATCATGCAAATATCTGTCTTTTTATTAAGAAGTCCGGTGTAAGCTCATGTCAAAGTTTAGTCTTTCCGGGTTAGCATGTAGGCATTTGCACTTTAAGAGGTCTCATATAGAATTTAGGACATGTAGACCCATCACGTGGGTAAGTCTCTTCCTTTTGTCGGCATATAGAGGCCTTGCATCTTAGGAAGTCCCATATAGATCAGTTAGCTCTTTTAAAACCATGTCATGGGTGAGTCTTTCCCAAGTCAGCATGTAGGCGTTTTTTTTTTCATTTTTAGGAAGTCCATATAGGTCGTTTAGGTCATGCATGCATTGGGATGGGTTTTTCTTCATTTGTCCAATGTCAGGGTCAATGTTAACCATAAAGGAAATGTTTGGATGACGAGAATTTCTGCAACTACCATAGATCCCGAGGGAACAACATGGAGAATTGTTAGACTTTGGAGCACATGATCCATTCAGGGAAACTGCCCCCACCGAAAGCAGCACAGAGGACCAGACATAACAAGGATTCCCCATACGAGGACAAGGAGGGCACATCATCAAAGGAGCTTTAGAAGTAGCTATAGTCTTGGTTGTCAAGCATTTCATGCTTAGAGTCTGTTATAGTCAGTTCTTTATTCATTTCTTTGCTCTTGTTGCTGTGTGATCAAACAGAATTTCGTGCTTGTGTTTTTTACTTGAGTTGAGAAGTTCTCTCATCTATCCATCATCCGTATAAACCAAGTCTCACAAATTCATCTTCTCTTATCCTTCCATCTTTGTCATATACCTCGTTTTCATCCTTCAGTTTTCTTGAATCCAAGGTTAGACAGATGAAGAGAGAAATTCAAAAAAAAAAAAGAGAAGTTCAAAAAAATAAAGAGTGAAAAACTATAGAGTGACTGGTTTGAAAACCTCATTGAGGCAAACCGGGCAAAAGGAGAGAATGTCATCAGGAAAGACAAGGTCCAACAGTCTCTCGAAAAGTGAACGCTCATCATTGGAAATGTCGCAGCTTAACCAAATGTGCCGAGGACAGGGGGCTTGAACCCTAACTTCATTTCACCACCCATATTACCCTCATCTTTTCATCCAATCCCGACTTACCACCTACCACTCACATCTTTGACCTCTCCATCAAACCTCTACCCTTTTCAAACCCTTAACCCAATCCAAAAGGTGTGCTATGACCAAAGGAGAATAGGAGTCAACCCATGAAGAAGGAGTTTGAAGAAAAAAAGAACCTTAGCCTTGACTAACCTGATCATTCTCCTCATGATTAATCCATATCTACCCCAAAGTCAAAAGGTGTGTTGTAACTAATGTCATCAGAAAGGAAAATAGGAGTCAATCTCATGGAGAAGAAAGTCGAAAAAAGAAGGAAGCAATGGGAAAAAAAAGTGAAAAAAGTGAAAGCAAAAAAAAAAAAAAAAAAAAAGAGTGAAAAGTGAAAGCAAAAAAAAACAAAAAGAGCCAGAAAAATGGAGTTAAAAAAAAAGAAGTTGAAAGGGAAATGAAACAAAAAAAAAGGAAGAAAAAAAGGGGGTTAGAGGAGAATAAGAAGTGAGAACGCGAAAACAAGAGTCATGCACACCTCAAAAAATCTCGTCTCAAACCTTCACCTCATCATCCATATACCTCAGCCTTCTATAACCTTCACAAACCTTTCATCCATCCATAACCTGCATTTGAACCCTCAAACCTTCATAACCATCTTTTCGAACCATTAATCCTTCCTCGAGGCACTATCCATCAAAGTCGCCCTTAAAGAACTACGACTGGCCTGATTCCACCATGGATACGTAAGAAAACCTCTTTGAGGTTGTTAGTCGAATGGTTTGTAAGACCACGGTTTTATCATTCTTCCACAGGGAGCTAGGGGCCTTAGCTGCAGCTACTTGACTATAGGTATGGTTTACGATCATGAAAGGATGATAGAATTTAGGGTAAAAATAGCACAAACACACTATGTTCAGTCAAAAAGGTGAAACAATGGGTGTCGGGAGACTTTCGGGATGCAAACGGGAATGAGGAAATGGGTTTCGCAACAAGAGAGTAACGAGAAAGGGAAATCAAATGGTAATTCCGTTAGAAAATACCCATCGGGCTTCCTCTTTTAAGGATAGTCTGGATTAACTTCCCCAAAATCCATCGACAGACCCAGGAAAGTTAATAGAACGGAATTTCCTAGTTAGTTTCGATTCGCTTTCGCGAACTAGAATACTAACTATCCTAATTCCGACCGTCCAACAAGCGTTGGATGTATTCGGGATGCTTTCGCACCCAATTACATCCCACTTGAGGGAAGGATAGGATTAGGAAGTTGATTTCCTAACTAGTTACTCACTAATATTGCTAACCCAAACCTAATCACCCATTCACACCCTTAATATCTCCTTAACCCATTAAAGTTCTAGCCACTAAACATCCTAACTATCATGATAATAACATCAACAACTTCATACATGCTTAATCGAGTAAACAAGATAACAATAAACACTCAACAACAACAACAATATAAAAAACAGAGATTAATAAATAAGCAATAAATTAGAGAGATGGATTAAGAAATGCTCATGGATTGTGATGACAAGGGGGAAAACGTCAGAATAATCAAGCTCCAATGCTCCAAAGTTGAGAATAATCTTCAAACTTCCAATAATAATCAAGAGAATCCAATACAAGACCCAATAATCTCAGCAAAGATCTTCCCAAATCTCCCTAATCTAAGACTTAAAAATGTGATAAAAAGTGCTAAAGTATCATAAAAGATAGATAAAAACTGTTGTCTCTTCCCCCCCAAAATCTAAAATGACCTAAGTACATTAAATAGTAATCAAGGTTGTTACTCAAAACTCATCATTTTACACAACAGACAAAACTGGCCCGCAGGGGACCGTGGGCACGGTCCTGCATAAGGCAGGCGATTTCTCCTCTTCGCTTCGCACCGCCGTAGGTACGGTCCCCAAGCACCCTGGTCACGGTCTAGGCGATTAGGGCTGACAACTTTTCTCTCCTTCGCACCGCGGTGGCTACGGTCATGGGAGACCGTGGCCACGGTGTAGTTCGGCCAGCTTCTTCCTTGGGTAGGGTAGGATCCCACCGTGGCTACGGTCAGAGTGACCGTGACCACGGTCTATCTCGGTTGCAAGGCTTCTTCCTTAGGTCATGGCTCAATCACACCGTGGCTATGGTCAAGGTGACCGTGGCCATGGTGTCTCTCGGCCACAGTTTTCTTCAGGAGGCTCTTCAACCATTGCTTAACTTTGCCTTTCTTCATGACCGACCCTTCTAATCCGCTGCCTTTGACACATCCAGGGCTCGTGGAATCTTAGGGAATCTCGGGATTCCCAAGATTGGTGCAAAATTGGCCCATTTAGAATCGTTTTGAGTGAAACCCTTCGGAAACTACAAAAGTAACTAAAACGCATTAAAAGTTATTAAAGCAACTGCGAAACAAGTCTAAAGCCTAAGGATTTAGGCGGTATTTAGACACGAAATCGGGTCTAAACACCCCCCACACTTAAACCTTTGCTCGTCCCGAGCAAAACGGAACGAAACAAAACTAACTAACACAAACTCCTCTGTCGTGGGAGAGAAACGAGTGCATTTAGCGTATGCACCAAGCCCTTTGAACCCCGCGGCAGCCCGGGTGGACGAGATGGACTCGTGAGGATTTGTAGCGGCTGTACCCACAAAAGCCTAAGAAAAAGGAGAGAGGGAAAGTGAAAACAAAACCGAAGAAAACAAAAAGAACGACAAAGGGCTATGATTCACAAGATCTCGCAATCTAAACTAAGAAAACGCGATTAAACCTCCCAAAGTAACCGTTAGGAGCATCTCACAAACACCAAACTCAGAAAAAGGTTGATCTTGAAGGTTTTTAACTCCTTACACCTTGTAACAGGCGAAACCCCGCAGCAAAAATATAACAAGGGTTTAACGGGAACCAAAAGACTTTAAAAACTTGCGTCCGAATTGGAAAACAACGAACAACCGAAAGGAGTATTGCCGTCCCTCGCATTTGGTCGCTTTTGGCTTTGTGAGGGCCGTAGGTGAAGCAAGGGGAGGCCCCGCTCTTTTTAGAAGCAAAATTTTTCTTTTCTTTCTTCCTTTTTCTCATTTTTCTTTCTTTTTGGTTTTTAAAAAATCGGTATTAGCCTTACTTTCGGGAATTGGACAGCCCATATAAGGGGTATACCCTCCCAACACGGTCTTTTCCATACGCCTCTCCGTCGCAAAGCGATATAGGAGGAGGGTTAAGGGGTATCCAGTGTCGTACCACGAATACCGGGCCCGTGTAGGTTGGCTAAGTGTATGGTGGTTAATGTCTTCAGCGACACGCTCCACTTATTCAGATTATTATATCTTAAGAAAGCTTTCTTCTTTCTTTTTCCTTTTTCTTTCTTTTCTTTTCTTTTTGCACTTTTTGCTTTTGCTAAACAAGAAACAAAAACAAACTCAGACACAAGCCCTTAGAATCTCCGGGTTCCCAACAAAGTGAGAAAGGAACGGGAGTCTCACAAGACACTTAATGAAGGGAGTCTATTTAGGATAAGTCTCGACTAGAACCCAAGTTAGGATTGAAAATGCTCCAACCGATTACTTTTAGAAGGAAATTTAGGAACTGCTTCTCAACTTCGAACACGAGATCTAGGAAACAAAGCAAAACAAAAACAAAACGAAAAGAAAAACGAAAAGGTTTTCACTCCCTTTTTTCTCCATTTTCACACAAAAAATTTTAAAATTTAAGCAAAAACTAGTAAAACTAGGAAACAAAGAACGAAACGACTAGGTGATCTACCCTTAAAATAGAATATCTCCCCCCCACACTTAAAACTCCACAATGTCCTGATTGTGGGAAGGTGTCACATGAAAAGGGTAGAGAACCTACAAAACACAAACAAACAAAAAACAACTAGCAGGTAGAAATGGTGGCGACCCGAGCCCACACGGCTCCAACAGCAATAGATATCCCAACACAGACACTCATAGGGGTTCGCCACCCAAAAGAAAACCAAGCATGCGATGGATCATGATAAGAATTCACATACTAAGAGTAAGGTGGAAAGATATTACCTCAAGCTCTTCATAAGCGTTGAAAATAGCGATCCGAAGTCGTCGTTCAAGAGAGTCAGAACAATGTTAGAGTAAAAGACGACTTTATAACTATAAAATTCGCATGCGAGACCAAAAGCAAAAGAAAGGAAAATCTAACTTAAAAGATTATGAAAAAAAATTGAAAAGATGAAAAACAAAAAGAAAAAAAAAATGAACAATATATACATTGCCAAGAACTTACCTTATCCCCGAATCTCACTCATTGAGGCGGGAAATAAGGGTGAAACTCGATACGCACTAACCGAAATAACTACATTGCATTCATCACAAAAAAAACATTCGGTTACATTCATCAATGCCCAAAATACAAACAAGAAAACGCTTAAACAACAGTCCAACCCATAAAAACAACCGACAAACAGCCATCAAACAACCATCCAACAACCCGATCATGCATGACAAACACACAAGAAAAGGAAAAACCTGAGCAACCTAAACGAACAATCCCCAAAATATGCGAGCTCATGCCAAAAGAAATCGAGAGACCAACAATCCAAAACCACCAGACATCGCAACTCCAAAACCCCGAAGAAGCACTCCCCCACACTTATACTTCACAAGAATAAAGTAAATAGTCAATGGTAAAGGTCGGGTGGGGGTGGGGTGCTTACAAATGGCCCTCAAGCGGACCCTCCTGGCGGAGGACGGGGTTGGAGTTGTGACTGGATGCTAGCCAGCGTCTCCTGTTGGATCTCGATCATTCCTTGCAAGTTTTCGATCAAGAGCTGCTGGTTTTGGATGAGCTCCCGTTGAACTTGAAACTCGTCATGAAGCTCTTGGAGTTGCTCGCTGATATGCTCAAGAGCGGTGTCCCGTTGTTGACTCGGCTCGGCTTCATCCCCTTGTGCTTGTTCGCCCTCTCCTTCTTCTTCCTCATCCTCTGCTTCCTCCTCTTCTTCTTCTCCTCCTTCACCTTCTTCCGCTCGATCCCCGGGACCACCCACCACAAATCGATCCCCAAAAGTTTGGCCACACGACCAATTGCGTTGGTCGGAGACATCTAGACGTTGTTCGGCATGGTCGTCGCCCAAATGAATCACGACGCTGTAGGGTTCGTTCCCGTGACGGTATAATGTTCGCGTCTTGTGTTTCTCCAAGAGTTCCATCTTTCGTAGGCGAACACCGTCGATGGGATCGGTGAAATAGCGGGGAGTCCACTTGCTTAAATAGGACTCGAACCCTTGTTTCCTTAGGAAATGGGTGATGATGTGACCCATTCCAATAGTCATGTTCCGGGTTTCGAGGCTTTTTTTCCGGAGGCAATGGACGATGCACGAGCCAGTGCTGACCCGGCGACCGTTGATCGCATTATAGAGGACGAAGAGGTAGTCTTTCCGGATGCTTGAACGCCCGGCGTCACGGCCAAATACGGAGTTCGAAATGATGCGGTGGAAGATGCGAACGCTCAGATTACAGAAATCTCTGGCCTTAGTGTTGCTTGGACTATAGTACTTCGCTCGTTGTGACCGAATCCTCGGGTAACGTCTCCTCCAACAAGTGAGTGCTTTCATAGCTTCTTTTTCATCGAATTTGACGCACTCGCCGTAGGGGATGCCGTCCTCGGGAAGGCCTAGAGCGTTGTATAAGTCTTGGAGCGTACATTCGACCTCCTTTTTGTTCACGATGTATGAAAAAGAGGCGTTGGATGTGCCGTCTTCCTTTACCACCAAAGAGCTGAGGAATTCGAGCACCGGTTGCTCGATGATCGGTTCGTTGATTGTAGCGAAAATTTCCCATCCCATGACTTTGATGAAGAAGTCCATGCTTGGTTTACAGGAAACATCCCTTGTCGTCTCCTCATGATAGAGATCTGGAGCACAAATTTTTCGCTTCTTGAGCCGCTCATACCGTGTCTTGTGCATATCATCCCGAAAATTGACCTTAATTTTTGGGTCGTATTGAATAATTGAGGCCGGTTGACCCTTGTCTGGGTTTTGTCGAGGCTCGGTAGGCCGATGGGGCGAGGTTGATTCCGCCACCCGGCACGCTTTGCTCGACCCTGAGTTACTACAACACAAGCAACCACCACACAACAAAACCACAAGACAAACAATACCCAACAATCGGCGACATGAATTCACAACCAACCACAAAATTCAATCCAAAAGTTCACCAATAACACTCCCAACACGAAAATATCCACCAAAAATTCAAACTCCAAACTCAATCAATTCATCCAACCAAACCCACAAGCAATTCACATAAAATTCAACCAAGAGTTCACCAATAACACTCCCAACAATCAATTTCTATCCAAAACACACAATTAACCCAAAAATGCACGAAATTGGCGCCGAATTTCGACCCAAAAACGCAAGGGAATCAAAAATTTAAGCACCCATAATCAAGGAATACCTGAGTTGAAGACTTTGAGAGCTTCCTTTGAGAGATTCGAGCCCCACAAGGAATAAAAAGGCCCAGAACCTTGCTTTAATTGAGCTGGAAATGGCGAACACAACAGCTAGGGCACGAAATGGATAAGAAAGGTGGGAGAAATGGAGGAATTGGTGAGAGATTTGGAAAATTTTGGAAGAGAGTTCGAGTTTTAGTGTTTGGGGAGGGTTTTCGAAGGTGAGAGTGAGGAAGAAAGTGAGAGAGAAATGAGGGGGAAATGATATGGAACCCCCGACATATCGCAGGTTTTCGACAGACCGTGGCCACGGTTAATTGGACCGTGGGCACGGTGTGATTCGGGTGAGGAAAAAAAAGAAGGGAAAAAGCAAGGCGGAGACCGTGGCTGCGGTAAACTTCACCGTGGTTACAGTCATGGTCGGGACCAAAATTTCCAAGAGTCATGCTGCGATGAGACCGTGGCTGCGGTGACTTCAACCGTGGGCACGGTGAGCTTCGGCTTGGCTAAACTGGGACCAACTTTGAGTATGCTGGTCGTGGCTGCGGTGACTCCCACCGTGGGCACGGTCCCTTTCGGTTCATCTCTAGCATCTACAAGGCTCAAAAACTTGGAGAAAAATTGTTAAGTCCTAAAATCTACCATCTTGTCATCCACTCCCTTTTCTTTCTCGGTCAATTTCCATTCAAGGACTCTCTCCAATCGCTCAAAAACACTTTCAAACCCCGACTCTCATAGAACCACTCACGATTTTTTTTTTGTTTTTTAAAGTAAAACAAAGGAAGAAGAAAAGCACTAAAATAAAGGAAATAAAAATGAAAGAACTAAAAATTGAAAGAAAACACTAAAAGAGGGGAAGTAGTTCATACCTCTCCCGGGTGCTTGTTTTGTAGGTCCTAGCTCGACCTTTTCCAATGCTTTTCAATTTCCAAAATCCGAGAGGTATGTCACAACTGTCCCGACATATTCCTCGCCCATGATGTATGGTTTGAGTTTCGATGAGTTTGCTTTGAAACGCTTACCTCGAGCATCTTTCAACTCAACTACTCCGGCGGAAAGAATTCTCACTATTTCGAATGGTCCGGACCACCGTGATCTCAATTTCCCAGAGAACAACTTCAGCCTTGAATTGAAAATGAGAACCCTATTGCCTACCACAAACTCACGTCGGTTTAACCTCTTGTAATGCCATGCCTTCGTTCTCTCCTTATAGATCTTGTTGTTATCATATGCATGACGCCTCAACTCCTCAAGTTCTTCTAATTGAAATAACCAACTACCTCCAGCCGCCCTTAGATCGAAGTTCAACTTCTTAATTGCCCACATGGTTTTGTGCTCAAGTTCTACGGGGAAGTGACATGCCTTCCCGTAGACAAGACGGTAAGGAGTAGTGCCAATCGGTGTCTTGAAAGCGGTGCGGTATGCCTACAAAACTTCATCCAATTTATCTGCCCAATATTTCCTTCAAGAGTTAACTGTCTTCTCTAAGATCTCCTTGATGGCACGGTTGGAGATTTCCACTTGACCTTGTGTTTATGGATGGTAAGGAAGTCCCTTCTTATGCTTGATGTCGTACTTCTCCAAGAGAGACTCGAATCTCTTTTCGATGAAATGGGAACCGTTGTCACTAATGATGACCCGTGGAATGCCAAATCTTGGGAATAGGGTCTTTCTCAAGAATTTTGAAACGGATTTCCCATCACATCTTACACATGTATGGCCTCGACCCACTTTGTGACATAGTCTACCGCCACTAGGATGTGTTGGAAACCCCTTGACGACGGGAAAGGACCCATGAAGTCCAATCCCCATACATCGAAAGCTTCCACCTCGAGAATATAGTTCAACGGCGCTTCATTCTTCCGGGAGATGTTACCGGACCTTTGACACTTGTCACATTGCTTGACATTCAGATGGGCGTCACGAAAAAGAGTCGGCCATGAATAGCCGGTTTGCAAAACCCTTTCCGCCGTCTTTTGGGGGCCACCGTGACCTCCCACCGGAAATTCATGACAATGGGTCAAAATAGATTGCTCTTCACTCTCGGGAATACATCTCCGGTACATCCCGTTATTTCCAAGACGGAAGAGGAACGGATCATCCCAAAAGTAATGCTTCATGTCGTGGAGGAATTTCTTCCTTTGATGATGGTTCAAATGTTGAGGGATCACTTCGCTTGCCAAATAGTTCACAATATCCGCATACCAAGGATACGAGTTGATAGCTAAGAGTTGCTCGTCCGGGAAAGCGTCTACAATCGGTTGGGTGTCTTCCGACTTGACAAGAATCCTCGAAAGGTGATCGGCTACGACATTCTTTGTGCCCGCCTTATCGCGGATTTCCAAATCAAATTCTTGCATAAGCAAGACCCACCGTATAAGTCTCGGTTTTGTATCCTTCTTTCCCATCAAGTATTTGATAGCGGCATGATCCGTGTAGACTACCACCTTAGAGATCATGAGGTATTGCCGGAATTTGTTGAGCGCAAAAACGATCGCCAAAAGCTCCTTTTCCGTGGTAGTGTAGTTCCTTTGGGCGCTATCAAGCGCATGGCTTGCGTAATAGATGACCCTTGGCTTCTTGTCTACTGTTTGGGTCAAACACCTCCTACGGCGAAGTTGCTCGCGTCGGCTATAATCTCAAAGGGTAGCATCCAATCCGGAGGTTGAACTACCGGAGCGGAAATCAAAGCCTGCTTCAACCTATAAAATGACTCAAGGCACTCATCAGTGAAAATGAAAGGGGCATCTTTGCACAAGAGGTCAGAGGTCGAGCAATTTTTGAAAAATCTTTGACGAACCGGCGATAAAAGCCGGCATGGCCAACGAAACTACGCACCCCCTTAACGAAAACTGGTGGTGGTAGGCGCTCTATAACCTCAACTTTGGCCTTATCTACTTCGATGCCCTTAGAAGAAATTAAATGACCCAGAACGATACCTTGTTCCACCATGAAGTGGCATTTCTCCCAATTCAGAACTAGATCCACTTCCTCACAACGAGTTAACACTTTCTCCAAATTTAGCAAACAGTCATCGAAAGAATTACCGTACACAGAAAAATCATCCATAAAGACTTCCATGCATTTTTCAATAAAATCACTAAAAATAGCCATCATACAACGTTGAAAAGTCCCAGGGGCATTACATAAACCAAATGGCATGCGACGATAAGCAAATGTCCCATATGGGCAAGTGAAGGTGGTTTTTTCTTGATGTGAGGGGTGGATTGGAATTTGAAAGAAACCCGAGTACCCATCCAAAAAGCAAAAATGCGAATGACCTGCCAACCGTTCTAACATCTGATCAATAAAGGGAAGGGGGAAATGGTCCTTCTTTGTTACTTTGTTTAATTGGCGGTAATCGATACACATCCGCCAACCGGTGACGGTCCGGGTACTAACTAGTTCTTTCATGTCATTTTCAATCACGGTCAATCCAACCTTCTTAAGCACACACTGAACCGGGCTTACCCATTCGCTATTTGCAATGGGGAAGATGATCCCAGCAGCTAGCAACTTTACTACCTCCTTTTTAACCACTTCTTGCATGTTGGGATTTAAACGACGTTGGGGTTGCCTTGTAGGCTTGGCATCTTCTAGCAAATCAATCGAATGCATGCATATGGAAGGGGATAAACCTTTCAATCTTCTATCCTATAACCCAATGCACCCCTATGTTTCCTAAGCAAATCAAGCAACTTAGACAATTCAAAATCATTCAAATTCGCATTCACAATGACAGGATAAGATTTCTCATCATCCAAGAAAGCATATTGGAGGGAAGGGGGTAAGGCTTTAAGCTCTAAAGGAGTAGAAGATTGAATTTAAGAGGAAGACATACCTTTAAAGATCGCATCTTGAATCTCCATACACTCCATATAAGGCTCATCAATAATAATCTCCTTATGCATGGGTGAAGAGTTAAGAAGGTTGGTGAAAAAAGTAATATCGGTGCTGTCGGTCTCAAATTGGAAGGACTCCAATAAGCAAGCTCCCAAGGGATCATCGCAAATAGATTCAAGAAGATGGGAGTCCTCAATATACTCATCAACAAGGAACTCCATCATATCAATGGCATAGCATGAGTCCCCATATGAAGGACCTTTCAATGACCGCTCAAGTTGAAAAATTATGCTTTCATTCCCGACATTCAACGACATGCTTCTATTCTTCACATCAATAATGGCTCCCGCCGTAGCAAGGAATAGCCTTCCCAAAAAAATAGGGATGTTCTTATCTTCCTCTATCTCCAAAATCACAAAATCATAAGGAATTAAAAATCGCCCCACTTGGACCGGGATGTCTTCCAATATTCCCAACAGTCTTCGCACGGAACAGTCGGCCAATTGAAGATTAATTGTTGTAGGAGCAAGATCGTCGAGATTTAACTTCTTGCAAATCGAATAAGGCATGACGCTTACACTTACTCCTAGATCACAAAGGGCAAGACCAATCCGCATATCACCAATGGTGCATGGACTAGAATAACTTCCGGGGTCGGCTAATTTCTCCGGTGATTTGTTATCGATAATTGCACTACAATCCGCCGTCAAACGGATCGTAGATTTCTCTTGAATTCTTCTCTTGCTCGTGAGAGGCTCCTTCAAATGCTTCTTGAAGGACGGAACTTCAGAGATGGCATCAAGAAATGGAATGTTCACTTGAAGCTTCTTGAGCATCTCAATGAATTTTGAAAACTTTGCATCAGATTTTGGTTTTGCTAACCGATCGGGAAAAGGGACCGATGGTAGCTTTGGCTTCTCAATAATCTGGATTGGTTCTTCTTCAACCATTTTTCCTTTCCCTTTCCTTAACTTCTCTATCTCCTCTTGTTCTTTACTAGACTCTCCCAATTCATCCTCACGTGCTCTCTCAATTTCCTCACCTAATACTAACTCACTTTCCCGCTTCTCCAACAAATCTTCCTCGTCCGAGATATCCACCACGTCACCTTCTTTGTCACCCAAAACCTCCTCTCCCATAATTCTAGGTCCAGCAATCTCCTTGCCACTCCTCAAAGTAATCGCATTAAGTTGCCCTTTTGGGTTAGGTTGGGATTGGCTAGGCAAAGATTGGATAGGTTGAGATTGTTGTGCCAATTGGGTCAATAGTAACTCGAGGTTCTTAATGCGAGTTTGGTCTTTTTCTCGGTCTAAGGCCATCTTTTCTTGAGATAAGGCTATCTTCTCTTGAGTTAAGGCCAACTTTTGGAGGTTTTGGTCAAGGGTTTCTTGTTGTGATGGTTTGGGCATTTGGGAAGATTGACCCTGGTGAGGATTTTGGTGGTGGTTTTAATTGGTATTGGCGATTTTGATTTGGGAAACCGGGGAGTGGGTTTTGGTTTAGGGGAGCTTGTTGGTTGTAGGCGTAATTCCCACGGGGACGAATGGGGGTTTGATTGGTATAGGAGAGGTTATTGTTGGGATAGATGGCTTGGACTGGCTCGGTTTGATACTCTTCACATCGCTTCGAAGAATGTGACCCTCCACAAAAATCACATACCAAGACTCGGGCATCCGGAATAAGCATAGGTACTTCTTGGGCCGCCTTTACTTGCCTTGTGGTTTCCTCCAAAGCTGCCTTTTATTGCTTCTCAAGAACGGCATTCATGAGAAATTTAATGGTAGGGTTGCTTTCTAGAGGAGGACCATCTCTTGGACTACGGCCGCCTCCCCAATGAGGAGAGTTTTGAGATAGCTCGTGAAGAAATACGTTTGCTTCCTCCGCCGTCTTCTTGAGGAACATGCCCCCCGAGGCATGATCGATGGATTCTCGCAAAGAGCTACTCAATCCGGAATAGAAGTGATGCAATAATAACCAATCCTCAAGATTATGATGTGGACACCTCCGTTGGAGACCTTTGAATCTCCCCCATGCTTCGAATAACGACTCATCGGGCTCTTGCTTGAAGCTCATGATGGCTTGCCTCAACCGACACGTCTCATCATTGGGGAAAAACCTTTGAAGAAAGTCGCGGCTAAGGGCATCCCATGTTGAGCCATAATAATGCTTTCCCCTTCAAGGTATGAGGGAAAAACTTCAGCTTCATGTATTCGGTGGAAACTCCATTCATTTGTACGAAGCCGATGCGTTGCTCGAATCTATTGATGTGGTCAATAGGATTTTTATGCTCTCCTCCATGGTACGGGGTGTTCTCAAATATTTCCAATAGATATGGCTTGAACTCGAACGATGCATTCGGTGGTAATTCTGGTAATGTGATGGGATCGCCTCCTATACCCGACGATGGTAAGGAATATGATGCTAAGGTACGGGGTGGAATTTGCTCTCCGTCAGCCATTGAAATTTCGATCGTCCCTCGCTCCCTTTGTTGTCTAGCTCGTCACGAACCAGTGTTAGCTTGTCGAATAATACTCTCCGGATTCGGGTTCGGTGGAGTTACAGGAGTTTGGCCTCGTCGAGTGCGAGTCCGCATGCACAAAAGGAACAAACAGAAGAATCAAATTTCCAGTAACCAAGTATAACAAAATCTCTAGCAGTGAAATGATCTTTAAACAACCTAAAGACAAAGAGTTAAGCT
This sequence comes from Portulaca oleracea, assembly GCA_029582165.1. Classification (NCBI taxonomy): domain Eukaryota; kingdom Viridiplantae; phylum Streptophyta; class Magnoliopsida; order Caryophyllales; family Portulacaceae; genus Portulaca; species Portulaca oleracea. The sequence goes on along the minus strand of CM055878.1, from coordinate 9,660,087 downwards.
AGGTGCACTTACTCCCCGGCAACGGCGCCATTTTGTTAGTCGAATGGTTTGTAAGACCACGGTTTTATCGTTATTCCACAGGGAGCTAGGGGCCTTAGCTGCAGCTAGTTGACTCTAGATATGGTTTACGATCATGAAAGGATGATAGAATTTAGGGTAAAAACATCACGAACACACTATGTTCAGTCAAAAAGGTGAAACAATGGGTGTCGGGAGACTTTCGGGATGCAAACGGGAATGAGGAAATGGGTTTCGCAACAAGAGAGTAACGAGAAAGGAAAATCAAATGGTAATTCCGTTAGAAAATACCCACCGGGCTTCCTCTTTCAAGGATAGTCCGGATTAACTTCCCCAAAATCCATCGACAGACCCAGGAAAGTTAATAGAATGGAATTTCCTAGTTAGTTTCTATTCGCTTTCGCGAACTAGAATACTAACTATCCTAATTCCTACCGTCCAACAAGCGTTGGATGTATTCGGGATGCTTTCGCACCCAATTACATCCCACTTGAGGGAAGGATAGGATTAGGAAGTTGATTTCCTAACTAGTTACTCACTAATATTGCTAACCCAAACCTAATCACCCATTCACACCCTTAATATCTCCCTAACCCATTAAAGTTCTAGCCACTAAACATCCTAACTATCATGATAATAACATCAACAACTTCATTCATGCTTAATCGCGTAAACAAGATAACAATAAACACACAACAACAACAACAATATCAAACATAGAGATTAATAAATAAGCAATAAATTAGAGAGAGGGATTAAGAAATGCTTATGGATTGTGATGACAAGGGGGAAAACTTCAGAATAATCAAGCTCCAATGCTCCAAAGTTGAGAATAATCTTCAAACTTCCAATAATAATCAAGAGAATCCAATACAAGAACCAATAATCTCAGCAAAGATCTTCCTAAATCTCCATAATCTAAGACTTAAAAATGTGATAAAAAGTGCTAAAGTATCATAACAGATAGATAAAAACTGCTGTCTCTTCCCCTCCAAAATCTAAAATGACCTAAGTACATTAAATAGTAATCAAGGTTGTTACTCAAAACTCATCATTTTACACAACAGACAAAACTGGCCCGCAGGGGACCGTGGGCACGGTCAGGGTGACCGTGGGCACGGTCCTGCGTAAGGCAGGCGATTTCTCCTCTTCGCTTCGCACTGCCGTGGGTACGGTCCCCAAGCACCGTAGTCACGGTCTAGGCGATTAGGGCTGACAACTTTGCACTCCTTCGCACCGCCGTGGCTACGGTCATGGGAGACCGTGGCCACGGTCTAGTTCGGCCAGCTTCTTCCTTGGGCAGGGTAGGATCCCACCGTGGCTACGGTCAGAGTGACCGTGACCACGGTCTATCTCGTTTGCAAGGCTTCTTCCTTAGGACATGGCACAATCACACCGTGGCTATGGTCAAGGTGACCGTGGCCACGGTGTCTCTCGGCTACAGTTTTCTTCAGGAGGCTCTTCAACTATTACTTCCGCTTCCGCTGCCTTTCTTCATGACCGACCCTTCTAATCCGCTGCCTTTGACACATCCAGGGCTCGTGGAATCTTAGGGAATCTCGGGATTCCCAAGATTGGTGCAAAATTGGCCCATTTAGAATCGTTTTGAGTGAAACCCTTCGGAAACTACAAAACTAACTAAAACGCATTAAAAGTTATTAAAGCAACTGCGAAACAAGTCAAAAGCCTAAGGATTTAGGCGTTATTTAGACACGAAATCGGGTCTAAACAGAGGCCCGACCGCTACAAGGAGCATCCTTTGTCCTTAAAATGTTGGTCTTTGAGAGAAGAAGAAAACAAGAGAGGCTTGCTTGGAATCCCAGGGTAGGCAAAAGGAGAGTGAGAGAATAAGAGAGGCTAGCCTGAAAACCCGTCAGGGCAGGTTAGGCAAAAGGAGAGTGAGAGAATAAGAGTGGCTAGCTTGAAAACCCACTCGGGCGGGCTAGGCAAAAGGAGAGGAAACCATGGATTCCATCTTTCATCATCATCAACCCTCCATCTTCCTTTCGTCTAACTTGGACATCACACCATAACCATGTTCCAACCTTTTCCCAAGAGATGATGTCTATCCCATTTGACCATCTCTTTAAGACACGATCATTCTTGAGTGCCTCCCTATATCATTCATCAATAAACTCTCATCCACCATCCCTTTCAACCCTTTCTCAGGAGATGATGTTTATCTCTTTGACCATCTCTTCAAGACACGATCATTCTTGAGTGTCTCCTTATACCATTCATCAATAAAGCCTCATCTACCATCCCTTTCAACTCTTTCTCAAGAGATGATGTCTATCCTATTTGACCATCTCTTCTCCCCTTCAAGATACGATCATTCTTAAGTGTCTCCACATCCCATTCACCATCGTCCACTGTCTCCTTCCCCAAACACTTCCTAACCAATCCTTTCATCCCATCTCACCCTCCGAGGACTTTTAAGCTCAATTATTAATATAAGTATGAGGCTCTGTGTGGCTTACATGTCAGCAAGAGCGAAAGTCGTTCACATAAGATCAGTGGCTAATTGGCAACCACTTGATCATGAACAGACTCAGAAACAAGCTACTCTAAACTGGGGGACTCGCGCTACCTTTGTGACATCATTCAGGACATTTATCGGGCATAGCTTCAAAGAGGGACACTTACTCCCTATCCTATAAGGTTCTGTATCTTCATTCTCATAGACGTCTTAATAGTGGTCTCATAAAAAAAAAACAAGAAAAAGAAAAAAAGAAAGAAAGAAAAAGAGAAAAAAAAAAGAAAGAAAAGAGGGGCTAACTTGAAAACCCTTTGGGCAAGTTAGGCAAAAGGAGGGATTGAGACTCACGACTAAGGACTATACCTCCTCCTATTCCATAGTCTCCGTGCATCATATCGAAGCTGGGGGCTTGCAAATCTCCAAGGTGCCCTCCAAAGCCAGACAATGTCATCAAGAGTCTACGCAAAATTGAGGGCTTATCATATACCAGCATACATTTGGAAGAAAATCAAGGTCATCTACATGATCATTCAAGAAACGCATCCTTCAGGCCTGTTGCATCCATCATTGTTCCCTGTACCGTGGATCGAAACATTATTCATCCTGAATTTTCCTGAAATTCCTCATAGGTGGCCTTGACCCTTAGGAAGTCTTAGTCTTAGGAAAGCCTTGTCTTAGAAAATCTTTGTCCAAGAAAATCTTTGTCTAAATATAAAGTCGGGGGGTTGTCTGCATTAAAGCATCATGTGTGTATCGCATAATGAGTTTGCTTTGCGTCTATAAGTCGTGTCAGGGCCTAATAGAGTCAGCGGTTGTGCATTGAATCAGTCTGTCATGTATCATGTTAGTCTGTCATGCATCAAGTTAGTCTGTTGTGCATTGAGTCAGTTTTTCATGCATCAAGTTAGTCTGTTGTGCAATGAGTCAGTTTGTCATACATCAAGTCAGTCTGTCATGCATCAAGTCAGTATGTAATGCATCAAGTCAGTCTGTCATGCATCAAGTTAGTTTGTTGTGCATTGAGTCTGTTTGTCATGCATCAAGTCAGTCTGTCATGTATCGAGTCAGTCTGTCAATTGAGTCAGTCTATTGTGCTTTGAGTCAGTTAGTCATGCATCAAGTCAGTCTATCATTGAGTCAGTTTATTGCGCATTGAGTCAATCTGTTCTGCATTGAGTCAGTCTATCATGTATCGAGTCAGTTTGTCATGCATCAAGTCGGTTTGTCATACCTCGAGTCAGTTTGTCGTAAATAAAGACGATAGTCGTGCATAAATGCATGAGTGCATGAATGCTTATGTCAAAAAAAAAAAAAACAAAAAGAATTTGCTTTGTTTGTGCAAAAGCTTGGTAGACTAGTTGCATGCATACCCGCATATCTAAAAACAAAAAAAAAAAAAAAAGAAGCAGGGAAGTGCCACATCGTTGCTCCATAACGCAACACTGGGGGCTGTTTAAGCGCATATGCTGTCAGACCGGTCGACATGGTTTCCAATCACTGAGAGCATGATTAGAGTAAATCTCTAATCCAACTCTTGCTGGATAAGTTAGCATTCAGTCAAGTCATGCACGAATGGCGCGTGTCCGACACGAAGGACAGAATCTTCACTTGGGTAATACGGATCAACGACCGGGAAAATTCAAGAATCCATTCCCCACAGTGAAATTTTGGCACCTAGGCGCCTAAAGCAAAATTTAAAGAAAATAAGAGTCATCGGCAGAGTTTCGGTGAAGTTCCTCAGCATCAAATTGCCATTATTCAGAGCCGACGGCAGAGCTCGGCGCAATCGCAGCAATAAGAGCCATCACCATCGAGAAAATTCGTTTTGCCTCGGGAAAATCCATTGGGCACCATCATTTGCCTCGGGAAAAGTCGTGGGGCATCGTCATCAATCTGCCAAACAGGTAATTCTCTGTATCTCCAACTGTTGTTCAAAATGATGACATTCTGCTTTGGTTTGTGTGCAGGGAGTCATCATAGACACCAGGTCGCTAACAAAGGGACAACCCTCATCCAACTACTGCACAAAAGGTCGCAATCATCATCATCATCCAGGGCCATCGGCAGAGTTTCGATGCGGTCCAAATCCAGGGCCATCGGTAGAGTTTCGATGTAGTCCAAATCCAGGGCCATCGGCAGAGTTTCGATGTAGTCCCAATCTTGAGCCACCGGCAGCGCGTCCAGTGAAGTCTCAATCCCCGAGCCATCGGCAGCGTGTCCGATGAAAGACTGGAATCGACACCGGGAAAGACTGGAACCGACACCGGGAAAGACTGGAAGGGACACCGGGAAAGACTTGAACCGACACCGGGAAAGACTGGAACCGACACTGGGAAAGACTGGAACCGACACCGGTAAAGACTGGAATCGACACAAGGAAAGACTGAAACCGACACCGGGAAAGACTGGAATCGACAATGGGAAAGACAAGAAAACTCCATCAACCATCGGCAGCGTGTCCGATAAAAAGTAAGGCGTCATTCTCGCCCGAGATCAACATCGACTCATCAACAGTCAGGTAGAGTATCATTCTTGTTGGAGATCATCCCCAAAGAGGCGCATGCCGCGCGCAACTGCGCTGCAGGACTCAGCTTCCAAGCATCACCATGGCTTTGCAAATCCAAAGTCATATCCTCAGACTATTTTGACCTTCGTCCTCTTCGGACTCGATCAAAGTGGGGGCCCTCTGTAGACACCGGAATTTGTATCGGTATAATCCCGACTCATTTAAATATGCAAGACAGATGGGCCGAGTAATAAACGGGTCATTGGGCCCAAAGGATCAATAAACTGACCCCAAAGAAAATTAACAAATTGCAAATAATTGTTAAAACCCACTAGGGTTTAAACTTTTATTGAACAGGCCCATGCAGAAACAGGCCTAGTCGCGCGCCTTGGGCCAAAAATTCTCAAAACCCGCCTAGGTTTTGCACGCCGGGAAAGGAAAAATTCGCACTTGGGAAAAGATGAAGAAGAAACTCCACTCCAAGTTTCTTCCAGTGAGATATTTCAAGGACAACTACTTCAAACTGCAACAACTCTCCAAGGGACGAAATCTCTTGAAGAGTATACTAAAGAATTCGAACACCTACTCTGGAGGTTTAATATGAAAGAAGATGAACCTCAAACTCTTGTGAGGTATCTTGCTGGCTTAACGACAACATAAGGTATGTGGTGGAACTTCAACCTTATGAAACTCTTGATGAATTGAGTACTTTGGCTAACAAAGTGGAACAGCAAAAGAAAAGAAGAGGCAAAGAGGCGTCATACAAAACCCCTAGCTCTCAAAGAGCCACATACTCGCCTCAAACTTACACTCCACGAAAAAGCCAAACCACCTCCCAATCGATCGCCACAAAAATGTCCAACCCTACGCCCCAAACCGTGACAAAACCTACACAAGTCATACATATGGACAAGAGGAGGTGCTTCAGGTGTCAAGGCCTTGGTCATATTGCTTCCAAGTACCCCAACAAGAGAGACATTACACTTATGGAGTTTTAAAACGCTCTCTTTGAACCTGAACCGGAAGAAGTAGATGAAGAACCATGCACTGATCATGGGGAACCTACTGATGAGGTTGTAGAAGAACCAGATGAAGGAGAGATGTTGGTCATGAGGAGAGTTCTCACAAATTTTCTCCCGTTCTTGAAGATCAACAACAATGGGAAGCCATCTTCCATTCTCGTTGTACTGTGCAAGGGAAAGTCTGTTCTTTGATCATTGATGGTGGAAGTTGAACCAACGCAGCTTCCCTTACTATAGTGAACAAGCTTCAACTCCCAACACGTCTTCATCCCTCGCCATACACTGTTCAATGGCTCAATCAGGTAAAGGATTAAAAGTGGATCAACGCTGTTTGGTAAGCTTTGCTATTGGAAAGTCTTATCAAGATTCAATATGGTGCGATGTACTGCCTATGGATGCTTGTCATATTCTGCTTGGAAGACCATGGTTGTTTGACAGAAGCATTATGCACGATGAAACAGCAAACACCTATTCTCTCATGGTGAAAAACAAGAAGGTGACCTTAGCTGCTCTAAAAGCATCCAAACTTAAAGAAGGTTATCCAAAGCTCATCACTTTCATGACCATTGGACGCCCTGAGTCTAGTGAACAACAGGAGGTCATCACCACAAGACCTAACCACGATCAGCCCACAGACGAGCATATTCTCGTCATCCCTCACGAGAATACTCAAACTACGCCAACCCCATGTGAAGTCCATCATCACGTGAACCCTAGTGCTGTTCCAAGGGTTCAAGATCCAGTTGGCAATCTCCAAACCAAGGGCATGATCAAGAAAGCCCTCATTCGAAACGCCCTTTGATCTCAAAGAAGAAGGAAAGTTCACACATGAGAGCCAACAAGATCAAATACAGGGTTCCTATCCTTAGAGTTGGAGATCTTCGAAGTTGGTACTACATGGTTCGAATCAAAGAAAGGACTGCTGAATTCAAAACTAAAGGAGGTCTCTTTGAAAGGTTAGCCATGCCCTGTGGTCTAAGTAACACTCCTTCTCTTTTTATGAGGCTTATAAAGCAGGTTTTAAAGTCCCTTAGAAGCAAGTGTGTTGTTGCCTACTTTGACAAGAAGAGAAAGAAAGTATGGGTCCAAGTGAAGAAGAAAGTACACCCTCCAAGTTTGAGGACAAACTTCTTCCAACAAGGGGGGGGGGGAATGATGTATTTTAGCCCACGCCAAATACATTCCAAGAGGCCCAATATATTTTCAAGGAAAAAACTAGGGTATAAGGTAGTTCACGAAAAAACTAGGGTTTTGTAGGGAAAGATCAGAAAGATCGAAACTTTGGATAGTTCAAGGGAATCAAACATGATACAGAGACACCAGAAGTTGAATCCCTAGGGCTTTTTATTCTTCCACTTAGTTATAGAAACACCTTCCAAGTATTAGAATAAGCTCTACCTCACCACTTGAATTAGCCAATTCAAGATATAGTAGAAAAGGAAAGAGAAAGACTCTCAAGGATGAGTAAAAACTTGATTTGTATTCATAACTTAAAACTTGTGTCTAAAACGATTACAAACCTCCCTATTTATACTAGACTATGTCCTAATCCTACTAGGACTAATAACTTGACGCCTAAGCAGCCTAAATCCATATAGGATTTGGCTTTCCTAATCCTAATTGGACTAGTTAAAATTGGATGAATCCTTATAGGATTTGGCTTTCCTAATCCTAATTGGATTAGTTACAAAATTTGCCATCCAAGACTAGCACTCCTAATATTAACGTCTATCCTTCTCCTAATTGACGTCCACACCTACTAAATACTACTTGACATTATGCCTTACAATTTAATTAATAATAAGGAAAATATCTATAACTAACTTACCCACTAAATAAGGAAAATACGAATACTACTATAACAAACTTATCTAATAATAAGGAAATACACAAATACTATTAAAAACTTCTTAAGACTTCTTTTTTTTCACGTGACTTGTAGGACTTCTTTCACGTGACTATGCTCCCCTCTAGCTTGCTTGGACATCATGTACCCTCAATGAACCTAGGGTCCCCAAAGGTAAAACCAAGGTTAGGTGAACCTCCATCATTCTCTATAAACCTTGGGTCCCCAAACGTGAGGCCAAGGCTAGGCAAATCGCCTTCATTCTCCCCTTGTTGCAAAGAGTTCGTCCTCAAACTCGGTTGAATGAATTGGGCATTCTTATTGGGTGACTGGGGCTGGTTTCCATCATTCTCCCTTGGTTGCAAAGAGTTTGCCCTCAAAATCAGTTGGATGATTTGACTCTTATATGGGCATAGAGGTGGTTTCCTTCCGGTTGGGCAGGAAGGTGTAAATATTTGTTCGCCCATCATGAGGTATGGCTCGATCAAACATCCATGGCATGTTAAGTAAGACGTTGCAAGCATCTATAGGTACAATTTCCCAACAGATTGAATCATGATACATGTTACCTATAGGGGATTGCTCCAAACATGTTATGGTCTCATGAATGTCGTTGCATTGATGAACAATGGCCTTTGTTGGATCTTCTTGTTGTTCTTCTAACTCCACAAGATTTTCCTCGTCATCATACTCATCAAAGAATGGAGGTTCGTCAAAACAATTGTAGCTTTCATCAAATCTTGGAGGAAGATTAAAATTGACCTCTGGCTCATCTTTTAAATATTGAACTTCAAAAGGCTCAAAAGGGATATTGTCAACTTCTGCAACATCATCAACTTCTAGAGGGAGATTAATCTCTGGTTCCTCTTGAACTTGATGTTTCCCTTCATGAACTAGGGGTGGTTCACGTGACTTCCTGGAATTATATTCTGTCCAAGCCATCACGAATTGTAGCACCGCGAGTTCAAGAAGGGTAAACTCACGTCTAAATCTCCTCAATCTCCTTTGTTCGAAATCTGACCACTCTCTTGAGATGAACGTTTGCTGAACAACATGGCTAAGGTTCTTTTGGAGGGGTGGGGGGAAAAGATTGTGTTTGGGCTGAAGCGGAATCAAGGTTTAACCGACCATGAGGGTAGGCTAGCTCTGATACCAATTTTGATGTATTATTGATCAAGCTAGGGTTTAGATCAATTACACATCAAAGTGGCCGGGAGGGGGGGTGGGACGTGAAGAAACATAGGGTATAGGGTAGTTCATGAAAAATCTAGGGTTTTGTACGGAAATGATGTATAATGGGATCAAAGATTGGGTCTTGATCAATTACACATCAATGACACGTGCAACCAATCTAGGAAGAGGAGATGCTTCACGTGAATATAGAAGAAAAGGGAGGGAAATCACGTGAGAAACCAGGATCTATGGAGGCTTTTGTGACATGAGATCTTTGTGGGAGAAAGGAATATGAAAGATTGATACTTGGATGGAATTGAGAGAGAGAGTGACGTGAGAATGAGAGAGAGACGGAGGGAATTTGGCATGAGGCCTTTGTGAGAGAGAAAGATTGAATGGAGAGAAAGTACGGAATTAGTTAGAGGAGAGAGAGAGTTTGTTGGAGATATTTTGTGAGAGAGAGGGGGAGAAAGGGACGTTTGTGAGGGAGACAGGAGGCGGACGTTGGTTTTGAATTAGCCTTAGGGTTGATATTATCTAACTATATTGATAGAAAGATAAGGAGTAACAAGATAGTTCAAGGGATCTATATAGATACTGAAACACCACAAGAAAGAAACCATAGGGCTAACTCTGCCTTTAACCTAGTTACAGAAACACCTTCTAGGTTCAGGGACCAAGCTCTTCCTAACCACTTGGTTTCCAAACCAAGATACAATAGAAGAGATCAACGGGGTTCTCACGAAACACTTAGCGGGTAAGCTAAAAGCTTGATTGTATTCATATTTCAAAACGGGGTGCCTTTGAAAGGCTACAAGCCTAGCTATTTATACTACTACAGTCCTGTATGGACTGGGACACTCAGACTTGGCATGCAAGCCAATCAAATAAGACTAGGATTTTCCTACTTGGCGTGCAAGCCAAGGAATCCTAGATCTAGAAGCCTAATAACAACCTCCTCCTCCTTGGAATAGGACTCCTTATCCTAAGGAGAGTTAGTTATAACAACCTTATCCTAATAGGACTTGACTTTCCTAATCCAATATGGATTAGTTACAAAATAAGCCAACCTTATCTAGGATAATAACAACTACTTGGGGCCTAATCTATCTAAACCACACTCCACACATACACACACAATCCTTCTAGAACATTCTAGACTAATATAGACTCTTGTGACTTCATGCTCAAGTTTATATAACTTACTTGGCATCTTACATGACTCAAAATAATAAAACAATAATATAAATCATACTAAAAATAACTAAAGACTAACAATGTGAAGTATACATCCAAAAGACCAAAACTGTGAAATTCAAACTGAAATGATCAAAAATGTGAAATTTACTTTCGGCTTGTGTAACGTGGTTTGTAAGACCTCGGTTTTATCGTTCTTCCACAGGGAGGTAGGGGCCTTAGCTGCAACTAGTTGACTCTAGATATGGTTTAAGATCATGAAAGGATGATAGAATTCAGGGTAAAAACAACACAAAGACACTAACTTCAGTCTAAAAGGTGAAACAATGGGTGTCGGGAGACTTTCGGGATGCAAACGGGAATGGGGAAATGGGTTTCGCAATTAGAGAGTAACGAGAAGGGGAAATCAAATGGTAACTCTGTTAGAAAATATCCACCAGACTTCCTCTTTCAAGGATAGTCCGGATTAACTCCCCCAAAGTCCATCGACAGACCCGGGAGAGTTAATGGAACAGAATTTCCTAGTTAGTTTCTATTCACTATCGCGAACTAGAATACTAACTATCCTAATTCCTACCTTCCAACAGGCGTTGGATGTATTCGGGATGCTTTCGCACCAAAATACATCCCACTTGAGGGAAGGATAGGATTAGGAAGTTGATTTCCTAGCTAGTTACTCACTAATATTGCTAACCCAAACCTAATCACCCATTCACACCCTTAATATCTCCCTAACCCATTAAGGTTCTAGCCACTAAACATCCTAACTATCATGATAATAACATGAACAACTTCATTCATGCTTAAAAGAGTAGACAAGATGACAATAAACATTCAACAATACCAACAATGCCAATAATAACAAAAACAGAGATTAATAAATAAGCAATAAATTAAAGAAAGAAAGGTTAAGAAATGCTCATTGATTATGATGACAAGGGAGAAAACTTCAGAATAATAAAGCTCCAATGCTCCAAATTGAGAATAATCTTCAGACTTCCAATAAAAATCAAGAGAATCCAAGACAAGAACCAATAATCTCAGCAAAGATCTTCCTTAATCACTCTAATCTAAAGCTTAAAATGTGATAAAATGTGCTAAAGTATCATAAAAGATAGATAAAAGCTGCTGCCTAGATGATGTTTAGCTAAAATGACCTAAATACAATAAAGAGTAATCAAGGTTGTTACTCAAAACTCATCATTTTACACAACAGACAAAACTGTCCCGTAGGGGACCGTGGGCACGGTCAAGGTGACTGTGGCCACGATCCTACTTAAGGCAGGCGATTCTTCTCTTCGCTTCGCATCAACGTGGGCACGGTTCCCATGCACCGTGGGCACGGTCTAGGGGATTAGGGCTGACAACTTTTCGCTCCTTCGCACCGCCGTGGCTACGGTCATGAGAGACCGTGGCCAAGGTCATGTTCGGCCAGCTTCTTCCTTGGGCAGGGTAGTGATCTCACCGTGGCTAAGGTCAGAGTGACTGTGACCACGGTCTATCTCGGGTGGCAAGGTCTCTTCCTTAGTCATTGGCTCAATCACACCGTGGCTACGGTCAATGTGACCGTGGCTACGGTCTCTCTCGGCCACAGGTTTCTTCAGGGTGCTCTTCAAACCGTTGCTTCCGCTGCCTTTTGACATGACCGACCCTTCTAATCCGCTGCCTTTGACACGACCAGAGCTCGGGGAATCTTAGGGAATCTCGGGATTCCCAATATTGGTGCAAAATTGGCCCATTTAGAATCGTTTTGAGTAAAAACTTCAGAAACTACAAAAGTAACCAAAACGCATTAGAAGTTATTAAAACAAGCTACGAAACAACTCAAAAGCCTATGGATTTAGATGGTATTTAGACACGAAATCGGGTCTAAACACCCCCCCACACTTAAACTTTTGCTCGTCCCGAGCAAAACAAAACAAAAAACTAACTAACAAAAACAACTCCTCTATCGTGGGAGAGAAACGGGTGCATTTAGCGTATGCACCAAGCCCTTTGAACCCCCCGGTAGCCCGGGTGGACGAGATGGACTCGTGAGGGTTTGTAGCGGCTGTACCCACAAAAGCCAAAGAAAAAGGAGAGAGGCAAAGTGAAAACAAACCGAAGAAAACAAAAAGAAAGGAAAAGCAAAGGCTTTGATTCACAAGATCTCGTCATCTAAACTAAGAAAACGTGATTAAACCTCCCAAAGTAACCGTTAGGAGCATCACACAAACACCAAACTCAGAAAAAGGTCGATCTTAAAGATTTTCAACTCCATACACCTTGTAACAAGCGAAACCCCACAGCAAAAGCACAACAAGGGTTTAACGGGAACCAAAAGACTCTAAAAGCTCGCATCCGAATTTGAAAACAACAAAACAACCGAGAGGAGTGTTGCCCTCCCTCGCATTTGGTCGCCCTTGGCTTGGTGAGGGCCGTAGGTGATGCAAGGGGAGGCCCCACTCTTTTTAGAAGTAAAACTTTTCTTTTCTTTCTTCTTTTTTCTCTTTTTTTTTCTTTTTGGTTTTTAAAAGTCGGTATTAGCCTTACTTTCGGGAATTGGACGGCCCATATAAGGGGTATACCCTCCCAACACGGTCTTTTCCATACGCCTCTCTGTCGCAAAGCGATATATGAGGAGGGTTAAGGGGTATCCAGTGCCGTACCATGAATACAGGGCCCGTGTAGCTTGGCTAAGTATGGTGGTTAATGTCTTCAGCGACACGCACCACTTATTCAGGTTATTATATCTTATGAAAGCTTTCTTCTTTCTTTTTCCTTTTTCTTTCTTTTCTTTTCTTTTTGCACTTTTTGCTTTTGCTAAACGAGAAACAAAACAAACTCAGACACAAGCCCCTAGAATCTCCAGGTTCTCAACAAAACGAGAAAGGAATGGGAGTCTCACAAGACACTTAATGAAGGGAGTCTATTAAGGGTAAGTCTTGACTAGAACCCGAGTTAGGGTCGAAAATGCTCCAACCGATTACTTTTAGAAAGAAGTGTAAGAACGGCTTCTCAACTTCGATAACGAGATCCAGGAAATAAAGCAAAACAAAAACAAAACGAAAAGAAAAACCGAAAAGGTTTTCACTCCCTTTTTTCTCCTTTTTCACACAAAAATTTTTAAATTTTAAGCAAAAACTAGTGAAACAAAGAACAAAACGACTAGGTGATCTACCCTTGAAACAGAATATCTCCCCCCCCCCCCCCACATTTAAAACTCCACAATATCCTCATTGTGGGAATGTGTCACATGAAAAGGGTAGAGAACCTACAAAACACAAACAAACAAAAACGACTAGCAGGTAGAAATGGTGGCGACCCGAGCCCACACGGCTCCAACAGCAATAGATATCCCAACACAGACACTCAAAGGGGTTCGCCACCCTAAAGAAAACCAAGCATGCGACGGATCATAATAAGAATTCACATAAAAAGAGTAAGGTGGAAAGGTATTACCTCAAGCTCTTCATAAGCGTTAAAAACAGCGATCCGAAGTCGTCGTTCAAGAGAGTCAAAACAATGTTAGAGCAAAAGACGACTTTATAACTATGGAATTCGCATGCAAGACCAAAAGCAAAAGAAAGGAAAAACTAACTTATTAGATTATGAAAAGAAATTGAAAAGATGAAAAACAAAAATATTAACAATATATACATTGCCAATGACTTACCTTATCCCCGAATCTCACTCATTGAGGCGGGAAATAAGGGTGAAACTCGATACACACTAACCGAACGGACATGATTCATTTCATTTCATTGAAGACAACTATTCATTACACCCAAAACAACCACAAATAACATTCGGTTACAATCCATCCATGACCAAAATACGAACGAGACATGCTTAAACAAACAATCCAACCCACAAAAATAACCATCAAACAACCATAAGACAACCCGACAATTCATGAAAGACAAACAAGACAAGGCAAAACCCGAGCATCCTAACCGAACAATCCCCAAGATATGCAAACTCATGCCAAATGAAATCGACAGATCAACAACCCAAAACCACCAGATCACACATCCAAAACTCCGAAGAAGCACTCCCCCACACTTAAACTTCATAAAATAAAGTAGATAGAAACAATGATAAAGGTCGGGTGGGGGCTGGAGTGCTTACAAACGGTCCTCAAGCGGACCCTCCCGGCGGAGAACGGGGTTGGAATTGCGATTGGATGCTAGCCAGCGTCTCCTGTTGGATCTCGATCAATCCTTGCAAGTTTTCGATCAAGAGCTGCTGGTTTTGGATGAGCTCCCGTTGTACTTGAAACTCGTCATGAATCTCTTGGAGTTGCTCGCTGATACGCTTAAGAGCGGCGTCCCGTAGTTGACTCGGCTCGGCTTCGTCTCCTTGTGCTTCTTCACCCCCTTCTTGTTCTTCCTCATCTTCTTCTTCTCCTTCACCCTCCTCCGCTCGATCCCCGGGACCAACCACCACAAAACGGTCCCCCAAATTGCGTTGGTCGGTCACATCTAGACGTTGTTCGGCATTGTCGTCCCCCAAATGAATCACGACACTATGGGGGTCGTTCCCGTGACGATATAATATTCGCGTCTTGTGTTTCTCCAAGAATTCCATCTTTCGTAGGCGAACACCGTCGATAGGATCGGGGAAATAACGGGGAGTCTAATTGCTTAGATAGGACTCGAACCCTTGCTTCCTTAGGAAATGGGTGATGATGTGACCCATACCAATAGTCATGTTTCGGGTTTCAAGGCTTATTTCCCGAAGGCAATGGAGGATGCACGAGCCGGTGTTGACCCGGCGACCTTTGATTATATTGTAGAGGACGAAGAGGTCGTCTTTCCAGATGCTTGAACGCCCGGCGTCACGGCCAAAAACGGAGTTCGAAATGATACGGTGGAAGATGCGGACGCTCAGATTACAGAAATCTCTGGCCTTTGAGTTGCTTGGGCAATAGTATTTCGCTCGTTGCGATCGAATCCTCGGGTAATGTCTCCTCCAACAAGTTAGTGCTTGCATAGCTTCTTGTTCATTGAATTTGACGCACTCGCCGTAGAGGATGTCGTCCTCGGGAAGGCCTAGAGCGTTGCATAGATCTTTGAGCGTATATTCGACCTCCTTTTTGTTCACGATGTATGAGAAAGAGGCGTTGGATGTGCCGTCTTCCTTTACCGCCAAAGAGCTGAGGAATTCGAGCACCGGTTTCTCGATGATTGGTTCGTTGATTGTGGCGAAGACCTCCCACTCCATGAATTTGATGAAAAAGTCCATACTCGGCTTACAAAAAACATCCTTAGCCGTCTCCTCATGATAGAGGTCCGGAGCACAGATTTTCCACTTCTTGAGCCGCTCATACCGTGCCTTGTGTATATCGTCCCAGAAATTAACCTTAATCTTCGGGTCGCATTGAATAATCGAGGCCGGTTGACCCTTGTACCGGGTTTTGTCAAGCTCAGCAGAGGTTGATGGGGTGGGGATCGATTCCGGCTCAGTCCGGGCACGTTTTGCTCGACCCATTGATAGCATCTGAAAAACACAACCACCACAACAACGAAACACAACACAAACACTACTGATAAGTACTTCTTGTATATATGAGAACTTGGTTGTTTTAATGAGAATTTGGGGAATATTTGATTTGATTATATTATTTTATACTCGAATTTCCCATATTACACTTGGTTTGGAGTTTGGTGAGTTTTTGTAGGGAATTTGTGAAGAATCGATGTAAACCGAACCCAAAAAGCAAGTGTAGATCCAAGTTATGAGCTTAAAGGACCAAGAAGTGAGATGTTGGATCGCCCAAGGCCCAAAGTACTCCTAGGCCCGAAAAAAGCAGTGACACGGGTGCCCCCAGGAACAGCACGGGTCGTGTCTATGGCCAGAGAGTGAGAAAATACAAGCAGTGAGCTGACACGGTCCATGTCACAGGGACCACAGTCCGTGTCCCATGGGGCACGGTCCGTGTCACATGGGGCACGGTCCGTGTCACATGGGGCACGGTCCGTGCCTACCCTGGCACGGTCCGTGTCTCTCCTGTCTTTTCATTTTCGGCGGTTTTGAGTTGATATTTGCCTATATTATGCTGATTTTCGGCCGAGTAGAGGAGAATCATCATTCCACCATCTTCCATTCCATGCCCTAATCATATCATTCATCATCCATATTCCATTCCATCATTGAAGATTGAGAGAAGATTGAAGAGCGAAGAGCATCTTGAACATACTTTGAAGTGGAGGAGCAAAAGTCCTCCAATTGTTGATTCCTAGCAAGATTGTTCTTCACTTGGGTTTATTTCTCATTCTTTCATAGATTTTCATATGCTTTCTAGAATAGATTTCAATTGCTTTGTAGTTTTAAATATGAATAGTGAGTAGTTCTTTTTAGTTTAGGGGATGAACCTTTGAAGTTGCTTGATGAATTGACTTTGTTGGATTGAATTATCATGAATTTAGTTTGTTTCAATATATTTGGTCTTTGAATTGAATTGTTATTGCTTTTGCTTGATCACCAATTGCAGTTAATAGGTTGTTGAATGAAGTACCGAAAGGAGAAGTTTGATTACCCAAAAACCTATATTAAACTAGTTAAAATTATCTAGACATAGAAGTTTTAACTAGGGTTCTTGAGATAATTAGACCTTTAACCTTGACCAAATCAAAATAACCACGAAAGTAGGTGCTTGGTTAGTCTTGGCAATTCGCTATAGTGATAAAATCTCATTATGAAGTATTCTATGCGATTATCGAACCTTGATTGTGCAAATTAATGAAAAGAAAGTTCAATCCACATCGTTGATTCGTTATTTGACTTAGGTTTCATCCACTGAACGCCTTTTTCCCTTGATTAAATCAGAAAAGTTTGTGTGAATATTGGTTTGTTTAGTTCTTGATTGTGATTAGATTTAGAATTAGTTACTTCAAACCAAAAACGGATCGACTTAGCGATCACCTAGGAGGCTAGTTCAGTGTGTTGAAAGGAAAAGTCCCTGTGGGAACGACCTTGATTTATGCTACAATTTCACCCGTGCACTTGCGGCCTATCAAGTTTTTGGCGCCGTTGCCGGGGACTTTGTCCCTAGCCAGCCACTGAACGAATACCCTAAGGTTGCCTAAGTCATTTATTTTCTGTTTTGATTTTCCTTGGTGTTTTGATTTTTGTCTTGCCATGTTTACTCTACGTGCATGCAAAAGGCTCCACTCTTTGAGCTTGATCCTGAAATCGAAAGAACCTTTCAATCCCGGCGAAAGAAGCAAAAGTTAGAGCACGCCCGGAGAAGACAAGAAGAGAACTCCAAGCGAAGGAACACCATGTCCGGTGGTGGCGGCGGTGGCGAAGAGCCTAGAATCACACTTGGCTCCTATGTGATGCCAAATGTCAGAAATCAACCCTCCGCCATTAATCCTCCAAGAGTGGCCGCTGACGATTTCGAGCTGAGGAGTTCACTTATCAATTTGGTGAAGGCCAACCCATTCCATGGCCTCCCTAATGAAGATCCCAACCGGCACCTTCGCCTATTCAACCAAGCATGTGAGACCTTTAAGGCAAATGGTGCAACGCCCGATGCAATCAAGCTGCGATTGTTTCCCTTCTCACTTGAAGGGAAGGCTTGGGAGTGGTTGGATGCTCTTCCATCAAGCTTTGCCATCACCACTTTTGACCAACTTGCTAGCTTACTCTTGGCGAAGTACTTTCCTCTTAGCAAGTTGACGAGCCTCCAGAATCAAATCTCAATATTTGTCCAAGAGCCGGATGAGTCCCTCTATAAAGCATGGGAGAGGTTCAAGGACCTCTTACGTCAATGCCCCCACCATGGTTTAGAACCATGGGTCCCGATACAAGCCTTCTACAATGAGGTGGATGACAACTTGAGGGCCAACATCTTGGCGGCGGCAGGAGGCAACATCATGTCCAAAACAGTGGCGGAACTCCAAACTTTGATTGAGGAGATGGCGATCAATAGCTACCAGTGGTCAAAGCCCCGTTCCAAGAGGACGGGAGGTAAGTATGAAGTTGATGCTATTTCTATGTTGAATGCTAAGTTGGATGCCATGACTAAGAAGATGGATTTGTTGAATGTGAATGCTCCCCCTCCCCAACCATGTGCGTCGTGTCAATCATATGAGCATGAGACCTTGAATTGTCCTAGTGGGTTGGTTAGCAATGAATCGACCGAAGTGGTTAACTATGTTGGTAACCCTTCTAATAGGCAAAACTTTGACCCTTTTTCCAATACTTACAATCCCGGTTTTAGGTTCCACCCGAACTTTTCTTACCGGAATAATAACCAAATGGGTCAACACCAAGGACAAAGACAACCCCAACCACCTCCACCACAAGCTCCCCAAAAGCCCAACCTAGAGTCCATGATACAAGCTTTGATGTTGTCTCTACAACAACACCAACAACGGCAACTTGAGCATCAACAAAGACAAGATGAGGTGATTAAGGCCTTAGCTACTAAAGTTGACCTTATGAGCACCCACACTCAAATGCTTGAGAATCAAATTGCCATTCAAGCTAGTACCTCCACTACCCCTCCGGGAATGCTTCCCAGAAAGCCCGAACCTAACCCTAAGGATCACTGCCAAGCCATAACCTTAAGGAGTGGGACACAATTGGAGGGGCCTAAAGATCCTAGGATTGAGCATGTGGTGATTGATGTGCCTAAAGATGTTGAAAATGATGTGATTGATGCTGAGAATGTTGTGGTTGATGAGGAGGTGTCTCCGCCCTCCAAAGATTCTGTGATTGAAGTTGATGTGCAAAAAGAGAAAGAGCCTCTTAATGACCCACCGAAAACTCCCCAAAGGATTTTTACTCCGCCCGTGCCTTTCCCTCAAAGATTGGCTAGGGGTAAGCTTGACAAACAATTTGGGAAGTTCTTGGAGGTCATCAAGAAGCTCGAAATTAGCATTCCATTCAACGAGGCCTTGTCTCAAATGCCCGCCTATGCTAAATTTTGAAAGAAATTTTAAGCAACAAGAGAAAGCTAGAAGAGCATGAGACCATGGCTTTGACTGACCATTGTAGCGCTGCGATCCAAAACAAGCTTCCTCCTAAGCTTAAGGATCCCGGTAGCTTCACCATTCCATGTGTTGTAGGGAACATTTTCATTGATCGTGCTTTGTGTGATTTGGGGTCAAGTGTGAACTTGATGCCCCTTTCTTTGTCTCAAAAACTTGGTATGGGTGAGCTGAAACCCACTACCATGTCCCTACAACTTGCTGACCGTTCTGTGAAATACCCCTTGGGTATACTTGAGGATGTCCCTATCAAGGTGGGTGACATCTTTGTGCCTGTTGACTTTGTGATACTTGATATGCATGAGGATTTGCGCACCCCAATCATTCTTGGAAGGCCTTTCTTGGCCACTTCGGGGTGTTGTGTTGATGTGAAAAATGGCAAGATGACTTTTGATGTGGGAAGTGATAAGATTGAGTTTAATGTGAATAAAGCTTCCAAATTTCCTTCTATTTCCGATGATTGTAACTTCATTGATTCGATTGAGGGAATAGTTAGGGAACATGAGACTAACCATTGGCCAAGTGATGATCCACTTGAGCTATGTTTGCTGTTTTGTGACTATTTGCAGGATGACAACCCCGAGGTTGCAATTTGTGCTGAGTTGATGGAAGCATCCCCACCATTTCCACCGGGGTTTGCCAAGATTGAGAAGCTAGAGGAGGAAGAAGAGCCTACACATGCTGTGAAAAAGGCTCCGGAAGTTGAATTGAAGTCTCTTCCATCTTCTTTGAGGTATGAGTTTCTAGGTCCTAATTCTACATATCCTGTCATTGTGCATGCAAACTTAAACAAATCTGAAAATTCTGCTTCGTTGGAAGTTTTAAGATTGCATCGCAATGCCATATGATACACTCTTGATGACCTAAAGGGAATTCACCCTTCGTTTTGCATGCATCGCATCCTCATGGAGGAAAATCATAAGCCATCTATTGAACATCAAAGGAGGCTTAACCCCACCCTGAAAGAAGTTGTGAAAAAAGAAGTTTTGAAACTGTTGAAGGCCGATATTATCTACCCTATCTCCGATAGTGAGTGGGTAAGCCCGGTCCATGTTGTGCCTAAAAAGGGGGGAATGACTGTTGTGAAAAATGATAAAAATGAATTGAGCCCCACTAGAACGGTAACGGGTTGGCGAATGTGTATTGACAATAGGAAATTGAACAAAGCCACCCGGAAAGACCACTTTCCCCTTCCTTTTGTAGACCAAATGCTAGAGAGACTTGCCAAGAATTCCCATTTTTGCTATCTAGATGGCTATTCCGGGTTTTTCCAAATCCCGATTCACCCAAAAGACCAAGAGAAAACCACTTTTACTTGTCCTTATGGAACTTTTGCATATCAGAGAATGCCATTCGGGTTGTGTTATGCACCCGCCACTTTTCAAAGATGCATGATGGCTATATTCTCCCAATTTATTGAGGACATAATGGAGGTTTTTATGGATGATTTTTCAGTTTATGGCACCTCATTTGAACATTGTTTAAATAATTTGAAAAAGGTGCTAAATTGATGTGAAGAAGTTAACTTGGTCTTGAATTGGGAAAAGTGTCATTTTATGGTGCAAGAGGGGGTAGTTCTTGGGCATGTTGTTTCATCAGAGCAAAGGTGGAGGTGATTGAAAAATTACCGCCACCAAATTCTGTAAAGGGTGTGAGGAGTTTTCTTGGACATGTTGGTTTTTATCGGCGGTTCATAAAAGATTTTTCAAAGATTGCAAAACCTCTCACCCAATTGCTCATCAAAGATGTGCCCTTTGACTTTAATGAAGAGTGTTTGAGTGCTTTTCTCAGGTTGAAGGAAGCTTTGGTCACCGCGCCCATCGTACAAGCACCGGATTGGGATTTGCCCTTTGAAGTGATGTGCGACGCAAGCGATCATGCGGTGGGGGCTGTTTTGGGACAAAGGAAGGACAACAAGCCCTATGTGATTTACTATGCAAGCAAGACGTTGGATGGAGCTCAAGTTAATTATGCCACCACCGAGAAACAGTTCTTAGCGGTTGTCTTCGCTTTGGACAAATTCCGCTCCTATTTGATCAATTCCAAGGTGATTGTCTTCACGGATCATGCTGCTCTTCGACACCTCTTGACTAAGGCGGACTCTAAGCCTCGCCTCATTCGATGGGTCCTCTTACTCCAAGAGTTTGACCTCGAAATCCGAGACAAACCGGGATTGCAAAATGTGGTGGTCGATCATCTTTTGAGATTGCAACTTGAGGCTCAAAGCGATGATGATATTCCCATTGATGATTCCTTTCCACATGAACAACTCTTTATTCTTGCTCATCAAGTCACCCCTTGGTATGCGGATATAGTGAACTTCATTGTTTGTGGGATTCGAACTCAAGACCTACAAGGTGAAGGGGAGGAGGCACGGGTAGTGCCTACATGGGCACCAGTCGTGCGCCCCTCCAGCAGCAACAAAAAATGTCAGGTAACTGAGGCACGGTCCGTGCCTAGGGTAGCACGGTCCGTGCCTCCCTCGAATTTCCTATAAAAAAAAACTGTTGCTTTCTTTACTAGTTTCGGTCCATGCCTACCACTTCGCTCGCCCAACTCTTCTTTCTCCCCCATTCCAGCGCTCGCCTTCTTCCCACGCTCACTCGCCAACCCACCAACCCTCGTCCCCATCTCTCGTTTGTCGCTCGCCCTCACCAACACTCGCACAGAACTCGCCCGCCCTACGCCACGCAGCAGCGCCCAACATGCCCGTTTCTCCACACATCGCACGCCACAACCCTCTTCACTCGCCCAAACCCTAATCACTCCACTTCTCCACTTTCTTCTCATTTTCTCTTATAAAAAGGTATGATTCTTGTTTCTATTTAGTTTTCTTTGCTTAATTTGCTGATTTTTGAGATGTTTTGTTTTGGTTTTTTAAATTATGGTTTCTTGTGCTTAATTGGTTTGATTTGATTTGGTTGATGCCCTATTCAATTCTTGAGGTTAATTCGAACCCTATTGCTAATTTTGTTTCAATTGTTCAACTTTGATTTCTCTTGTCTTGGTTGAATTGTTTGAAGAGCCAATTGCTATGCTTTGGGTTTGGTTTGGTTGTGAATTTGGTGTGGTTTGTCTCAAGAATTAGTGTGTATACTTGGTTGGATGTATATACATTGAGTTTTGGTGGTAGTAATTTAGTCATTGTGTATAGTTAACTTGTTTCTTGCTTTAGTTTTAGCTTAGTTTAGTCATGGTGGTGATTTGTATATAGTTGGTTCTCCACCATAGTAGTGTTTTTAAGTAGTGTTGATTTTGAGTTTGGTTTGCTTGGTTTGCTAGGATGTACATATTGTTTTCGCTTACCTCTTTGTTAGATTTTTGTCTTAGGAGTCTACGTTTCGTGTTTCTTTGTTTCGTTTTTGAGTCAATGATGGTTCGTACAAACTAACTCCATCCATTTTGAGTCTTTTGCACTTTTGTATATAACTAACATTGTTGTAACCCTTTGTTATCGAAGGATGGCTAGGGGTAAAGGTCCAGTTCAAGAGGAGTCGTCTTCTAAGAGGCGGAAGGCTGATGGAAGAAAAGGGAAGGACAAAGGTGCGCGCTCGTCACAGCCTAATCGAGGTAACAATCCATTCAACCTTGACGGTGAAATGTATGACCGTTACCTTGCTTTGAGCAAGCGGAAAGTCGTAGCAACCAGATTTATGCATGAACCCTTCTTGGCTGCGACTGATATGTTAACTGATGTTGAATGGTTATTAAATCGATGTGGCTTGTTGCGTTTTGCCTGGATGAGAGAACCTAACTTTCGCAACCTGACCTTGGAGGTGCTTAGCACCTTCGAAGTAGATTTGACAACTAGGGACGGTTTGATTAGCTTTAACATCGATGAGGAGACCCATTCCCTCACTTTGACTGAATTTGCTGAGATTTTTCAACTGCATGTCATAACTGATCGAGGGAGGCGAGAGATGGCTGATGATGATGTATGGAACCCCAAAGCATTTTGGCAGTTCCTTACTACTAGGACTGATTATAACCCTTGCAAGTCTAAATGCACTGCCATCCGCAATCCGACTTTTCGGGTTGTTCAGCGGATTCTATCCTATGGTATGTTTGGTCGTGGTGATAGCATGAATGTTGCATCTAAGGCTAACTTTTTTGTGTTATGGGGGATGTATTATGCCCAACCTGATGTTAACCCCGCTGTCCTCTTTGCTCTTCACTTAGAGCGACATGCTAGCTTGGGGAAGGGGGATATTGTTATGGGGGGTCTACTAACTGTATTAGCAAGACATTTTGGTTGGGACCCTGCTCGCCATCAGCGAGATTTAGTTGGTGGAACTTTGCTTTCGGACGCTAAGATCTTTTGTTCTATGAAAATGTGTACATTGGACGGGGCTGCTGTTTTGTGGCGGTACCCTAACAATCAGAAGATGCGGCTTCCCCATGATCATGTGTCCATCCAACATGTCCCTAACATCCTCTTTCGCCTTCCCATGGACCCAAACCAGCCTGATTTTGAGGCTCCACTAGCCATCCGAGAGGGTGGAGAGAGTGGTGACAGTAGCAGTGATGAGCACAGTGATGAGGGTGATGGTGAGCCTACCCTTGAAGAGAGGCTAAACGACCTCCAAATTTATTGTGAGCTTGAGTTTCAAGCCCTTCGAGACTCCCAGGGTAGGATTGAGCGTAGTCAAGATGAGATGCTTGCCTTGATGCGATCCGTTCGTGATTGGCAGCTTAACCATACATGCAACCCACCCCCTCCTCCACCTCCATGATTACCTCTTTGTGTTTTCTTCCTTTGCTTCTTGGGTGCTGTTTCGCATTGCGGACAATGCTCGGTTCAAGCATGGGGTGGATTTGTGTAACTTTTTGTGGATATGTGTGTTTTGAGTCGTTTTTATTTTTGATATTTAACTTGTTTTGAGTCTTTTTCTTTTGGTTTGATTTTATTTTCTTTGTTTTCTTGATTTGCTTGTAGTTTTTAATTTCTTCTTTTCGTAGGTTGTTTTCGTTTTCTTATTTTCTTATTTTCATTTTGAGTCTTGTAAAAAGTTTTTGAAAATTGAAAAAAAAGAAAAAAATTAGAAAATTTTAGAAATTTTTTTTAAAAAAAGACTGTTTGACATAGGATTTGGCGAGATAGATTTCTTTTGACTTGATTTGATCTTGTATAGCCCGTTTGTGAAAGACTATGAATTGACATGAGTTGTGAAGCTAAATGTTGTGAGAATTGTGCTAGGAAAATGAGATCGATTACTTTTGTCACTATTTTAAGAGTGAGTTGTGCATATGCATATCTTTCAAACTAGGTAATGTTTGTTGAGCGCTACCCGTGAGTCCACATAAGCCTTAATGAAAAGACTAATCATTTTTATTAGTCTTATTTCCATGAGTGACTCACCATTGTGGCATCCTCCTTCATTTGCTTTGCATCTCCTTAAAATTGCTATGCGTTGTACATTGACAAGATGATAGAGGTATTAGGATTTGAACCCGCAAGCCTTGACCACCCGTTTACATCAGAATATCCTTAGTTAGCCCTTTCTTGCCTTCACTTTTTCTTTTTTTGAACCCATATTATGAGCCTTGGCCGATTATATATTTCCTACCCTTAAGCCTTTGCTTGAAATGTGTTGAGTATGAAGTTGGGTTGATTATGGTTACTTTGGTGGTTTGGTTTGTGATGGGGACTGGTTTGAGTTGTAAATGTTGATTTGATTCCCCAAATTATGTACATTGAGGTTGTTGGGTAGAATTGGAACTTGCCTAATGAGTTGTATATAAGTGTGATGTTGTTTGTTTGTGTGTGTGTTTGAATCAAAGATCAAAAAAAAAAAGAAAAAAAGAAAAAAAAGGAAAAAATCAGAAGGAAAAAAACAGAAAAAAAGTGAAAAAGAAAAAAAATCGGAGAATTCCGGAAAAGAAAAAAAAAGAGAATAAAGTGCTTGATTTTTGGTTTCTTTTGTTTTGTTTTTGAGGCAAGTTTCCAATTGATAGTTGGTTTGTTTTGGATTGATTATAAGTGGTGGGAGTGTATGTTTGTTGAATTGGTGTGAAATAATTTCAAGCTTTGGCTTTTAGCTCCACAATTCCCAAATATTATCCACTCCTTACCCTTAACCCTAGCCCCGTTACAACCCTTGAAAGTCCTCTTGATTGTCATTGTTGCTTTGCAAATTGCGGTGGAGAGTTGAGATTCTTAGCAAATATGTGGTTGGTTGTGGCTTTGGTTTGAGTATTTGAGCGAACTTTCAATGATTTTTCATATTTAAACACATGAGAGGAGTGTTTCCACATTCTCAGAAAGTGAGTTTGCTCTTCATTCTTACCTAGTTTCATGCTTAACATGTGCCTTCTTATCTCATTCGGTGATTAAGGGTGATTGGTTGAACTTGATGAGTACCATTCTTGAATAATTTGTCTTCATTTACTTGTGTAAATTGGCTTCTTTTTCACTCTTGGGCTATACTTTAGATTAGATTAGGTTGATTGAATATTCTATCATTGCCATCCTGCGGAGTTGTAATTAAATAAAAATTTTCGTTTTTATAAATTTTTACTTTTGAGTCTTTTTACTTTTGCTTTGAGTTCTTTGAGTCTTTTTGTCCCGTTTTCTTTTATTTTCTTTCATTTTCTTTCTTTGCCTTTTCTTTTGAGTTTGGACTTGCTTAGGGACAAGCAAGGACTAAGCATGGGAGATTTTGATAAGTACTTCTTGTATATATGAGAACTTGGTTGTTCTGATGAGAATTTGGGGAATATTTGATTTGATTATGTTATTTTATACTCGAATTTCCCATATTACACTTGGTTTGGAGTTTGGTGAGTTTTTGTAAGGAATTTGTGAAGAATCGATGTAAACCGAGCCCAAAAAGAGAGTGTAGATCCAAGTTATGAGCTTAAAGGACCAAGAAGTGAGATGTTGGATCGCCCAAAGCCCAAACAATGGCCCAAAGTACTCCTAAGCCCGAAAAAAGCAGTGACACGGGTGCCCCCAGGAAGAGCACGGGTCGTGTCTATGGCCAGAGAGTGAGAAAATACAAGCAGTGAGCTGACACGGTCCGTGTCACATGGGGCACGGTCCGTGCCTACCCTGGCACGGTCCGTGTCTCTCCTGTCTTTTAATTTTCGGCGGTTTTGAGTTGATATTTGCCTATATTATGCTGATTTTCGGCCGAGTAGAGGAGAATCATCATTCCACCATCTTCCATTCCATGCCCTAATCATATCATTCATCATCCATATTCCATTCCATCATTAAAGATTGAGAGAAGATTGAAGAGCGAAGAGCATCTTGAACATACTTTGAAGTGGAGGAGCAAAAGTCCTCCAATTGTTGATTCCTAGCAAGATTGTTCTTCACTTGGGTTTATTTCTCATTCTTTCATAGATTTTCATATGCTTTCTAGAATAGATTTCAATTGCTTTGTAGTTTTAAACATGAATAGTGAGTAGTTCTTTTTAGTTTAGGGGATGAACCTTTGAAGTTGCTTGATGAATTGACTTTGTTGGATTGAATTATCATGAATTTAGTTTGTTTCAATCTATTTGGTCTTTGAATTGAATTGTTATTGCTTTTGCTTGATCACCAATTGCAAGTTAATAGGTTGTTGAATGAAGTACCGAAAGGAGAAGTTTGATTACCCGAAAACCTAGATTAAACTAGTTAAAATTATCTAGACATAGAAGTTTTAACTAGGGTTCCTGAGATAATTAGAACTTTAACCTTGACCAAATCAAAATAACCACGAAAGTAGGTGCTTGGTTAGTCTTGGCAATTCGCTCTAGTGACAAAATCTCATTACGAAGTATTCTATGCGATTATCGAACCTTGATTGTGCAAATTAATTAAATGAAAGTTCAATCCACATCGTTGATTCGTTATTTGACTTAGGTTTCATCCCCTGAACGCCTTTTTCCCTTGATTAAATCAGAAAAGTTTGTGTGAATATTAGTTTGTTTAGTTCTTGATTGTGGTTAGATTTAGAATTAGTTACTTCAAACCAAAAACGGATCGACTTAGCAATCAACTAGGAGGCTAGTTCAGTGCGTTGAAAGGAAAAGTCTCTGTGGGAACGACCTTGATTTATGCTACAATTTCACCCGTGCACTTGCGGCCTATCAACTACCCAAAAATCCCGAGCAACCACGAATTCACGACCAACTACAAAATTCAACCCAAAAGCAAGCAAAACACTCCCAATCTCGAAAATATCCACCAAAATTTCAAACTCCAAACTTAATCAATTCGTCCAACCAAACCCACAAGCAATTCGAATAAAATTCAACCCAAATATGCAAGGAAAACAATAATTTATGCACCTACAATCAAGGAATATCTGGGTTGAAGACTTTGGAGACTTTTCTTGAGAGATTCGAGCCCCACAAGGAAGAAAAAGCCAGAATTTCGCTTGAGGAAGACCCGAAAATTGGTGAAACTCAGCAGTGTAGAGCAGCGTGGTCACGGTCTACTTCGGCTTGAGGGAGCTGGGAGTAACTTGCATATTCTGACCGTGGTCACGGTCCAGGCTACCGTGGGCACGGTCCTTTTCGGCCCATCTACAGTACCTACAGGGCTCAAAACTTGGAGAAAAAAATGTTAAGTCCTAAAATCTACCCTCTTGTCATCCACTCCCTTTTCTTTCTCACTCAATTATCATTCAAGGACACTCTCCCAACACTCAAAAACACTTTCAAACCCCAACCCTCATAGAACCGCTCTCGATCTTTTTTTCTCTTCTTTTTTTTCTTCTTTTCAAACTTTTCTGATTTTTCTAATTTTTTTTCTCTCAAATTTTTTCTTTTCTAAAATAAAACAAAGGAAGATGAAAAATGCTAAAACAAGGGAAATAAAAATGAAAGAACTAAAAAAAAAAAAGAAAGAAAACATTAAAAGAGGGGGAAATAGTTCATACCTCTCTCGGGTGCTTGTTTTGTAGGTCCTAGCTCGACCTATCCCGATGCTTCTCAATCTTCAAAATCCGCGAGGTATTCCACAACTGTTCCGACATATTCCTCGCCCATGATGTTTGGTTTGAGCTTCGATGAGTTTGCTTTGAAACACTTTCCATGTGCATCTTTCAATTCAACCACTCCGACGGGGAGAATTATCACAATTTCAAATGGCCCGGACCATCTTGATCTCAATTTCCCAGAGAATAACTTCAGTCTTGAGTTGAAGATGAGAACCCTATCACCTACCACAAACTCACGTCGGTTCAACCTCTTGTCATGCCATGCTTTCATTCTCTCCTTGTAGATCTTGTTGTTCTCATATGCATGACGCCTCAACTCCTCAAGTTCTTCTAATTGAAATAACCGACTACCTCTGGCCGCCTTGAGATCGAAATTCAACTTCTTGATTGCCCACGTGGTTTTGTGCTTAAGTTCTATGGGGAAGTGACACTCCTTCCCATAGACAAGACGGTAAGGGGTAGTACCGATCGGCGTCTTGAAAGCGGTGTGGTATGCCCACAAGACTTCATCTAATCTTTTTGCCCAATCTTTCCTTGAAGAGCTAACCGTCTTCTCTAAGATTTCCTTGATGGCATGGTTTGAGATTTCCACTTGACCTTGTGTTTGTGGATGGTAAGGGAGTCCCTTCTTATGCTTGATGCCGTACATCGCCAAGAGAGACTCGAATTTATTTTCAATGAAATGGGAACCGTTGTCACTAATGATGACCCGTGGAATGTCAAATCTTAGGAATAGGGTCTTTTTCAAGAATTTCGAAACGGACTTCCCATCGCACCTTACACATGGTATGGCTTCGACCCACTTTGTGACATAGTCCACCGCCACTAGGATTTATTTGAAACCCCTTGACGACGGGAAAGGACCCATGAAGTCCAATCCCCACACATCGAAGGCTTCCACCTCAAGAATATAGTTCAATGGTGCTTCATTCTTCCGGGAGATGTTACCGGATCTTTGACAGCTATCACATTGCTTGACATGCAAGTGGGGGTCATGAAAAAGAGTCGGCCACCAATAGCCGGTTTGCAATGGGTCAAGATAGTTTGCACTTCACTCTCAGGAATACATCGCTGGTACATCCTGTCATTGCAAAGACGGAAAAGGAAAGGGTCATCCCAAAAGTAATGCTTCATATCGTGGAGGAATTTCTTCTTTTGATGATGGTTCAAGTGTTGAGGGATCACTTCGCTCGCCAAATAATTCACAATATCCGCATACCAAGGATTAGAGTTGATAGCAAAGAGTCGCTCGTCCGGGAAAGCATCTACAATCGGTTGGGTGTCTTCCAAGTCGACAAGAATCCTCGAGAGGTGATCGGCTACGACATTCTTCGTGCCCGCCTTGTCGCAGATTTCCAAATCAAATTCTTGCATAAGTAAGACCCACCGTATAAGTCTCGGTTTTGTCTCCTTCTTTCCCATCAAGTATTTGATAGCGGGATGATCCGTGTAGAGTACCACCTTAGAGAATATGAGGTATTGCCGGAATTTGTTGAGCGCAAAAACGATCGCTAAAAGCTCCTTTTCCGTGGTAGTGTAGTTCCTTTGGGCGCAATCAAGCGCATGGCTTGCGTAATAGATGACCCTTGGCTTCTTGTCTACTGTTTGGGTCAAACACGCTCCCACGGCGAAGTCGCTCGCGTCGGCCATAATCTCGAAGGGTAACGTCCAATCCGGAGGTTGAACTACCGGAGCGGAAATCAAAGCCTGCTTCAACCTATAAAATGATCAAGGCACTCATCAGTGAAAATGAAAGGGGCATTTTTGCACAAGAGATCAGTTACAGGTCGAGCAATTTTTGAAAAATCTTTGACGAACCGACGATAAAAGCCGGCATGGCCAAGGAAACTACGCCCCCCTTAACAGAAACCGGGGGTGGTAGGCGCTCTATAACCTCAACTTTAGCCCTGTCCACTTCGATGCCCTTAGAAGAGATCAAGTGACCCAGAACGATACCTTGTTCCACCATGAAGTGGCATTTCTCCCAATTCAAAACTAGATCCACTTCCTCTCAACGAGTTAACACTTTCTCCAGATTTAGCAAACAGTCATCAAAAGAATTACCGTACACAGAAAAATCATCCATAAAGACTTCCATGCATATTTCAATGAAATCGCTAAAAATAGCCATCATACAACGTTGAAAAGTCCCAGGGGCAATACATAAACCAAATGGCATGCGGCGATAAGCATATGTCCCGTGTAGGCAAGTGAAGGTGGTTTTTTCTTGGTGTGAGGGGTGGATTGGAATTTGAAAGAACCCCGAGTACCCATCCAAAAAGCAAAAATGCGAGTGACCCGCCACCCGTTCTAACATCTGGTCAATAAAGGGAAGGGGGAAATGGTCCTTCTTTGTTACTTTGTTTAATTGGCGGTAATCGATACACATCCGCCAATCGGTGACGGTCCGGGTACTAACTAGTTATTTCTTGTCATTTTCAATTACGGTCATTCCACCCTTCTTGGGTACACACTGAACCGGGCTTACCCATTCGCTATTTGCGATGGGGAAGATGATCCCAGCAGCCAGCAACTTTACTACTTCCTTTTTAACCACTTCTTGCGTGTTGGGATTTAAACGACGTTGGGGTTGCCTAGTAGGCTTGGCATCTTCTAGCAAGTCAATCGAATGCATGCATATGGAAGGGGACAAACCTTTCAAATCTTCTATTTTTATAACCTAATGCACCCCTATGTTTTCTAAGCAAATCAAGCAACTTGGATAATTCAAAATCATTCAAATTTGCATTCACAATGACAGGATAAGATTTCTCATCATCCGAGAAAGCATATTGGAGGGAAAGGGGTAAATCTTTAAGCTCTAAAGGAGTAGAAGATTGAATTTGAGAGAAAGACATTCCTTTGTAGAGCGCATCTTGAATCTCCATGCACTCCATATAAGGCTCATCAATAATAATCTCCTCATGCACGGGTGAAGAGTCAAGAAGGTTGGTGAAGAAAGTAATATCGGTGTCGTCGGTCTCAAATTGGAAGGACTCTAATAAGCAAGCTCCCAAGGGATCGTCACAAATAGATTCAGGAAAATGGGAGTCGTCAATATACTAATCAACAAGAAACTCCATCATATAAATAGCATAGCATGAGTCCCCATACGAAGGACCTTCCAATGACCCCTCAAGTTGAAAAATGATGCTTTCATTCCCGACATTCAACGACATGCTTCCATTCTTCACATCGATAATTGCTCCCGCCGTAGCAAGGAACGACCTTCCCAAAATAATAGGGATGTTGTTGTCTTCCTCTATCTCCAAGATCACAAAATTACAAGGAATCAAAACGCCCCACTTGGACCGGGATGTCTTCCAATATTCCCAAAGGTCTTCGCACAGAACGGTCGGCCAATTAGAGGTTAATTGTTGTAGGAGCTAGATCGTCGAGATTCAACTTCTTGCAAATTGAATAAGGCTGACTCTTACACTTGCTCCTAGAACACAAAGGGCACGGCCAATCCGCATATCACCAATGGTGCATGGAATGGAAAAACTTCTGGGGTCGGCTAACTTCTCTGGTGATTTGTTATCGATAATTGCACTAGAATCCGCTGTCAAATGGATCGTAGATTTCTCTTGAATCCTCCTCTTGCTCGTGAGAAGCTCCTTCAGATGCTTCTTGAAGGACGAGACTTCAGAAATGGCATCAAGAAATGGAATGTTCACTTGAAGCTTCTTGAGCGTCTCAATGAATTTTGAAAACTTTGCATCGGATTTTGGCTTTGCTAACCGCTTTGGCTTCTCAATAGTTTGGATTGGCTCTTCTTCCACCATCTTTACTTTCCCTTTCCTTAACTTCTCCATCTCCTCTCTTTCTTTACTAGATTCTCCCAATTCATCCTCATGTACTCCCTCAACTTCCTCACCCAAGACTAACTCACTTTCCCACTTCTCCATCAAATCTTCCTCCTCCGAGACATCTACTACATCACCTTCTTTGTGACCTAAGACTTCCTCTCCCACCATCCTAGGGCCATCAATCTCCATGCCACTCCTCAATGTAATAGCATTAAGTTGTCCCTTCGAGTTTGGTTGGGGTTGGCTAGGAAAAGATTGGATAAGTTGAGATTGTTGTGCCAATTGAGCCAATAGTAACTCGAGGTTCTTAATGCGAGTTTGATCTTTTTCTCGATCTAAGGCCATCTTTTCTTGAGATAAGGCTATCTTTTCTTCACATATGGCCAACTTTTAAAGGGTTTGGTCAAGGGTTTCTTGTTGTGGTGGTTTGGGTGCTTGGGAAGATTGACCTTGGTGAGGATTTTAGTGGTGATTTTGGTGGTATTGGTGGCGATTTTGATTTTGGAAACCGGGGGGTGGGTTTTGGTTTAGTTGAGATTGTTGGTTGTAGGCGTAATTCCCACGAGGACGAATGGGGGTTTGATTGGTATAGGAGAGGTTATTGTTTGGATAAATAGCTTGGACTTGCTCGGTTTGATACTGTTCACATCGCTTCGAAGAATGTGGCCCTCCACAAAAATCACATACCAAGACTCGGGCATCCGGAATAAGCACAGGTACTTCTTAAGCCGCCTTTACTTGCCTCGTGGTTTCCTCCAAAGCTGCCTTTTGTTGCATCTCAAGAACGACATTCATGAGAAATTTAATAGTAGGATTGCTTTCTAGAGGAGGACCATCCCTTGGACCACGGCCGCCTCCCCAACGAGGAGAGTTTTGAGATAACTCGTGAAGAAATACGTTTGCTTCCTCCACCGTCTTCTTGAGGAACATCCCCCTCGAGGCATGATCGATGGATTCTCGTAAAGAGCTACTCAATCCGGAATAAAAGTGATGCAATAATAACCAATCCTCAAGATTATGGTGTGGACACCTCCATTGCAGACCTTTGAATCTCCCCTATGCTTCAAATAACGACTCATCGGGCTCTTGCTTAAAGCGCATGATGGCTTGCCTCAACCGACATGTCTCATCATTGGGGAAAAACCTTTGAAGAAAGTCGCAGCTAAGGGCATCCCATGTAGAATAGGTTCCGGGTGGACACGTATTAAGCCATAATAGTGCTTTCCCTTTCAAAGTAAGAGGGAAAAACTTCAGCTTCATGTATTCGGCGGAAACTCCATTCATTTGTACGAAGCCGATGTGTTGTTCGAACCTGTTGATTGTTTAGACCCAATTCTGTGTCTAAATACCGCCTAAATCTTTAGGCTTTTAACTCGTTTCTTGGTTTAATTTCATAAGTTTTCAATGCGTTTTGGTTATTTTTGTAGATTTTGGAGCTTTCACCGAAAACGTAGCAAAACGGGCCTTTTTATAGAATTTTTGGTGATTTCCCGAGCCGAGCCGAACCGGAAACCGAGGCGGAGTCGACTCCAGACCACACTCCCAACCTTTGGTGCCAATTAGTGAAATAACGCATGCTACGACCCTCGGATCGAGCGTTACACGCTTCGGAAAGAAGGAAGAAACAAAGGGACGAAAAGAGTAGGGTAGCCCCCGCCACCCTGAGCGTAGCACCCGCTACCATAGGGGTAGCGCCCGCCACCACAGAGGTAGCACCCGCGACCTGTGCTCAAAGTCAGCTTTGAATTGTCATCTGAAGAAGGTAGCGCCCACTACCATATGGGTCGCGCCCGCGACCTCCTGATCCCGAGTGAGACCGTGCCCACGGTCACCAGGACCGTACCTACGGTCTCTCGAAGCTCGAAATCGCCCGACCTTTTTCGCTGGACAGAACATGACCGTGGCCACAGTCTCCTAGACCGTGACCACGGTCTCCCTATGTCTTGCGCGTGTTTTCGGCTTGAAGTGCTGCATTTTGGCCAACAATTTTTACTTGTATATATATATCTCTTTCATGTTTTCCTAGGGAGCTATCTAGAGATAGACTTAGACATTTGAGAGCTTTGTAATTAAGGGTTTTAGAGAGAGATTAGTGAGAGATTAATCTAGGGTTTTGGAGATTTGTGTTTGTTATTGAAGATTTGGAGATTCAAATAATTGAAAGATTGTTGGGTCATCTTTTTATTGCTTTCCTTTGTTCATCTACAACATTTTGATAAGTATTCTCTTCCCTTAACTCTTTTATTAATTACCTTGCTAATTACTTTGCTTGTTCTTAATTGCTTTGCTTACTATTTCATTGTTCGTGCTTGTTTATGGTTGTTTGATGTTAGAAATCTTGTTTAGGTTTGGTTTGGATGTTGTTAGCATAATTAGTGTCAAGATTAGTGGCTAGAAACCCTATGGGTTTGGGGGTAATTAAGGGTGTGAATGGGTGATTAGGTTTAGGTTAGCAATATTAGTGAGTAATTAATTGAGAAATCAACTTCCTAATCCTATCCTTCCCTCAAGTGGGATGTATTTGGGTGCGAAAGCATCCCGAATACATCCAACGCTTGTCGGAAGGTAGGAATTAGGATAGTTAGTATTCTAGTTCGCGAAAGCGAATAGAAACTAACTAGGAAATTCCGTTCCTTGAACTCCCCCGGGTCTGTCGATGGACTTTGGGGAAGTTAATCAGGACTACCCTTGAAAGGGGAAGCCCGGTGGGTATTTTCTAACGGAGTTACCATTTGATTTCCCCTTCTCGCTACTCTCTTGTTGTAAAACCCATTTCCTCATCCCCGTTTGCATCCCGGCTAGCCTCCGAAGCCCATTTTCCATTCATTGACCGACCTTAGCTTTGTTTCTTGCGTTGTGATCCTTTCAAACCGATATCCTTACCTTAGCAATCTCATCCTGACCATTGACTTAGTTTCTTTGACCAAGGCCGCCAGCTCCCTGAGAGAGAACGACAATACCGAGGTCTGACAAACCGCTGTACACAAAATGGCGCCGTTGTCGGGGAGCCAACGCCCCTAGTTTTAGTTTCTTGGTTTGTGGTTATTTGAGATTTCTTTCACGCTAGAAATTAGTTTGTGCTAATCCCGATGAATTTGACGCTTCTATTGGTTCTTGTTGGTTCATGTAGGTACGCCCTAATGTTCTATCGAGCATCATAGGAGGCCTCGAGTCCAATGGGTGAAGTCCAAGCTGATTCACCCCGTACCCTTCTATCATATGCCGTTCCATCTTCGGGTACGGGAGTCAACCCGATCATCTTACCACCATTACCACCCGACGCGGTATTTGAGTTGAAGTCGTGTCTTCTTGAAGCTTTTGAAAGCAACCCGTTCCATGGAGATATTTCCGAGAGTCCTATTACTCATATGGAGAGATTCGAGAAGCGCATTAAATTCATACATATACTTGGGATATCTTCGAAGTATCTAAAGTTGAAGTTCTTTCCTCTAACTTTGAAAGGGAAAGCTGAGATGTGGCTTGATATATGCCCACCTGGATTTTATTCTTCATAGGAGGCTCTCAAGAGAGATTTTCTTCAAATATTCTTCCCGGCTGATATAACATGTAAACTCCGGCAAGTTATTATGAGCTTCAAGCAAGAACCCGGAGAGACTCTTTTTAAAGCATGGGGAAGATTTAAAGGTCTCCAACGTCATTGCCCGCACCACAACCTACCCAACTGGATGCTACTTCAGCACTTTTATTGTGGACTCTTTGATTCTCTCAAAGAACCGATCGATATTGCATCCGAAGGGATGTTTTTGAAGAAAACTGCGGAGGAGGCCGACAAATTCCTTCATGAGCTCGTTCAATACGCTCCTGATTTTGGAGGTTGCAAATCTAGTAGAGGAGATTTATCTTTAGAGCATGATCCTATTATTACACTCCTTTTGGCTTCAGTTTACGAATTGCAAAAAGAGAAGGAAAAATAAGGAGACCTCTAAGCATTTGAGAGTGGCCCAAGGTGTGCAAACCCTTACATCTACTTCTGTTCTTAATATGCATACTCGTAAGTTGTGCTTGGGTCCACATCCCGAGCATCAATGTGGGGAGTTTAATCAAGTAGAGCGTGTGAATGCTATCTATCCATCATATTTCAACCCACTTTTCTCCCATTCTTTTGGAGAGCATGCTCATGAGTATACCACGTTTATCAATCCTACATTCAACCCCATTTCTCAACCTTATGACCACCACCCATTTGTCCAAGAAGAATCCTCCCATTCAACTCAACAGGACATTGTACCACCCCAAATTTCTCAAGCCACTCAACCTTCACCGACTCCAATGATACAAGTAAATTTTTTCGATCTAGGGAGTGAGGAAGAGGTTGATGAGTTTTCTTGGATAGAGGATAGTGTTTTGGAGGAAAAAGTATAGAATGAGATGGAGATGAACGTTAAGGAGGGAGTTGTTGTTGAGGAAGTTAAGGTTGAGGAAGATAGGGTGTTGGATGAGGAAAAGAAGGAAGAACAACCAAGAGAAGAGATTTTGGGAGGAAATATCCGTGAATGCTCCAAAGAGCGATTTGATTCCCACCAAATACAATTTCCACTCCCCGAATGGTTGATACAACTCTTGAAGGATGTAGAGCATATAGATCTAAGGCATGATGTTCCGACTGAGAAACCTTCTCTCATGCCACTTTGTGTTGAAGTCAATTCAATAACCACAGTTGTTCAAGAGCATAAAGAGGAAGTTTATATTCTTGAAGTGGAACCCGACAATGGGAATGAAAGCGATCATTCCAAGACCTCATGTCCCGAATCTGAGGTTATTGAAGATACATCTCGTGATGATTCTCTCAAGATTGTTCCATTAAGAAGGGAGATCTCATTAGATGAAGTTTATATTGAGGACATAGAGATTGAGAAGATTGTTTCCATGTGTCTGAAACTTGGAGAACCACTTGAAGAAGAACCTGAGTTACTTCTTCATCCCCATCACCAAATCAAACCACCGGAGGAGACCCTTGTTCTATTTGCGGAGGTGATGAGGAGGTGTTGGAAAAGGAGGAGGAAGCGACATTGGAAGAAATCGAAGACATCATCACCTCCTCCCCGCTCATGGTTAACCAAATGACCGAAAGGACGACTTGACTTGAGGTTGTCCAAAGATGGTAGGAGTTGGAAAGGAAGGAAGAAGAAGCGATCATGGTGGAAGAAGTTGAATATGTCCCTCTTATGTGCACCACGTTTCTCTAGAATCAAACGGGTATTTAGGTCGAGCTAGGGACCTAAAACTAGCGCTCTATGGGAGGCACCCCATAATTTTTGAAGTTCCTTTCTCATTCTTTTTAGTTTTTGCATTTTTTCTAATTTTATTCTTTTTTTTTCTCTTTAATTTCTCCTTATAGTTTTCTTTAGGTTTTTCTAATTTTTCTTGTCTTTCAATTTTTCTTTATTTCTTTCTTTGTAATTTGAGGTATTAGTTCTAAGTTCAAAAGAAACAGTTTGAAAAAAAAAAGAAGAAAAGAGAAAAATGATGTGAAAAATAGAAAAAAATTGGAGTTGGAAAATAAGAAATTGAAATTTAGAGTGAAAGAGGTAGCATGAGTGAGTGAAGTTTTGAAAAATATTTGAGTGTTGGGAGAGTTTGAGAGTTGGAAATCTTTGATTGAATGTGAGGAAGTATGAAAAATTGAGTGTTGAAGTATGATAATTTTTAGGAGTTGGAATTTTGAAAGATTGGGAGTCGACAAGATAACCGCAGTAGCAGCCACCTTAGTCAGAGTGCCGCTCGCCGCAAGCAACAACAACGCAGTGACTTCCAAAGCGCCGCACCATGAGCCTATCTGTAGCGCCCGCTACCGTCGCTCAGACTCACGCCTTCTGATTCGGGAAGACCGCGCCTACGGTCACACGAGCATCGCCAAAGACTCGGCTGTTGCGCGCGGCAGATGCTTGGTCGCGCCGCGACTGCAATCACAATTAATTTCGGCCCTAAAATCCCAACTCTTCTCACTTCCCTCATTTCTTTTCTCATTCACTCGAACCCCTTTCTCTCTTCAAGCCCTGAACTTACGAAATACTCTCACTCACACCCATTGCATCCCTCTCATTCATCAATTCGATCCCCTCTCTTCCCCCATTTCCGATTTCCAAACCCTAATTCCCCTCCTCTCTGAATTTACCTGCTGGGGTTGAAATTCGCCAGATCCAATTAAATGCGCCATTGTCCAAGTGTTTGGTATACACAGCTAAGTGAGGTAGTTCTTGTGTAAATTGTGCGAATTTCCTTCCCTTCTCATCTGCATTGGTTCGTTTTCCATGCTTTGCATAGTTGAGTTCAATTTTGCCAATTTTTACACATGTTCTGCCTTGCTATTTGCTGTGATTGGGTGTGTTGAATTCGAATGTTGGTTCTTGCTTAGTGTCTGTATGATTAAGTTGCTGTTTTTCATCCGTTGAAAGCACACACACACTCTTGTTACACTATGAGTTCTTGTCAACACACACATTCACACAGTAAACTGTTTTAGTGTGCTGTTTTGGAATTTGTTTTGTACATGCTGTGTTAATTCACTAGTGGTTAGTGCGATTAACTGTCGAAATTAATTTGTCAAAGCACAAGTATGCTAGTTGCACTAAAAGACTGTCGATTTTCACACACACTTGCATTGTGAGCTGAGTTAGTAAGCTGTCTCTGTGCTATTCTTGCATTCTATTTGTGTGTTGTATGTATTGCTCATTTTGTCAAGCAAGAATCGTTTCTCCTTGGTGAATACAAGTTCAAAGTGCTCTGATCTGAGGTAATCCCTTGTGTAACTTGTGCATAATTTTCAAACTCACGAGTTTGTTGTTTGTGTCGATTGTTTTTGGTTTACCTTGGAGTTTAGGCACTATATTTGCAAGGTTCTTGCCACGTTTTGCTTTTAGTTCATCATGAGTGGAAGGAGTAAGCGTTCACGAGTCGAGGAAGATTCTTCATCGCAACCAGGACCATTCTTATCTGCAAAGGACCGTTACAAAGCGCAACCAGCCACACTAATTCGGTGTGAACCTGATGCGGATGTGACTTTCCGAGATGAAGAGCATAGACAACGGTACGAAGCGCTCCAAGCACGGAAAATATGTGCACCGGATATTCATGATGCGGCAACAATTGAAGCCACCCATTGCAAGCCAAGCTTCGATTATCTCATTCGTGTTCTTGGTTGGGAGGTATTCATCATGATCGATGAATCGATTGTGGACCAGCCCATCCTCGAGTTTTTAAGCTCCTTGAAGGTTTACGATGACGGCAAGAAAGATGCTTATTTTGAATACCGGGTCGCCAACAAAGATAAGGAGTGCACCTTGAAGCGTTTTTGCCGAAGCTTGGGGTTGCCCGAGGATGGAAGATTTTATGAGCGATGTGCGAATTTTGATGAGCAGCAAGCAATGAAGGACTTGATTTGTTGGAGGATGAATCATGGCACGAGAAATGGACAACCACGTTATCATTGCTCCCATAACTCTAAGGGGCGTGATTTTTGCAATCTAGTTGTTCGAATCTTCCATAGAATCGTGACTAGTTTAGTGTTTGGGAGAGATGATGGACGCCCCAAGGTTCGGAAAGATGATCTCTTCATGATCTACAATGTAGTGAGGTGTAAAAAAGTAAACACTGGATCTTGTATTCTACATTATCTTCGGGAGATTAGCATGGAACCCCGACCAACTACTATTGGGATGGGGCACATCATCTGCCACTTCCTAGTTCAAGAGGGTTTCGAGAAATAATTGAAGAAGTGGACTCAACGCTATCATCCGGAACCTATCGACAAAGTCCGGTTGCAGAAAATGAATATCCTCGCCAATCACCCAACTGCCACGATCTATTGCCATGGGCATGACAACAAAACAGAGATTCTCTTGGACTCTGACTATGCTGAACAATGGTTGGATATCACTAAGGAACGCAACTGGTCTTGTGGTCAGGTTCCTAGTGATCGCAAGGTGGGTGGTCCAGATGTGTCTAGTGGTGAAGAGGAGCACAATGAAGAGGAAGAAGGGGAAGAAGAAGTAAATGAGGAAGAAGAAGAGGAGGATTCCAGCCATGGCGAAGCTAGTGGAAGTAGAAATCATCCATGGGAAGCTTCGCTTGAGCATCTCAACTCTCAATTTGATCAAATGAGGGTTGACATTCGAGAACAACGAACGCTACTCCAAGGTGAGCATAATCTGTTAGAGACCCAACAAGAGTTGCTACTGCCCAGCAGTCTACGCTCAACAATGTGCATGCACATCTTCAAAGGCACG